>VWZK01017670.1:221-109295 GCA_013396935.1 Baryphthengus martii | reverse complement strand
CTCCTTCAGAAGCTTATGGCGCAAGGCTTGGATAAATACACCCTGCACTGGATAAAAAAACTGGCTGGATGGCCGGGCTGAAAGAGTGGTAGTGACTGGTTGTTTACTCTGGAGAAGAGGAGGTTGAAGGGAGACCTCGATCTCTACAACTACTTGACAGGAGGTTGGAGCGAGGAGGGGGGACAGCCTCTTCTCCCTGGTGCCGTGTGACAGGACCAGAGGTAATGGATGCAAACTGTGCCAGGGAAGGTTTAAACTGGACGTTAGGAAACATCTTTTCACTGAAAGGGTTATTAAACATTGGAATAGCTTGCCCAGGGCAGTGGTGGAGTCACCATCCCTGGAGGTATTTAAACAGAGTATAGACCTGGTGCTTAGGGAGATGGTTTAGTGGTGAGCTTGCAGTGTTTGGTCAGAGGTTGGACTAGATGATCTTGAAGGTCTCTTCCAACCAAAGACATTCTGTGATTCTGTGATTCAAAAATATACGTAGCTTCAGAATGAAAACAGGACAGTCCTTGCTGTCCTGAGAGGATCAATATACAAACCAAGCTGTTTCCTATCACCACACATGTATATTGGTACATTATCAGACAGATTAGGAAAAGTTTACTTGAGCGATTAAAGTTGTGCAGTTCTACAGGCATATTATAGCTGCCTGCTGCAAAGGACAGTGGCTCTTTATCACATACCAGCATGTGACACCAACACCCTTTTTGGGTGCACAGAGGGTTCTTCTGTCAGATGCGTGGTTTTTGACAAAGCTGGAGAGAGTGATTGCAAGAGGACAGACAATGTTTTGGTTGCAACTGGGCCCAAGTTTTTCAATGAAAGTTTACAATAAGACTTGAGGGCTGCAACTACTACTCCAAGACCTGCATGTGACTGGTGGCTGGCTGCTTACTCAGGCAGCAAGGTCAGGCTTCTGCTCAGCTGTCTCCTCGAGACACTGTCCGATAGCACAGAGTAAACCTCAGCCAGCGGCAGCCGTGGCCCCGCTCCTTGGCCAGCCAGAGTGCTCTTTGACTCACTCCCTGCACCTTCTCTGCGTGTCTCAACTGAACATTTGAACCAACATCTTAAACCACTGTCTCAATTAAATTGTTACAGTAATTTACAACAGAATTGTAGCAACTTACACAAGCAGCGGTCTGTTTTAAAACCATCAGAGCTCGGTAGATCGATCTCTGAAATCCCTTTCAAAATTTGGGAATTTGCAGGATTGTCTTTTAATTACTACGATAACTATTTGTCTTGAAGAAAATCCCCCACGGAGCATCACTATTTTCTGTTCCAGCCCTAGTACGAGAGGAGAGAATGCCCACCTCTTTCTGAAGGTGGCTGAGCAGCCCTGTGTCACAGCTGGAGCTGCCCTCCCTTTCACCTAACCCAGCACCAGTGAAAGGGGGAGTAGGTGATTCAATGCAGGAGCTGTTACCGGCATCACTGAGCTGTTACCGGCATCACTGACTCCAACACGGTCCTGATAGAGGCCCTGAAAATTAGTATCCACACCCCGGCAGAAATAACCATGTGCATTTTTCAGCAGATTAGACCTTAACACTGCCCTAACTGATGGCAAAGAGCAAGCCACATGTATTTAATGTTAACATTCATATAGCTGAGGATAACTTTTATCTAATGAATGCCTACAGTTATTTTTCCCTTGGTTAGTGCTGAAATGCTCTAACTTCCTTTTAGGATGTTCAGTATCTTTTCTTGTTGAGTGGAGACAGTAATAGCTTTGCTTCTTGGAAATTTGTCTGCTCTTAGGGTTTCCCTTTTAGCCTTCTTTGTGCATTTTAATTATTCTATTAATCTTTGGTGACAAAATAGCCTTTTCTAAAAATGCTGATAAAATACATACATTATATTTTTACAATAAAAAATGAATTTCCACTACAACTTTTTAATGTACAGTGTTCCTTTATTCGCTGCATAGCAACTCTTTAGGGAAAGTGTTATTCTGATTTCGCTGGGGCTACTCCCAAGCAAGGCCAGGTTCACTGAACTGCTCCTTAAGGATCTCATCTCTGAATCGCAGGGCTCAGGAGGTGGAGAGCTCCATCATCCTCCTGATGGAGAAGACTCCTCAGAAAAGGCATTATCCCCCTTGCAAAAGTGACCCAGCAGGTTGGTACAAGTACAGAGCCCATAGAGAGAAGTCCTGTGGCCATCCCAGGAGTATTTGCTGTGTTTCTTCATCAGTAGTAAAAAATAACCAGAGCTCTCCTTTTCAATTTCAATCACTGATAACATCTTTCTTTTTTCCTCCCTATCTTCTTGTCTTGTAGGAGAATTGTTTTCCCTGCCCTTCAAATCAAGCCAAAGTCTATTTGAGGTTAAAAAAGGGAGGAAAGAAGACCAAAAAGAAACAAGAATATAGCCAACCTTTTTAATTAGAGTATATTGTACTTCCAAACTGGATACACTAGAAATTGGCAATGCAACATAAGATGCAAAGGAATATACCAGTTACTGTCAAAATGACCCTGTACAGCCTTATAATGCAAAAAGCTTTATACAATACAAATTTTTATTAATGTACACAAACCTCGACAGAATGATATTTGAACATAATACAACAAGTAAAAAAAAAAAGACAGAAGAAAGAAAAAAAAGTGCTGAGAACTTGAACTGAATTACCGAATGGAAAAACACGCTAGCTTTCATTAAAGAATGCATAGTGAAAACCAGTATGAAATTACCATTATGGTGGGGGGAATTTATCAGAACTGTTGGTCATTAGTCTGTAGGGGAGACCATTCCTTTCTTTAGTCTTGAACTGCCAACTAATTATTTTAATATGCATGAGCTCTGATAAATACTGTTCGTTTTTTTTTTCTTAAAAAAATAAAAACCTCCTAACACACTTTTCCTTAGAGAGAATACTTCTATAACTTGCCAGAAAGAATTAATTTCTCCTTTCCAAAGTGCTAAACAAATTTCCCAGGTATGCTAAACATTATTTTGTCAGATACTGGTACAGTGGAACATTATTGAATACGTGGCCTTCGCATACTGCCAGCTCATTCTTGGAACTTCCAGCCCCTATTTAAAATGCCATTTCGTTTATGTAAAGCATCCTACTCCTATCCCTACTTCTTCCTCCTAGACAGCTGTACTTTACCTGTAAGGTTTTTGCTTTGGAAGTGTTTGCTTTTCTATGGTGAAGTCAGAGATTTTAATTTTAAAGAATAGGTATTTTTTTTTGGATGCGGATTGCGTATTTCAGTCGAGATACTCCATTCTTTATTCTTTGAGTATTTACAACTATAGCATTTTCTATTTTGTCTGTACTCCGGGGGTGGCGTGTGTGTAACCAGGAGTTCTGATGGAGTAAAGCATGATGGCAAACAGGGCCCTGAGTTACGTAGGTTGTTTACAAAGGTTTATACACACTTTGGAACAGATGGCTTTTCTTTACTGTGTAGACAGACAGAACTGCCACATGCTCGTTAGAACCAAAACTGTCTGCTGGAATGTAAACGAAAGGGTGGGACTTCTCTGTCCTTTAATTAATAATTTCAAATGATAGCCTGCTCCTATTTCGGATATTTCCTCCTTCCAGTATTTTAATGGGAGTGCACAGATTAGGACGTCCTCCCCAAACAGGAAGAGTTTGGTCATGACAGTGGAGAATGTTTGGCCATCTCAGTGCAAAAGAGATGTAGGAATCTTGCAAATATGTTAAATGATGCAAGTTTTCCCCCCAAAAAAGTATTTCTACACAAGCTTCATTTAAGAACTAATGAAGATTGAGTTATGTTTCTAGTTGTGCATATGGCTAAGAGTCCTCGTGGACCAGAAATGCCTTCCTGAACTGGGGCATTGCTCTGGTGCTGTCAAGAACAAGGGGATGGCTCCAATGGGCCAGTCAGATCCCCCCCATCCCAAAACAACCTGCAGAAGTAGTTCCTTCAGGACAGCATGGGGGTGAGTGGATAGCATGTTAGGTGTGACTCAGGGTACCTCCTGCAGTGGCTTGGCCAAGGGACAGAGAAGGGGCTCTGACAAAAGCTAGGTCAGACATTTCTAGTACCTGGTGAAAGACAGCAAGATCCAAATCCAGGAGACACCATGGAAAACAATAATCCAGTTAGAAAGCATTCCTGTGAGTCACACGGTAACTTTGAAATGTTTCATACTTCATGCTTCCAATTGTAATGCAGAGTATTTTTTATCCTGATCTTTCTTCCTGGATATCAAGTTGTCTAAGAAATACAAATCAATTAACAGTCGGTTAGCTTCTCTTCAATTAAGATCACTCTTGGCATTTTGAGATTAACAAAGGTCATACAACCAATCCGCATTTGCTTCTTCCTGCAATAAAGTGCTACATATAACATGTCATTTTTAATGACCACAAATAGGAGCATTAAATAAGTATAAAGTTAGCTTCCTAGCAGTGTAGACTCTATCTGCCATTAACAAGAAGGAGTAAAGGATTTCTAATAACGTGGAGGGTATCGACAGGACTGTAGAATTTGCAAGTACAATTGAAATACCAAGGGTATAAAAGAGAACTGCACAGTTCAAACAGCATCTTTTTATAGCTATATATTTCAAAGTTGCTACTGGTACCTTTTCAAATAAACAGTCTTCTTACCTTCAGCCCACAGATTATTTTTTTCCTTTTTTTTTTTTTTTAAGTGAGAAACAAACTAGTGCAAGACCAAAGCACTGTGCAAAACTGCCTTTTTTTTTAGTCTGAGTATTTATACCCAGAATTTATCCATACCCTTTTTTAAATCCCCTTGTTGGATTTTTTTTTTTCCACCATAGAATTCTAGTTATGCAAGTTGTTCCTGCAAACTAAAAAGGTAACCACTGCATAATACAGTATATATAATATTTATATGCCCTTTTAAAACAAAAGATGTATGCTATGGCCCAGATGCAGGTGTCTGTTACACCTGCGCAACAGCTGAGTTGGGCCTGCTGTGGGGGTGTAGACTGCACACACTGCCTCTGCGTGTGTGTGCATGTGCGTACATACACACACTTTTCACTGTCCGACTCTCATCCTGCAGTGCTGAAAGCAACTTTTTCCTCATCTGCTCTACCCCAAATCCTCAGACCTTGCCAAATGAGTACAAGGCATCGAACAAGTCAAGGAAGCTGCAAACAGCACGGAAATAATACACCGGTTCACCCTGAATCAAGCTTTACTCCTTCCACAGCTCTACAGTTCAGGGGGAGACGGAGAGAAGGGAGGGAGCAAGTGTGTGAAAAAGGGAAAAGAATAATCATTAAATAAGCCAATACAAGGGATGTGCAAAAGCAACGTCATGGCACGCTACAGGCAGACTCTCTTTCACGCACCCGCACGCATACAAAGCCCCAAAATAAAATGCGTCAATAGGTAATCTTACAAGTGCTGATTGCCATTAAGGACACTCTTTTTCAGCTTAACAAGACAAAATAGTTTCTTAGATAAGAGTACTGGAAACATGCCTCTGAAGGTAGAAGTATGCAGTAGGTCACCTCCTGAAGATTGAATAAAGCAGCTTTCATGTCAATGCAATAAGTATACACACAGAGCCATTTTCTAAACCTTACTAATGATATAGTACAAGTGTTCGTTACCTCTTCGGTCTACGTTTTGCAGCAATGTCTACCTGCTGGGATTGCTGGGGTATTTTTGGTACAGAATATAACTGCCCTCAGACAGTTTCTGCCCTTTCTGTTAGTCCAAGATAGGCAAGGAAGGAGTGTTTAGGTGAAGAGGCACCTCCTGGTGCAGTCTGAGGTCTGGGTGGATGGAATGTGAGATCATAGTGGTTTTTGGGGAAGAACATTGTTAAAGGAATAAGGTGGGCAAACTCTGAGTTCCAGTATTTATCAAAGCACAGGGAAGTGCCGTTGATGGCCAAGGCTTTCACCGCCAAGTTTGGCTCTGCTCCGCTGCCGTGTGCAGCTGACATTGCCACTGTTTGCAGAGCCTGGGAGGCAGACATGACTGAGAGGGGTGACAGGAGGTTTCTGGAGCTGTTCACTGCTGGGAGTGGGCTGGCTTCCTTGGAGGTTGAATACTGGCCCTTCTTCTCCTCTTCGGAGCAGTCCCCGTTCTGGTGCTTCTTCACGTGGCGGCTGAAGACAAAAGGGTGGGTAGTCTTGAACAGGCACTCGTCGCAGCTGAAGGTCTGGCGTGGAGCATGCTTCAGTTTCTTGTGCAAGTTGAGATTGTCTTTGCGTTTGCAGCTGTAGCTGCACTGGTCACAGTGAAAAGGGCGCTCGCCAGTGTGGACACGCACGTGTTCAATCAGCTTGTTGGCGGTTTTGGACAGGTAGCCACACTGGTCGCATTTGTAATGGTTGCCAAGGCGGTGTTCTCGGATGTGCATTTCCAGCTCCAGCTGATTTGCTTTCACTGTCTGGCAGATCCGACACTTGTACTCCATCTTGTAGTGAGTCTTCAGGTGGCACTCCATCGCTGCAGGGCGGTTAGTGGAGTAGACGCAGAATGGGCACCTGGCAACACAGCAAGGGAAGGCAGGGACAGAGAAAAGAGAAGTCACTCAGCTTGAAGACCGGCATTTGTGGTTTAACCCTGTCACTCAACCCCTCTCTGACCTACTAAAGAGGAGAAAAAGGCACTTAGTCCTCCCTCTGAAGCCTCTTTTGATACTTGGTTCACCACGATACATCTCTACTCAGAGGAGGTTTGCCCGTTTAACGGCAGCAGAGCTCACGCGTTCCGAGGAAAACACTGATTCACGCTGAAGGAGCACCCCTTTAATCTTCTGGCTTACCTTGATGGGGAAGATTCTGTAAAGCAGGCCGGGTAGTGCAGAGTGGGTGACTGATTCACAGGCACTTTGAGTAACGACATTCCTAGTGTTTGCACAGAGTCGCTTTGGCCATTTTTTCCATTAAGAAGTGGTTTAATGTGAGTGTTTACAGATGAGTATGAAAGCAGCTGTTTAAGTAAAGATGGAATAAACTTGTAATACCACATGTACAGCAAAAGCTTAGGAAATTCCTTTTATGCGACCTTGAACAATAAGCTTGCTGGGAATCCTGCTAGGAGCAGCTGAAAGCCAGTCTGTTGGGATGATTTGTAGGGATTCCCATTCCTGGGAGACAAGTGAACCATGCTCAGAGGGGGTGTGCGTTTGGCAGCATTTGCCTACAGCCGCCTCTGCCACGGCAGGAACTGTTCCTGTGTGGGAACAGGATGTGGACTCTGCTTACTCACAGCGGCAAGCGTCCGGACCGGGATGGACGTGGCAAAGGGCCTCACCCCTGGTTCCTGGACCAGGAAGGGCCGAGAAGGCTGGAGGAGGGAATCTTGACAGCTTGGAAGGAAGCCTGAGCTGAACAAGCCTGGACACCAATAAACCCAAACCACACCTGCTTTTGCTTTATGTAGTTGAGAGGAAGTCAATGAGGACAGGTGCCTGCCAGAGATCTCTGCTGTATTAAATGAAGCACGCTCCCTTCCAGACCTAAATGGTGAGCTAACAGAGCAGGGCGAGGTAAAACGACAGAACTAAGGCACCTGGCTACTACCCTATGGGCGTCTCCACCTGTTGCTGATCTGCATTTCACTGTTCAGCAGGGTCTTCCAGTTGTGTTCTAGCATTTCAGATTATTTCTAAGCAGAGATCGCCTCTCTTCATGTGTGCTTCCCCTTGCTACAAGTGGTTGCACATGCAGGTTTAATATTATCTACCTACTAATCAGGAGACTTTTGATCACAGTGAGTAATGCAGGAGGACAAACAGATACTAAAGCATCTGGACACTTTTCCTGGTGCACATCAAGTACTCTGATCCAGAGAGGGAGCCTGGTATCGAGGCTGCCAACGTGATTAGCAATATTGCAACAGAGGACTCAGCTGTCAATGCACACATACCTCGTCTGGGCTGGGTGCTCTCTGGATCAGAATCTCAGATTTTGACATGGAGCTGGAGGAATCGTGTTTTTTTCTCTTCCCCCACATCAAACAGGAGACAGAAAAACACAATTTACTTAGATCTCTTCAGGCTCTTCTGGATGCCTTTAAAAAAAATAAAAATCAGAGCTTTTTGTCAGGTACAGCTTTCAAGGTACCTAATTATTATTTGAGCGGGGCAGGAACAACTTATGTAGACTGAGAAAACCACTCTGTCAGGAAGGCCTGAGTCATAGGTCATGGTTTTTCCTTGGTAAATAGAACAGATTCTGTGCAGCTTAAACCCAAAGCGAATTAGACAACTGGTCTGTACGTCCAAGACAGACATCCTGTCGTTCTGGCACATGACTTGTTTCTCAGTCTGGTCTTCTTCCCAGATTCCATCATCATATCTCAAGTCGCCACAGATCCCAGTTCATGGAACTACTGAGCTGGAGACCAGATGCTGCCTGGCAAACAGAACCAGTGTTTGAGAAGTGCAGTGCAAACTGATGGAGCTACTCGAGGTAACACGAATGGCGGTGCGCTCGTCCTGCAGCAGTTACGGTGCACTGAAAGCATCAGGCTGCTCAGCAAGAGCAACAAAAGCAGGGAGGCCTGTGCTGAGCCCTCACTGGGCTCCAAGTGGTTCCAGCCTCATTTCCTGCAGCAGCTGGAACAAACCGAGACCAGGGACGTGCATCTTGCATAACGTCACACTACCCGCCCACAGAGAGCAAGCATATGGCCCCAGCAGTCACTCCATCCCGCAGGGGTCCAGCTTTGACATAAGGGCACGCTCATTCTCTAGAAACACTGCTCTGCACCAACAAACCTTAAAGAACACCACCTCAGCCAAAGCCAAAGGGCTTTTTTCTTAGAAGTGCGTATTGCTCGTTACATGTTAATTTATACAACAGTAGTCATTCTGGGGCATGCAAACCAAAGCAGAAAGCATCAAAGTTACTAATTCTTAGAGAGGATTTTGCATTGGAGTCTAGAAAGGTTATAACCTTTACGGTTATAACTTCATACCCAGTTGCAGAGACTGTACAGGGTTTAGTTTCTTTGAACCAGGTGCAGAATAGAGCCTGGTCTGTGCACTCTCCTGTGCTCTGATGCCTCGAAAAAAAAAGAACCCACCCTCTCAGTTCACCAACACCTCTGTGTAGTGCTGCTGCCTCATTCTCTGTAGGACCCAGCACATACTGTCTCCTCTTTGACTTTAAAAGGGAAAGGATCACAGTTTTTTACAGCTCTAAAACCAGTGGATCTGCAGCTAGGTTACCGATTTGCTGTAATGATGCAAGCCTACATTAAAGGACTGGCCTTGGGTCATCTAAATTGGAGGAAGCCCCACCATCTGGGTTATCAGACATTTAACTGACCCTTTCCGGTTGACCCCCTTTTGCCCTATCCTCACAGTATTAGAGATGCTTAACACAGTAAAAGTTTGTGTACTTGCTTTCCTTACTTGAGCCCACCGGTGGGGACAGTGTGGCATTTCTTGTGCTCCAGCAATTGTTCAGGTGTCTTCATGAACTTGTGGCACACATCGCACTCGAACATCCGTGTGATCAAGTGGATTTGCAGGTGGCGCTCAAACATATTTTTTGTTTTGCAGACAAAGTTACAGAAAACACATTCAAAGCCTGAAAAATAAACCGGGACAATGTACTCCTTACATTGTGGACAGATCGACTGCATAGAAGGTGGCAGCGTGTATTTGTTTAACAGCATTTTACCTTTCTCTGACTTCTCTTCAGTGTTCACTGAGGTCTGAGTACCAGGCACTACAGAAATGACCAGCAGGTTGTTGGAACCCTTGTTTTTTGGGGTTATATCTGCATCTTCTTTGCTGTTGGCGGAGTCGCTCAGTGCTGACAGCGAAGATGAAGATGGACTGTTAGATTCACTGGGTGTCTTCCTCTCTTCAGCTGAAAAACAGGAATAAAGAACAATAATTAGTATAGCAGATTAGATCGAATCTCAATGATCCTGCTTTAAATTTCAGGAAAACTATTAAAAGTTAATTCAAACAATGAAGAACTTGTCACTTAGAAAGGAAACAGAGCTTCTGTAGGTTTAGGGTGCAGAAAATAGAAGTACCTACTGGTACAAGCTAAACTTCTCCCACCTATGTGGGTCCAATAGGTAAATGTGGCAGGAAGGGCAAAGGAGAATAATGTCACTCACTGTACTGAGGAGCATCCTCAGTAATGACTGTAAGAGATAACAATGTGGTTTGAAGATTCATCTGTTTTTATTAGTACCTCTTATCAAAGATAATTAATTTAAAAAATGATTATTTAGCTGTATCTAAAGCTGAAGCCCATCAGAGTTCCCCTATGTGTGCAATAAATGTATGAAGTCCAAATCCCAAACAATTGCACATCAGAAATGGACAAGAGAGTTCTCCTACGAGAACCGCTGTGAGCCAATGAGCAAGGGTGGGCAAATTATTACCTCCCACTTACGTCTTGGCTTAATCAGACCTGTGTTAAAAAGTGACTTTACTAAAACTTCATATTCCCTATGTGATAAGTCCCCTGATAAGGCCTCTGCAAACAGCAGTACCTATACGCATAGCTTTAAACTGACGAGTGGCACCTTTAAGAGAAAAATGTAGGAATGCACTAATGAAATCTGATGACCTGAGCTGTCAATAGAGAGGATGACTGGGATATCATATAGAGAGATTCACTGACCTTGGGGACCAGAGTAATAGAAGTGGAATGAAATTTAATAGTACAGAGTACAAGGTTATGACCTGAAGGGCCAGTAACAAGAATTTTTGCTACAAATGAGGAGTTCTTAAGTGGGAAACAGTCAAGGAAAACAAAAGAAGAATGTGAGCAGAACATGGGATGAATACGAGCAGTCAGTGTGGGACAGCCTTTGAGGAAGGTAAATACAATCACAGAATGTTATTGTGTGAGTTATTCCCAGTAGCTGCTGCTGTTTTACACTGCCACCACTACTTATTTCATTTCACCATGTACAGCTGTGGTTGTGTATGTCGAGAGCAAGGGTTCTAACAAGAACATATGCGTTGAGGGACTGGTACAATGAGAAAACTGTGTTTCATATAAGAAAAGGCTCAGTGCACATTTAGAGGAGAGAGGGCGTTCTCTGTAAACATACTACGGGAATAAATACTGTGGAAGAAGGGAAGAAAGGTAGAGGGAGCAAGAGGTGGACTACTGTTACAGACGAAGGACAGTTCTGGCACAAGAACAACTATGTGTATTCTAATCATCAGTAAAACACACGCTGGAAATTTTAAAAAGGTCCCTAACCCTTAATGCAGGAAAATCTGCAGTTGCCTGTCTGTAGAAGCAGTTGGTTTAAAACAATTATACTTGTTTGAAGACATATGCCAACTTCTTTACAAATGGCCCTTTTATGACTTGGTAACATCACAGGATAAGGGACTGGAGTCAAGTGACCCAGAAAATCCACTCTATTTTTTAGTCTCTGGATTTGCCGTATGTGTAAGTATTTGGCTGAATCACCAGATGAATGGCTCAGTTTGACAGGGTGAAGGAAAAACAAGGCGGGTTTTGTCTTTCTTTAAAAGACAAGCAGCAGTTCCAATCTTTTAACCACGATAGGAAGATACGGTAGAGTACAGCTCAGCTTTGAGTGAGCTTTTCACGTGGCTCTGGGTGGTATTTCTCATTTACCTTGACTTCCTATATACAAAGAGAAATTAGATGCAAATACCTCAGACAGCAGGGACAGCTATGCTGGCATAAAATCCCTTGAGACCTTACCAGTAGTTTGTATTTCTGTAGTTACATTTAACCTATGTATCTGTGAGCACAAACAACTGCATTCTTCTCTCCCTTCTTCTTCTCCACCCTTCTCTGTTTTCCCAATTTTATTCCTGATTAGACAGGAAAAGCAATTTAGCAATGGCAAAATGGTGCTGGATGCAATTCAGGTTCGGTATTGCCAAAACAATTGTTAGCAGTTAGTGTCAGTAAAATACTTCTGTCTGGTGTTGTAAGAGAAAAATTAATTAAAAGACTTCTAATTTTCTTCTTCTTAAATGATGCCAGACTTCATTAGTTGGACTAAGCATATAGAGCTTGTTTGAAAACTGCTATTGCTCTTATCTTTTCCTATTAAGTGAACAGATCAGGGGAGAACACATGACTTGTTCTGTTATTTAATATAAATTTACATTTATGGTATTGCTGAATCAGAGTGTCAAACTAAACACCCGTGTGAAATTCCAAACTGATAGACTGTGGAGGCAAACATGCTGAAGCAAAGCTCAACATACTGTGTATTTCAAATGTACAGCCAGGTGTGCACATTTAGCGACTCAAAGTCACCTTATCATCACTGAAGTAAAACGGGATTTTGATGAAATAGTAAACCAGTGAGAAAAACAAACACAGTACACTGACTTCATCAGAGGAGGGGATTTTGGGGATGAGAGGAACAGGAAGAAGGAGGGCTAAACAGTCCTTCATTTATTTTGCTAAACTTGAAAATTGATCTGCGCTACCAGATTATTTGCCTGGCTGGAGTCCAATTCACTTCAACTTTGAGAGATCAGGCGTTAATTAGCAAGCGTTTCAGTGAAAGCAGAGCGCTAATGGGAAGTGTGAAGGTTGCACCTAAAAAGCAAGGAAGAGAGAGATCACTGCAGCTGGGAGAGAGGGATCATCACCTGTGTGCTTGCTGTTGACATGAGCCTTCATATCTGCCTCTTCCATAGTGACAAAGTCGCACGCTGTGCAGCAAATGGAGAACATCCACTGCTCTTTATCCACATGGAGGGACATATGACTGACAAACTGGACGTTCATCTCTGTCTCAAACCCACACACATGACAGCTGCAGGCAGAAGGGAATTCAAGAGTAAGAAACATTAAAGCACCAGCCACCAACAGAAGCATATTGCCTTCCCTTGAATTCGCAAGAAAAAAAACTCATTGCACAGATTTCTTCTCTTCCTCACTGTTGAACGTTCACTGCAAAATTCTTTTGTCTGCTGAACTGCCTTTGAACTGATGGCCATGCCAACATGATTAAGGGCAGGCACAGTGCAACAATCCTGTACATGCTATAATGGCGCTAAATAATCATAAAGTTAATTAAAAACTACAGATTCCAGATGCTGTGCATCACCTAGCTGATTCCTTTGGGCAATAAGAGGCACTGCAGCTTTGCCAAGACGCTTAGTACGGCTGATACACTGACAAACAGAGAGCTTGCTGCACACTCCAGGAGTTATTTTCAAGCCCTGGAATGGTTCCCATGCCAAACTGGGATCTTGTGCAAAACTGCCTGGCAGTTTCAGTGTAAGCAAGTAAAAATGGGTTCAAACATTTCTTATGCTTGACTGGAAAACAGCAGTCATCAGCTATGCAAATAATCAGCAGGGATACAGATTTCACAGCCAGTGCATAAACAGATTGATATTGAGAGGCAATGGAAAGGACCCTTTAATTTAACTTTCTTTGCAGAATCCTCCTCTTTCTTTGATTAGGCCGTTAACATTCAAAACAAGCCAAAAACATTTAAAAAGGCCTATACTCTAGGGCACTATTTTGCTTTCCCAGGGGGAAGGACTAGCTAATCTAATCCAGCAGGTCTCATTTATTTCTTACTTCTATGATTTTGTAATTAAATCTGCTCCTGGCACTTTGACTAAAAGTAAGAGTGATTTGGTAATCTGCTTGGCCACCAGAGTGCACATCACAGTCTGCAGAGCACACAACAGTGCATGCCACAAGGAGAATGTCCGAATATCCATTTTATCTCGGCATTTGTTTTTACTTTTGCAGGCAAATTCTCCTAAAGGTTACCTTTTTCTCATCACGTTGGTCACCTCTAGCAAATGGAGGAAATGTGTGTATTGACATAATTCTTATTATGCTTTACTATTTGATTTCATAGATTTGGCTGAAAAAAAATGGAGCTGTCAGAGGCAACTGGAAACACAGCGCTCTAGATTTTCTGACAATCTGTGTAGAAGATAGGGTGTTTCCAAACACAAAACTTAAACCAAACACTGTATAAAAAGTTAAAGAGGCTTCTAGGAGCCCATCTGCCTCACAAAGTCATTTAAAAAAAACCAACCCCACACCAAACCCCAGAGCGTTTCCCGGTAGCTGGCCAAGTCAAATAGCATGAGGGAGCCAGCTGGGTTTTGCTGCTAAAGCCTAAGTCAGATATGGGCAAGACAAATACTTTCATTGCAGTTCCACCCTGCAACACGTCCTTAGAAGACAGATAAGACATTCAGATTCCAGTGTCTGGTGCACAGCCCTTGTCTGGGTCCTCACCTGTAGTAATAAGGGTGCTTCTTTCCATCACTGCCTTCAGAAGTGACAGCGCTGACAATGTCCTCGGTGTCTGTACTCACCAGCTTCACAGAATGGACAGTCAGGTGCTGGTTCAGATTAGCACGGCACTTAGCAGCGTAGGGGCACAAGTGGCATTTGTATTTTCTCTCTTCTGAAAAAGAAACAGCAAACCTTAAACATATACTTCATTATGAAGCAACCTGCTTCTAAAGCTGCCAATAACCAAGTATGCATTCCTTTGGGTTTCTCTGAGCAGCTTTCAGAACGAGGTACTTTGGAAGCTCAGTATTTCGGAAACTTAGAGGAGTTCACAGCAATTTCTCAGAAAAAAAAACCCAAACTAATTTGGAGGTAGTTTAGGGCTAGTTTTTTTAACTTGCTCTACCTTTTGTAGTCGGATAATATAAACCTTTTTAAACTGGGAAACTGGGGCAACTGCTGCTCTGAGAGCTGCAGCAGAGCCAGTAGAGAAACAGGTCAATAATCTACAACTACTTCATTTACCTAGCACGTTTTATTTGATTTTTTAGTCCAGTTATTCTCGAGGCTGCCCATGTGATCACCCACAGAGAGTTGATGGTTGATGATTTTGTATTAAAATCTGAGGGTGGGGAGGAAAGGGAACGCTGTATCATTAGGCCAGTTCTGAACATAAACTAACACAAAAACCTCACTCAAAGAACAGTTGAAGAAATGAAACAAATTCATCATGAATTTCTGATGTTTCACAACTTAATTTTAAATAAAAATTATTTTATTTAAATATTTCTAAATCCTGGCAGCACATTTTTTTGTACATGCCCGGCTTTATTTTGCAAAGAGCTGATTAAAATAACCAAACATTACGTCAGCTTTTACAACCTTTCCCTTTGAAGAGCTGCTGCTCTAAATCTGAAATACAATGCTACAAGCGTTAGGGGAAAAGCACTCAATAGAGCAGTTTAGGACTAAGAAAACCCCATGACGTCACGGAACAGAACATCTGAACTTTTTCAGCATGGCTTTACTAGGCAGGACAACACATAGTGGCATTATACCAACAATATCTTTCAGCACTGCATCAGAAATTCTTGCTTTCAAGTCTTATTTTGTTCAGTGCACCTCAGCAGGCCAACAAGGTGCACCTTCCATATAAAAACTCTTACGTTATAGTCAGTTCTTTGGAAGCTGTTTTACTTTAAGAAAGTTGGTATGGGGTAGAACCTGTTTCTCTCAGAAGAACTGGATGATGAGAGCAAAGATGAATTGAATCTTTTCAGTTTCACCAGATCTGAAACACAAAGGCCAAATCTTTTGTTGTTCAATGACATTTAAAAAGCTCATCAGGTGAATGCAAGAAAGGCTGTGCCTTCTCTTCAGAGCTCCATTAACAGGCTTGGTTAACCAGCTGGCATCTACAGGCTGGTCTACTGGAAACTGGACAAACTTGAATTGACACATTTTGTAAAGATAAATTACAAGCAGGCTGTAAAGAAATAAAACGTTATTTAACTCCCTGGACACCATTTGGACATTCTGTTCTGTTTCTGCGCTTGGCTCTGCTCTAAGTGCACGGAGCTGATGAGGATGGCTCACACACACTTCTGTTTCCTTCTTCCCCCTCTGCTTAAACAAATCATGAGGAATACACAGATTTCCTCAGTGCTGTAACAACCAGCCACAAAGCACTGGCTCACCTGTGTGCAGCGAGAGATGCCGGGACAGAGTCTGCTGTCGACCAAACACTTTTCCACACACATCACAGGGAAAGAGCTGGTCATTAAATTTCCATGATGGTAATCCGTTTCCCACGTCCATGCCCAGCTTTTCTGTTTCTACACCAAAAAACCACAGCAACAGAAAGTCATGTTTGAAGAAGTTTGAAGACTTGCAGATTTCATTCTGTAGGACTCATATAAAATGCAACATCTTGCCTGCAAGCTGTGTGATCTGGCACATGAGTTCATGTGAAAAGAAAACTCCCAATAATGAAAAGGAAATTAATCTTTCATATAGCACCTTTCATATATACTCTAAAGCAGAACACTTAGTCAAAGTATTCTAGACAGAGATATAGTCCAAGAGTTAAACCAAATTATGTAAAGAGAGAAAGTCAAGAGGAGCAGGGCAAAGCATTAACCCCTAATTCTGTTTTTGAGGAGAGACCGTTACTTTGGTTTTTTCATTCAACCACCTTTGCCTGGTGCATGAAGAAGGCCTAGTCTGAGATGGAGGTCTATTTTACATTGGATTATTATTATTCATGGCTAAAGGAGGATTTCCAAACCATTTCTACTAACACAGGAATTATTGCTGCAGGAGCAGTCTTACACTGAAGGAGAACAGAAGATTGCTCAGACAAAGTTAAACATAGAGGAAGCAGCATGCCAAGGAGTGGGTGGCATCGAGCATCAAAATCCACAGCACTTTAGAGGGCCATCCACTGAAAAACTGAGACCCAGAGTGAACTGTTATCTTTAAAGAAGCATTTTTAATTGCTTCAGGAACAGAGAGAGTCTGCCATACAAAAATGAAACTCCACACAGCATAAAACACAGACACAAAGGCACTCTGTAAGGAAGTAGAAAGAAAAGGACTGGGCTCGAGGAAGAGAAAGGTACACAATATTGCAAGAAGTTGAAAGCACAGCCAGTTTTGATCCAGACAGAAGCGAGCAGAGCGCCGACGGATACTGGGGTAGCAGTGATGCTACTTAGCTCAATAAGAGAAATGGCATCAACAAGCCTTGTGTGAAGTATTCTCTGCAAGGGTTCTGTTGCCTGAGGAGAAGGGACCGTTGTTGTAAGACGTGCACAAAACTGCAAGAGTACTCAGCAGATTTCCAAATACAACAGCCAGTAGTGAGGGGTTGGTTTAAAACTTACGTCTGGTAAAAGACCCTCTATTTCCAGTGGAATTAAAGCTGCAACATGCAGAGCACCTTCCTCTAAAGTGACAACACCCATGAGGAAAACCATTTGGCTGGGATTTTCAGGTAAACAGGAGGAAAGGAGGAGTACAAAGGCATCTTACTGAGTCTAAGTTACTACCACGGAGGCTGGCACACACCAGCAAAATCTTCATCAGATGAAGCACTGAGGAACAAACATGCTCCCTTATCCAAGCAACTCCTCACTGACAGAGTCACCTACCACTGCAAATCTGACTGCCACGTCTGAAAGTCTCTCCTTCACAGACAGGTGTCCAGAACACTCCACTGTGGTTTAGGCAAAGAGCTGTCAAATCAGTCAATTTAAGCAATAATAAAAATAATGCCTCATTTGGGGTAGAGATTCCACACAGCAATCTCAGCAAATTTAGGGATGGTCCTACTTGCCAGCTACTTTTCAGCTGCTGTTGCCTTTTCCTGTGACCCTGCACTATGTACGATATTCATCACACTAGAGGACTTATGAGGCACCCTCTGAGTGCTACCATCCAACACTGTATTTTTCTTAAAGGAATTTCTAGTTAGAGAACAAGCTCTGCCTATTTAAAATAGTCATTTTGTGGAATTAAAAAGGAAGACACCCCCCATCCCCTAAGGGCTCTAAGTGACCCATAACCTCCAAGAACTTCAATAAAGAATGATTCCTTTTGTGACTCTACTTGAGTTCAAAACAATGGAAAAATCTGACTCTACTAATGCTAGATATTTTAGCAGAGCTTTTTGAGTTCATAATCAAAAGAGGAATATGGTAATAATTATATGAGAAGGTCACAAGGGTGTAGGTTCCTTCAGTACGGTCACAACAAAAATGAATTAATTGGGACACATACCAAACAAGCAGGCTTAATTAAGTAAATAAGTCTCTTAACAATTCACTTCAGCATTAGTCATCAGCTTTCTTTTATCTCTTAAGAAGAAGAAATATTACATCCTCTTCCCTGTGGTGGATTTATAGCTATCAATTCTGGGAAGCTCTCATGGGAAGCTGGAAAAATATCAGCTTTCTGATTATCTCAGGCTGGTGAAAGCTCATGCCTTGCAAAGCAGCTGCATATTTTTCATTGATGGAAAAGAGGATACTGTAGGTGTTTTCAAAGTACTTCTATTTACTTTAAAGATTTATTCTTGGAGTCCTAACTACCGTGCTTCTTTCTTCTCTTTTGACTGAATCTTCTCTCTTTAACAGAGTGTTTTTTCTATTCAGCGAGCTTCTTAGCTCGCAAACCAGAGCTGGTCTCTGGTCCAACAGAAGCCTCAGCACTTTGTGGAAGATTTCTCAGCTCCAAGGGAGAAAGTAGGTGCACCTACTTGCACCTACCTTACCCTCTAGGCAGCTTTGTCTGCAGCCAGGAAAATGGAGCTCTCTGTCCATACAGTGGTCCAGAAATCTTCCCAGAACATTATCAGCAACTGACCTCACTAGGGACCAGAAGATTCAGGTGAGTCAACATTCAGTCCTTGGGCTCTGTCTCTAATTAATGCCAGGGAATGGTGTTTTCTGTGAAGTGAGTGGAAGTCTAGTGACTCTTGAGACCATAATACTGGTTTGTGCACAGCGTTCTCTGCATATCCCAAAGCACTCTACCAAGACAATCAGCATCGTTATCCTTTAAGAATACCTCACACAGTGGCCAGGAAGAAGATGGGCTGAGACCAACTAATGTTAAATAATAAATCACTGTTGTGAGAGATGTCCCACAGAAATCCATCTTTCACCATGAAATCCCTATACTAAAATGAAGAAAAAAAAAAAAAAAGGACTTAATATAGGATTTCTGCTTTAAGTGAATACTCCACAGCAAATGCCAAAATTTCTATGTTAGAAAAGCATACATCACAAAATAATATTGAAATTAAGTAGCAGACTGCATTTCTGTCTGGGTTTTGGAATTTAAAACAAAATATGCTCTGTAAAATGGAAGGCCTCCAAGTTCTCCAGTACATCATTAAAAAGTAATAGAAAGGTTAAGATCCAGTATATTACATGCTACTAATAAAATTATTTCAAAACAATTTTATATAGAAGTCTTAAGAATTAAAAATTTTATGCAAAGGTGAAACTTAATTGTAAAGGAAATTTAGTGAAATATATCTTTATGGACACCTTTCCTGCCCTGTTGCGTTACTTGGAATCCTTTCCCTCCTAACCCCAAGTCAACTTCGTAATGAGCTGCTGCATAAAGCTGACCATCCAAGATGGGGCTAGAAACTGCCTGGACTGTCACCATCTGTATTTTCCCTGAGGTGAGGACAAGGTGGACATCAACTGCAGAAATATTTTCCTGTCCCTCCGCTTGCCCCAACAAATAGATTAATTTCTGGTGAAGCTCAGCAGCTTGAGAGCACTACTATTTACCCCTTTCCTAAGGTGTTGGGCATAATTCTGAACATGTATGTACTTCCAGTTGTAACATTCAGTGATTTTTTTATTTTTCTCTTATCTTCAAACTGGCACTATCAATATGGAGAGCGCATTAACCACCCCTTCTGAAAAGCCTTTAGCCTGACTTTTATCAAAAAATACTGAGAGGATCCCATATCTGGTTGAAGCTGTAACTGAAGAAGAGAACAAAGTGTGACCTGAATACATAAGTAACTGTCTAGAGTCACCAAATCAGCCTTGTGACTGCTAGGAGTTGTCATGCACGAAAAAGTTCCCTGGGGACTGGCTTTGGACTCTGATATGTGGTACTTTGATTACTTACTTTCTTTTACTGAGCTTACATATTTTTCAATTACTGCTTCACAGTGGTTTGCACCACATTTTATTTTAATCTGTTGTTCAATGCCATGCCTACCTTTATACTAATAACTGAAAGAATGAAAACACTAGTTAACTGAAAGAAAAAACAAAACTAAGAAAACAAACAAAAAGTATGCTGAAGTCTCATTCAAGGAAGAGTGTATTTATAACCTTCACTAGTTTACTGCCTGCTCTCACATCCTATCACTCACATAAACAGCTGCTTCTCTGTTTCATCTTCACACCTCCATAGACCTCAGAAGCAACAAAATCCACAAGGGCAGATCCTTATAGTCACATGGAATCCTACAGATATAAATTAGATTGTCCTTTGCAGTAAGTATTCCTTAAAGAGGTGGAAGTGAGAGGTGCTGATGAGTTTTAACAAAGAAGGTCAAAATTTCTTCTCCATTCTTCTAGAAATGTATGTCATATTTATACCAGGGGTTATTCAGACAGGTCGACATCACACAGATGGTCAAGAAGAATCTGAGTAAGGAATTTTCAAAATGAAATTAACGGAAATCTGGTGAATGGGGAAAATACAGAGTGGTAGCAGTTAGACTGTTTTCAAACAATCCTGCTTGCAAGCTAAACATGATGAAGAAAACAAGTTAGATGTCTAGAGGATCTGGTGACTGTGAGTTAAAAGGAAGAGATGGTCAAAGACAGAACAGGAAGTTAATTGGGAAAAGGCAGATGATTGCCTATACAGAGAAAGAGGAAAGGAAATGTGCAGCCCCTCCCCCTCCTCACACTCCAGAGGATAAAACTTGATGTGAAGAATCAATGTTGCAAAAACTTGTTCTATTTGTAAGGTTCATTCTATTTTGTTATGGCTAAAAGACAAAAAGTTCAAGAAACTATTATTCAGAAAGTATTCAGGTCAGGCAATAATGCAAACACTGCTTTAAAAACATGTATTTGGTCAAAGAAATTTTCTTTACTTCTTCTGTCTACATTCACCTATATTATTATAATGTCTTCCTACTCTCTGCAGTGTCTCCATCATCAAAGATGCATTTTATTGCTCTGGAGTCTTCCACTTCTATGTTCATCTATCACCTTTGGCAAGCACACTGTATTTAAAAACTGAGAACTCCTTTTGCAAAATACATAATCGAGGCCCTGCTGAAAGCTTGTTTGCTAAAAGCCTGCAAAAGGCTCATCAACTCAAAAATGTATTGGCTATATGAAACTGCAGCAGCCCTAGTACTATGTATCTTAATCCCTCCCCAACTTACCTTCACCAAAGTTTTCTTTCTAGCATAAGAATTCTTATTTCTAGTAAGTCAATTAAAATAAACTGTGGAATCCTTCCAGATACTGTAGTTCCCGAGTCAGACGCGTCTTACAACTTATCTAAGGTATCTATGATCCTGAGGGGTCCTGCAGTCTTCATTTGTCACCATCAGCATCACAGCAACCTGTCCGGTCTTGTTTTAATATGTATCTTTTACTATGAGCAGAATCATCCACTATTAGCTAAAGATAAGCAATTGCTTTTTTTGGTATAAAAATTTGCTATATTCCCCACAAAAATAAAAAGAAGAAAACTTTTTTTTTTTTTAAACTCAAGCTTCAGTTGAAATTGCAAGCTAGTTTGCCTGACTACTTAGCAATTTTTTTTTTTAGTGTCCTTTTGCAGTTATTAAATGCCATCAGTGCTGCCCCCTCTAGTACCAATTCAGGAGCATCTGTTCAGAGAAACTCAGGTCCTTTTGTGGGTGGTGTGGGCTGGCCAGGGGTGAACTTGAGCCATCGAGCACTGTCAGTAGAGCCCTTTGCCCAAGCTAGAGTGTTCGAAGCATGATCAAAGGAAGGGTCTATGCAGCCATGCTCTCAGTCACAACATGCGTCATCAGGTATGAGAATTTATTCAGAGGGAATTAATAACACTCTTAATAAAAAGAGTAAAATTAGTACAAAATTATTGCTCAAATAAAAGAACCCTCCACTTGTGAGTGAGACATGTACTTTTTGTTCCTAAGTCCTTAAAAACTTCAGATAACCATATAGTCTGAATGACAGAACAACTGCTCAGAGGAAGCAGAAAGTCTCCTTGCTAAATAAAAAAACTTTATCAACTAATGTTCTTATTTTTTTCTCAAATGCTTTTGCAAATATCTAACATTACTATGGAGTATCGTAAAAAGCAGTAATGTGATAATTTAAAATCCTTGATGTGGAAGAAAACAGTGATTTTATCTGTCAGTACCATGGTGCTTAAGTTGCTCTTTCTAAAAACAACCAAAACGTCAACCATGAAAGTTGGAAATACCTCAATAAAGAGCTTGAGTAACCCACAAAAAGAAACATTGATATTGTGAACAGAAGTACTCCAAATGTGCAGTGATAGGCAACAACACTTGAAAAGGTCACTGAGAAGTGATAAAGATGTCAGGGTTTGTGAAAAGAATAAAAACAAATAAAAGATGAATTTTAAAGATGCCTCCATAGGAGAATATGGAAAAACAGTGAAGCCCTTCACTGCTAAGACTGAGCCTGTTGCTCAAAAATGGACAGTCAGAAGCAGGGGGAGAAAAGGAAAACCTGAGTCAGGGCAAAGACAAGGTAGGGACACAATGACATCAAAACACACAGCTACTCCCCACTTTCTACCTTTGCATCAAAACTAATACCTGTTTTAACTTCATTTATATACAACAGAAGACTTCTGAGTAGACAGGGAGGCTTATGACAACCTTCATCTGCATTATAAAGCTTTGAGTTTTGCTTTTATTGTATTTATGTTCAAAAAGAAACAACCAAGATGACAGAAAATCCCCACTTCAAAACTTAAATCAGTATCTGTAAATTCTGTGTAAGGTGGCTGGAGTTGCAGATTTTTAAGGAACCCTAAAGGTGCAATAATGTTGCAGTCATTTCTTGAAAATTATTTTTACAACATGTACACTATGACATGAAGTTGAGGATTAAGCTGGACAACACCGTCTATTTCTCCCAACTTGTATTATCCACTGTACTACTTTAGTATAAAACGTAAACAGGATTTTCTTGGTGGTAACTTTATTCCTGATGATACAATAAGAAAGAACAGAATAATGTACTACACCTGACATATGCAAAGTAAGGCCACGAGCTGTGAATTTACTGGCCAAAAAGAAACATTCATGGAAGAGTCTGTGTAGCTCACTGCACAGGCTCTAGCTCTTCACCAGTGAGGAAGGTTGGTTTGGTTTCACGACTATGGATGAAGTAATACAATGTGGCCCAGACGGAAACAGGTTTGGCTTTTTTACACTGAGGGATCTGACACATTGTAAGAAAGGGATAAGGAAGCACCATCAAATCCACTCCCCCAAGGGTGTTTTTAAAACCTTACCTGATCATTGTTGGCCAAGAGAACAACCAGTGCTTTCAGTAGCAAAGAGCTCCATCATCCTAACTTTACTTTTTTTTTGCTGGTTTAGAAATAATAGCTATTGTAAACAAAAGTTCAATTCTGCATATGTTGCCAGAGAAAAATCTGATGATGTGCTCCCTAGCAGGTGGTCCTCACATTTAGCTCAACCATTTACACTGTTTGTAACATTTATTTTGGGTGCTACAAGACTGAGTTCATATGAACCTATGAAAGAGTAATCTGCTTCTGTTGTTATTTTTAAACCACAACTAATTAATATCCACAACGTCAACAGGTTTCTACCCTTTTAATCTTTTTCCTACAATTCTGCTTAAGACATGCTTCCTAAGAAACCCTTTTAAAAATCTTCCAGAGACACCCGTGCAGATTTAGGACCATTATGGTGTATGTACAAATTTTCCTTTTTTTCCTTCTGTTTTTGTCACTATGCCAATTTCTATTTGCAAGTCCACCTGAAACAGGGGCTTTTATTTCATAGGGAGAAGGTAATAACACATCTAGGGCACTTTGGAGAGACCAACATGAGTACTCCCCCATCCACAATTCAGATACTAATAGAGACAAATTGGCATTTAGACTATATTTTTCTTTCCAGACTTCTCTATTCTTTTCAATGAAGCAAAAGCTGCTGTACTAGAGAAACCATAAGCTGGTGATCAGAAACCTCAGTGGGGGAACGTAAGATAAAGCACCAGCTGCACACTGAGTCCATCTTCCTGAGCTGAGTGAATTAACACAAGAGTCAAAACTAGATGAAAGTAACTGTGAACATTCAGCCAGATCCATCCTTCCATGTTTCAGCAAGCTGCCAGGGAAAGGCACCAGCCTTCACAGTACATGCTTCCTGCTGTGAAGAAAAACGTTCTAACTGCTTTTATTGCAGATTCCCCAAGAGATAAGCAGTCAGTTTGCCACTCCTTGAAGCCCTTAACTCCCTCTCTCCTTGCTCTCTCTATCACAAGCACATGCATCTACCTGCAAACCATCCTCTCCTTCCTTCTGCACTATTCTCTCATCTGTCTTCTGCTCGGGTGACATTTGTAGGGCATTAGTCAGCACCACAACCGCCCCAAATTCACCTAAAACACCCAGCAACAAGTAGGGAAAATCTGTACCCTGACTGAAATCATGCTGTAAAAGAAAGAAAAAAGACAGAACTTCTCAGCTTTGCTTAGATTATTTTTAAATAATGGCTTTTTTTTTTTTAATATATACCTGTCCAAACAGCCTGATGAATTTTGCATTTAATTTACTCTTAGGCAGACAAATATTACAGAAGACAACCTTGTATAAGATAAGACAGGCAAGGACTGGAGAGTCCCAAGGTAACTCTAAAAAGAAATGTCAGGAATGATGTATTCCAATTCCTTTCGCAGAGCAAGAAAAGTAATTTTAAAACTTGTCTTTCTATTTCATGTTGAGCTTGTATTTGGAAAAGTTTCATATTCAGGAAACAGTCTGACTCAATGCTGATGTTCACTTCTACGAAAGATTCCAGTATTAAGAAAGACAAAAGAAGATATGAAACTATAGATGGGTTTGAATAAGATGCAGAGCCTAAAACACAGCATGCTGAGTATTTATAAACCAAAAGCCTCATCTATCAAGTCTCTGTCAAGAGGTTATTTAATCACCATCACAGCTTTGCTGCTGAATTTATATCACAGAATTAGAACTGGAAGGGACCTCAGGAAGCCATCTTGTCTCTCCTTCACCAGGAGACACACCAGCCACCGATCAGACATATCCCTCAGTCCCAACGGGTGTTTGTCGAACATTTTTTTTTTTTAAATCTCTCCCATGACTGAGGTTCCACAGCCTCCTGTGACAGTTGTGAAAACTATCCCACTGCTATAAAGTTTTACTTGGTGTTTAACTTAAATCTCCTCTGCTATCATTTAAGCCTCTTATTCCTTATTCTGCTCACAAATACTGGCAAGGGTTATTCTTTTTCTCTCAAAGGTGTCATTTTACATATCTGAATACTATTATCTTTGCTTCTCCAGGCTGAATAAACACAAATTCTTCAACATGTATGCACAACTCATCTCTGACCGTCGCTATCCCCAACATTGTTCTTGGATTACAGAGCCCAAAATTGAATTGAGGGCTCCAGCTGCGGAGCAGAATTATCATATGTGCCTTATAGACAACATTCCTGACATCTCAGCTGAGTGTTTGCCCTGTCTGCAACATGTACAATGTCAGCTCTACATACAGTATCTGACCAAGACTAATCCAGATCCCTCCCTTCAGTTGCACTGCCTGGGCATTCATCTCTCCCTTTTTTTTGTGGTAACCATCATTCTCCCAGGCACTGAATTTTGACCTCACTGCAATGGCTACTGCTTTCCAAACTGTTTCTTCAGTTCCTCAAAGTAAGACTTAACATTAATTCTGTCCTCTGAAGTGCTTATGGCACTTCCATGCATGGTGTCACCAGGACATTTAAGTTAAAGGACTCTTTCTCTTCCATCATCTATGACACAAGTAAAAGGACTGATTAATACCAGAGCAAGCACATACCCTTGCAGAACCACACATGGTCCACGGCGTTTGACAGCCACTTCTTTTCAGTTGTACCTACTCTTGATTTCCCTGCTTACTATGAGCATGTTGTGGGAGGCAACACTAAAAGCCTCCATCAACTCAAGAGGTCAAGTTTCTTCAAGGCCCTGGCAACAACTACTGTTAAGCTTCTCTCCATACAAATCTCCAAGTTGGTTACAATTGTCCTTCCTGAAAGCAACTGTGGTTATTTTGCTGGTTTCCCTCATTTCTTTCCAAAAAAACCCACACTGCCACTTCATGGTCATTCCTCAGCGAGTCATCTGCTATCACCTGCATCAAAACACAGGCCCCAAGAACTTGCCAGACAGCCTTCTGTTGTCCTGAACTCACTTGCCAGCAGAAGACAACGCACTCAAAATCCCACATTTCTCATTCTGTACCGTGGATAGCTGCTCAGGAAATTCTCAAATTTGACCTCCACTTGTGCTACATATTTATTTTAAAACAGTGATAATGAAAAATATTTTACTTTTTAAAAAATCACTTGCTGTTGAATAACTATTTGAGACTCAGAAAACATATTAAAAAAAATTGTAGGAGATGTCAAAACTTTCCCTGTTTGAAAGGATGCAAAAAAAAAAAATTGCTAAATTTTATTTTTCCATGGCAAAAATGGCCATTTCGATTTGGATTTGATGCTGGTAATAGTTCTTATCAGTTTTTGGTTTGCTTAGGTTTTTGCTGGGTTTAATGAATGGGGTCTAGTTTGGGTTTATTCTGAATGAAACCAGAAGGTATTTGTTCTGAGTGAAATTACTTCGTTTACCTTTACCATGAGACTGTTTCTGCTTTAGGAGGAACAAATATAAAAGGAAAATGAAATAAAAATAAACATTTTTGCCTGTATGAGAAGACTCCACAATATTAAAGGGAAAATAAGCTACCCTGTATAAAGGCAGCCCACAGTAAAACAAGGATCACAAATTTTCAGATAGATGTCAAGTGCCTTTCAAGACAGCCATCAGATGTGGGTCTAAATGTGCATCTTTCTGTTTATCTCTTTTAGTTAATACCTTTCATCTTGAAGGTCCTGTACATAATTAGCAAAATAATTACTACAGTGAGTTCAAAAGGAAAAAAGCAAACTCTCTATGCCCATAACAATTCGTGCAAAGTCCTGCTATTTAACGTGTGTTGTACTGAGAGAGGGACTGGCCAGTTCACCCAGAGTTTCCTGCACTCCTCAGAAGGATCTGATCACTTGCCTCTTGGCTCCTGTGGGAATGGCCAATAAATACTGATTGCTTAGAAAATCTAAAACATGTACAACTATGCACAAGCTGCACGTTTCACTTGTCCTGTTTCAGCCAAAGAACGCACAGTGTGCATCTGAGCAAGAGGCGATTTGCTGATTTGAAATGGTCTGTTCTGCATAATAGTATCTGCAGTTCTGAAAGGCTGCTCAGGACATAGCGGCTGTTGGTGTACCACAGATCTGCAGCACACGTGCACTAGATGCAAACCTGTTTGGCAGGAGACGCGGGAAAAGCTGCAAGAGAAACGGAACGCTGCAATCCGTTGCAGCCGCGTTGGCTCTGATCCCATTAAATGAACCAGAAATTTGGAACCCTCTGCTCAAGGCCTGTAGTGCAAAGCGGTTGTCAAGGCAGCTGGGTGCATAGCAAATGAAGGTTGCACCCAGGCAGTTGATCATGCGAATCTGAAGACAGGATGTGATACATAAAAAACGTGCTAGAGCCACAACCACTGTCACACAGTTTAGCACTGAATTATGTTGAACAACTTCTGCAAAATCTGCCTTGCTTTGGAGAACTATGCCAAGCAGAAATCACTTCTATAGCAGTCCAACCATCTCCCAGAAACGCTTTCCACAACTTGCCAGGTATCTGTCTCTTGCTATCAGACTTCAGAGAGCAAGCACGAAGGCTGACAGTCCCCAGCCTTCTAGAGACTGCAAAGACAGAGTGTGTACAGCAGTCAACGTGTACCTAAAAGATGTACTTTTTGTGTGAAGAATGAAACTAAAATGCATGCTGGAGATAAAACCAGTTAACTCAAATCAATCTGCCACTCTGTCAGAAAAATTTTCCTACCATCTACAAAGCTGTAATACAGGTTGGAATTGTCAGAGGGCTCTCTCCAGTATTCTTTCTCATGCATCTATATGGATTTTACATGAACATACACATGCACACACATACATACGCAAAAGAGTATCTGGTTGAATCTTATCCCAGACAGGTACCAGAAGAGGAAAAAAATTAAATGGGTGCTTTTGAGGACTGAGAGAACGAGACTCTGCAAGGCTTAGTGAGTACCTACTATTGTGTTCTGCAGGCAGCAATGACAACAGGGTGGCATCTACCTCCAGCACTGCTTTCAACAGGAATACTGAGATAGAAATGAACAACAGGACCAAGTGCCTGATGGAGCATGCCTTGTGTGGTGAATTAAGTGCCACTCTACACTTCTTCACTCCATCAGGAAGCCAACAGGGGTCAGGCACTCTCATCATCAAGAAACTGAAAAGGATATCTGATGTCCTGGGTGGGCAGAGCTCAAAACTCAGACCAAAATCGAAAGCAGATGAAATGACCAGAAGCACTAATAATACAGTGAATAAAGCAGGAGAAAAATAATCCGCTATGTAAGTTGTCGCATTAAGGGTGCGAGTGTGACGGTTGCCTGCCAGAGCCCCAAGGACTTGCACTGAGCAGTTCTGCAAAGTCAAAAAGCAGGTTTAAGAGTTCTGCCTCCGAGCCCGGCTAAGGGCTTACACTGAGGCAGTTTGAGCCTGCCTCAGAGCCTGGCTAAAGGCTTACATGGAGACAGTTTAAAAGGTAAAAGAGAGCTTTGATTTACTAAAGCGACAGATACAATAGATTTGGAATTGCTGTTGATAAATGCACTAACTGCAAAAGGGAAATCGAGCTTGAGTTAGTAGTTCCCGGGTAACATCCAACGCAGCAGGAGGCACAAGCCTTCGTAACAGTGCTAATATTAGTAATGCTAGGAAAAGAAGTATACTGTATAATGAAGGCATAATTCTTACCAAGAAGGTTTCTCTTGGTCTTGGGTGGAGGAAGATGAGAACAGCCCGTTGACCGTCTCTGCCAGACTATCAGTCTTCTTCCCCCCACGCTCTGTGCCAGCTCCCGCTTCAGAGAAGTGCTCCCCTTGTTAGTTTTTATATCCTGATTCTGTCCGTCCCTGCCTTCTAGATGATGTTTAGTATGATTTGGGTGGAGAGTGAGTAACATAGTCATGTATGTTTAGCATGTACTCCATTAGGCTCATTACTATACTTAGGGGTGTAAACTTTAATATTAATTTTGCTGTTAATTAGGCAAAGGTCTTCGCTCAGACACTCTGGCCTTCAAGATTCATTTAAGAGCTGTTTGTCTTTGCCGGTTTAGCCAAAACAGGACTGTCTTATCTTCCCAAGACTCTCTCCTTCAGCTGTTTGGCAGGCCAGCTCAGCAGATCTTCACCTCCAGAGATAGCACAAGAATCTCATG
This sequence comes from Baryphthengus martii, assembly GCA_013396935.1. Taxonomy (NCBI): domain Eukaryota; kingdom Metazoa; phylum Chordata; class Aves; order Coraciiformes; family Momotidae; genus Baryphthengus; species Baryphthengus martii. The sequence continues at coordinate 79,980 of VWZK01017670.1, read as the reverse complement.
GTCACAAACATCTTGACCCTTCTCCTAAAGCACACTAAATTAGCTGTACTTCTGTCTCAAGGCAAACTAGGCTGTGAGCCCACATAAGTCAATTCACGTGCAAGCACACTCCCTCTGCAACTACACTGGCAATAAAAATTGCTGTTCTGTCACAGGGACAGAAACTGTTGCCAGGATCCTGAAACATTCTTTTAGACTTTCAAACCAGTCTGAGGTCCAGCAAATACAATTAAGGGATTGAAGCATCTGTTATACAAGGAGAACCTGAGAGATCTAGGACTGCTCAGCCTGGAGAAGAGACGCTTGGTGGAATTGCTCAAGACTCTGCTCTGAGGAAGGGGGTGGAATTGGACTTCCTACCTCAACCATTCTGTGATTCTCTCAGACCCAGAATTCCACAAGTTCTGCTGTCCTGGATGAATTAGAAACCAATTGCTTTCAATTGTAATTTTAACCCCTAGCTTTCTTTTACAAATTCTAGACTGTGAAGAAGGCCTTCCTAAAGTAAACAGAGAATTACCCATAATGTGAAGTTAAGAGGCTTTTTGGCAGATAGAAGCAAACAACAACCATTAGAAGGTGTGACTTGCTCTAATTAACTCCACGGGTATATAGCTGGGAAGCTATAAAAGGGCAATTTAAATACCAACATTTCATCACTGATCACTTTAGCAGAAATCTTCAGGGCTTGTGGGATTCACAGTTCCCTAAGGCCCAAGGACATTTTCCAGGGTGACAGAAGTGCCAACAGACACCTACACAGAAATCAAACCCTCAAGGTGTCCCTTCATTTCTGCAATGCAGTTACAGTGGTCTCAGGGACAATGTAAGATAAGTAAAAAGTAGGAAGTCTGGCAGCAGGCTAAAAGAGACCAAGAAGGAAAACTGTCACTGGCAACTTGTGAAGAAATGGAAGCCGCAGTTGGATTCATTCTAACCTCACATACAATTTATTAAAATCCTGACTTTCTTAAGTTAGTGATGATCCAAAATTCAGAGCTGGTTGCCGCAGACGGACACAGAAGTTCAGCTTGCTGCAGAGCATGGAAGACAAGAATCAAGCAGGAATACTGCTGCAAAATAGTATATATGAATGAGCATGTGTCCTGGTTTGAGTTAGAACAGAGCTAATTCTGTTCAGTGATTTTAATTTTCAGTTAAGTCTCTTCTAACTAACTGCATTGTCTGAACAGCATATTTTTGCAGGTAGTGTCTGTTTCTAGCAGTGATAACGTTTGATGCTTAGTTAGTACCAAGGACTGGTGTACAGACCAAGGTCACTGCTAAATCTCGTGTACCACGTTGGGGGTGTAGAAAGTAAAAGGTTGCACCTGCGGGGAGGGAGTGGGCAGGACAGGTAGCTCTAAAATGGTCAAGATTTTCCATTACATACACGTCATATTCAGTATAAAGCTGAGGGATCGCAAGGGTCAAGCTCTTCCTCAATGGTCAAGGTCCGAGGAGGACTCTCTTCGTTCTGCCTTTCATTCCAATCTGTGTGTTCCTGAATCCAATTCCAGATTCCAGCTCCTGAATCCATCTGCCACTGAGTCCAGTCTGGGGCTTTCCCAGTGCCTGCTCCACAGCACCAGTGATGTGACTGCCATCGGGGGGGTGTGCGTTTGATTTTGATACTAGTTTTATATATATATTTGTATATATTACATTTTATTTTTATTATTTTCATTAAAGCTGTTCTAGTTTTCTTTTCTAATCGATAAGTCTCTCTCTCTTATTCCCTTTCTCTTCCCATTTGGGGAGGTAGAGGGGTTGACAGGGGGTTAACAGTTTTAAGTCTAGCGGATGGCCCTGACCTAAACCTTGACAATATGTCCGCAGGTTGGACCAAAAGAGCTATCTATTTTTTAGATGTTTTAAGACACAAAGAATTACAACATCAAGAGGTAAACATTAAAGTGTCTTTAAAAAGGGATTAAGAAGGCACATGCAAAATACTTCATATTAAAGAATGTGGTATCTGTGCAACACGAATACCTTGATTTTTTAGCACATTCAAGTTAAAATATAAAGCCTCAAGAGCTATTTTTCAACTACACTCACAGAAGAAAGTAAACAAGATTATGTGTGGTCACAGCCACATCAATCTCTCACAAATGCCGAAATTTCACACAGCCGAGAGATATGGTCTTGCCTTCACCCTGCTCACATCCCCAAATTCCCAAAAACAATTAGGAAAAAAAAAAAAAAAAGATTAGTTCACTACTTCCCCTATCACTTACAATGTGGCCACACAAATGTTAGTACTGCTGTGTTGGAGAATGTGCAAAGATGAGGCCTAGGAAGTAGGCAGATTCTCCCCTTTAAGTATATTAAAGTTCGAGCAGAATTGCTACTTTAGAGAAAAGAAGTAGCAGAGTGTGAGTAGGAACAGCAACAGAAGGAACGTCTACATCTCCTGAATAGTCCTGTAGTTCCAAATATATGGGAATATTTGTTGCATGTATTACCTTAGTTCAGTAAATATGGGATAATGCCATTAATTACATCATCAATAAAAACACAAATGTCAGTACCAAAATCCAAAATATTTGCACTATGCTTCCACTATGCTTACTACTGAACTAAGTATCATGCTACTGATTCAATACTGGCTTCTGGACATTTCTGCAGAGGAAGCATGGACTATCTGTCATCCTACAGAACAGTAAAGAGTGTGGAGATACAGTGACAGAAGAGGCTCTGATGCATTTTCAAAAAAGGTACTTGAGGACAGAATCTTTATTGGTTTTATTTCATTGAAATAAATAACAAGGTAAATTCAGCTCTGGCATCAATGGACAACATTTAAAAAGCCAAGGTTATTAATGGACTACAACAGCTCCAAACCCCACATCCTCCAGTTCCAAAAGTTGATTATAGCCATATGAAATTCACTTACCATATCAAAATTATCGTTTTGCAAAAAGTTGTAAATTTTCACAAAAAGATGGGGGTTTAAAATATTTAGTTTTTTATAATTTAATCCTCTACAGATGACAATGTTTCAATATTTGGCACTGTTGAGGCAAATGAGGGAGAATACCAGGTCCTCGGTGAATAGAAGAGAAAGTAACAAAATCTTATTATCCTACACACAGATATACATGGAGAAAAAATACTCCCAAAACGCCATGGCTGGAGTCTTTGCCAATATTAATGAACTGACCGGAAAAGGAATAGTGAATATCACTCATCTGGATTTCATGAGGGCAGGTTTGATTTACAGAATGAGTCAGTGAGATAGTGGAAAACTATTAAAACACATTAAAGATTGGCTAAGGGTCAGGAACACCAGCATAAGATCAAGTTTTTAATTTATCTAGCAATCCGGACTGAACTATATAGTCTGATGTAAAACCAAACTCTATTCTGTCAAAAGAAGAGTCTTATAAAATAGAAGATAAAAATGCCCTTTTAAAGCAACTGTTTGAAATGAAAATTTTCATTTCTTCTCCCTACCTTTTGCTAGGCCAAAAAAGGTCATTTTGCTGTTCTTAAAGGGAAAAGCTGAAATGATTTAATTGCTTTGGATATGACTTTGTATTAGATATGATTTTGATACTACGGTTATTTTTGAGCAAAGTGTGTTTGATTGATGTGGACATCAATACTATCATTTTATTTCCATTTTTTTTGAGTAAAAATGAGCTTATTTGGACAGTAATAGTAATAACGTAACCACAACTACCTTTGTACGGTTATTAACATACAAAATACCCTAAAAAGGACGGGGAGTAGTTCTCCAAATCTAGCCAATTCTTTTGAACTGCGTATTATAGGAAACTACTTTCTTCCCTTTTCAGAATATTAAGAATTCACCAGAGATTATCAGGGAGTTGGCATGACTTCTGTGGGGCTGTTGAGTCCCGTTCTGACAGCTGTTGGACATTTCATTGTCATTTCTTTGGGTACCAGACTTAAGAGCTGCTGCATGAGAATCACTTCTCCTGCCTGTGATACCACCACTGATCAGGATTACTTCACCTTTATTTCAGGTCAAATCCATCACTATGTCATTATTTATTTAGTGTTTTTTTTCTCCAGTAAATGCCCTGATCAGTGCATTGCTCTCACACTTCTTTTAATATGCTTCTCCTAATTCTTTCTTACTCCGTGGGGATCTTCTATACTCAGTGCCCTACAAAGAGTGCTCTTCCTCTTAAATACCTGATTTTGCAATTTTCTTATAAACTGGATATGAAGAGAAGTGGTCTGTACTGAGAAGGCCACTAAGATGAAATCTCAAGGACTGAAATTTGGACCAACTGTAGTTAAAAATCCTCTTTAATAGCTTCAACACAAAAAAACCCCAGCATTGCATTAATGAAAGAAGTACCAACAACATGCAGAAAATTCAGAGTATTAAAGAAATAATCTTGAGAGCTAGACTAACAAGTGAAACAATTCAAATTACAAGGTCATATGCTTAGAAAGTAGGAACAAGAATTTCTGTTGTGTGCTGAAATCATCAGCTGAAATTGTAAAGGAAAAGAAAAATGTATTACTACTTGATTAGCAAACGAACTGAGTGTCATCAGCATGATGTAGTTACAAAGACTGTGATTAAGCAGAAGAGGCATTTCCAATATATGTGTAGAAGACTGAAAAAGTCATTGGTAAGACCTCCAGTAAAATAGCGTATATAGTTCTGACTAGTCATATTTGCAGAAATTAACTCCCCTAACCAGAGACAGAAACAGGTTATGATGTCCACCAGGAAATGGAAATCCTTTCATACTAAAACAGACTAAAAGACATTGGCTGGCTTACTTTTCCAAAATGAAGACAGGATTAGCGGAATGCAAGATGGCACATCAGATGGCAAACACCATGAGAGGAAAATTATCGAAGCTGAAGGACAATATTGGTGAAACAACAAAAGCAGAACTTGCTGTGAATAAATTGAGGCTGAAAAGAGAATGGTCCCAGTCCTTCAAAGGGATGAGCTTCTGAAACAGTGTCCTCATACAAATAATAAGGACAATAGGTTTAAGATGGATCTTTATAATGAATGAGATTACATAACGTTGTTACCTAATAGAGAAAAGAATTAAATTTGACACGAGATATCTTACTGTCCTGTGTTCCTGTCACTTTTCCCAATTCCTCTGCAGTTAGGGTGCCAAGAAGTCTGCAGAGAGAAAGTTGGTAGGAGTCTGAGGAAACCACCACCTGTATTGGTGCTCTCTGGGAAAGAACAGCTATGCACATGGGGTTTCACCAAGCCCACCCAGACTAACTGGCAGAAAAGGCTTCCTCATGCCACTCTGCCTGCCTGAGTCGAGCCTGGCTGCAGAGAATCAGCACAGAGCAGCAGCTCAGGCCCCACACTTGTTCATGCCACTCTACAAGCTGCGGTGACAGTGGTGGAGAGTCACATTTTTGGATATGGGCACTGCTTAAAAACACTTTTGGCCATTAGCAGTTAATCTGCTTGGATTTTAGTTGCTGACTTGTAGATAAGACTGGTCTAGGAATTTGCTGCCTTTTTCTTATGGTGTTCTTTTCTACTTCTTACTATCCTGTTTCAGGGATGAAGTAACCCAGAACAAATCTCAAGTGAAGGCATACATGCCATTTATCTATGGGACACTACATATGCATTTCCACTGCATTTTCTGTTACATCGTGTTGGCCTTTACAATGATTTGTAACTGTTCCTTTATGCTACTCTCTGCAGGGATAAAGTTTCTTCTGAGTTATCCATAGCACTTCACAAACTATTTCTTTTTGCAAGGCTGAAACCAGCAGGAAATCTACCTGTGGGTATTCTGCTGTTCTTTTACATGAATATCACATTTGTAATTGATTAAAAATTTAAATCACATTCCTGGTGCTACTGTGAAGCTGCACTTCAAGTCCAAGAATTTATTATGAAGCTGAGAAAAATCAACATATTTGGAATGATAGGGTTCCAAAAATAAAAACAAAGCAGTAACTGACATTTTTGATTTTCAGTATACATGCTGCTATTACATGTAAGTCTTATAATCATAGAACAATATGTATTATAATACACAGACCTATCAAGTTGACATTCTATAAGGCAGAATATGGGGCAGCAAAAATACACAAACCCCAGTTTTTCAGAAGCCATTCTAACACCCCAGGATGTCCTAAACAACTAGATACTTTATGTCTTTTAAGTAGAAGATTAAACATGTCACCAAAACACAATCCACGGATTTAGTGGCCTCACTTAAAATGAAGTCTTACAGAGAATTAAAATTCTTATACATTCATCTTGGTATGAGGTAAGAATATTGCTGCTAGAGGCCATGTCCTCTGAGGTCTTGAGGGCTGCCTGAGGAGCCTAAGAGTTCTCATCTTTCATCTGGGTATATGAATATTCCATGTTATGCCAAGGTCAAAAGCCAGGATTGAAGTGCTAACCTGGTTTACATATTAATACTTAAAAGCACCACACCTGATCTGGTTCTGCTCACTCCAAGTTACAAAGTCCACCACCTCCTTGCAAAAGTGTATCTGACGCTAGCCTGAAGGCGCTTGTGATTACGCTACAAATTTTATTCTTCTTTCTGCTACATATATTTACCCTTAGACAACACCTAGCTCTTAAGCTCATCTGCCACTTCGCGAGCTGTCAAATGACTATTCAAGCACTAAAAAACATGAAAGGTCTGTTAAGCTGTAAATTAAATGACAGTCTATAGCTGAAAATTAAAAGTAACGTGCCCAAAACTTTATTGATTGCTAAGAAAAGGTGAATAACCAACCTACAGCTGGCTATGTAATTACTGACCTTTAGAACCCAAGAGCTATTAATTTAAGAACAGATAGCAGTGAACTAGCAAATGAATTATTTTGCACCAGGACAGTAAAGGCATGTATCAAGTTTTTGCATGTGTTCAGCAGCACCTTGAATAGTATTGTTATATGCCTGTATTTTCAATTTTAATGCAGAATATAATCCACGCTAGATCTGGACATAAACCACCTGTCAACTAGTTCAGAAGATTAGTGGGAATGTACCCACAGATAGTGAGGCCTTTCTCTATGTTTTAAGAACTCCGCATCCTTCCAAAAGGTTTCTGAATTACTGTGAAAGGCAGAAAAACTGTATTGCCAAGCTCAGTCATTCTGATACATGTACTGTGAATGTTTCATGTGTACTCTGAGAGACAGAACTGGACAGTAACAGGAGAATAGCAAGCAGTAATCTGGCATCAGTAAAATTCCTTTACATATGGGAGACACACACACAATCCCCCACCTCTATTAACACTGCCAAGTTTAAGTCGTTACAGACTCATGTCTATATATTGTGTACAATTCATGGAAATAGTTTAACGGCTATTAATACAAATGCTTCTGCAGTATTTAACTTTTTTCTCAGCAATAAGCCCTTACTGTGATGAAGAGATAGTTAACTTTTGACAAAACATACTAGATTTTAAGGGCATTGGTCAGGTGGTGGCATCTACATTAAGTAGATTTTAAAAGGATGTATTAACTGGAAGTAATGAAAGAAAAAGTTATCTGACCTGGTGCAGATGTCCTTCCATGAAGAGTAGTTTCATTAGGCAGGAGATCTTTTGAGTTGGAAGTGAACGGTGATTGTCTAAATGTGTCTTCAGAAAAGAAAGGGCTATAGGAAAAAATAAGATGTCTTTTTGTAAACAAAACAGCAATTAACAAAAGAAGGAAATGTGATTTTTGACCCTAACATTTTAATATTCTAGGAAATATCATGTTGTTATGAGCTCTGCTTCATTTACAGAATTCATGCTGAAAGATATGCAGACCATGAGGCAAGGTGTGGAAAAAAGGCATACTTTTGTAAAATTGCACCTCAGAGTAAAAACTGAAATCCTCCCAAGATGCTTTTAATTACATTTCAACATTTCAGATTTGCTATACCACAATACAATATGGACCACTTCAAAAATTAGTATTCTACTGTCATATCTGGAGAGGGCAATTAGGAAAGGGGGAAAATATTATTTAATAATCTGGGGTATACAGCAATTACTTTTAAAATGAGACTTTTCAAATTTTAAGTTAAGATGCTGTTCACTTGAACACAGCACTCCATGAATGAAATTAACTTCATGAGTTTGATTTTAAAGTGGGAAATAATTCATATAAGCTAACAGAATGGCTGCTTCCCAAAGAGTATTAAGTGCAAAAATTATCAGCTCCTTGACTCCAAAAAACATAGCATGCTTTGGTTTAAATTAACAGGCAGTAGAAAGTCCATTTCGACAGTGAATTGTCATTTCTGTCAAAGTATTTTGTTTTCTGATCAATTAAAGGTCGAAATAAAAACAAGAATTCGTTGCCTACAGTACAGACAGACATCAGTAAGAGGTACATCAAAAAATTCAAAATTGAAAAGGACAGTCTTTTTTACAAAAATTGCTTTCTAAGGCAGTGTATTCCATCTGCATGTGAACTATCAATTTCTTTAAAGCAAAACAAGAATTACATTAATTCTGATCTCTCACTTGGAGAATCCTTAACAGCCTGGTGTATTGAAGGTGTTTTAAAGGTACAGGACAGTAATAAAATCCAAGAAACTTTTCAGGATAAAGAGTGTACCATGAGGTCTTACAAAGTGTTGCACAGCAAACAGTCCAGACCCAGAATATATGGGCCAGGAACACCAATCAAATTGCCCTACCAGTCCAGATACCCAAGGTGTCAACCTAAACAACAGCACTTGCCTAGGTTTCCCCTCAATTTTTCTGCAGAGTGAACAAGGTGCTCTCCACTGAGTCACCTGTATTCTTAAATTTCTTCTGCCTTTGGGAAACTTGTTGATAATTACTTAACTTGATCATGTAACACTTCTGGCAATCACATTTTTTACTTTCTCATTAAGTTTTTTGGCTAATATTTTGCACTGTTTCGTATGTGACAATTAATGGGATATTCTGTTTTCTCCACACAAGTCTGAAGATAACCATAACCATAACCATAATCAGCATTAGATTGTGCTGAACGATAGGGCATGAAGCTGCCCCAAACTAGAACTATTCAGTGTGTACAGATAACTGAACAATGCATAATACTCAAGAAAGCAAGTGATCAGAATAAAGCAAAACAGCTTCAGCACACATGTGCAAAATGTAACTTTTTCCAAGACTCACACTCCCACTCAGGGGTGACATAATAGAAAACAGACTGACGCTGTATAAAAATATGGCATAATTTATTGCAACATTCCTCTCACTGGTTTAATAATGATTTTAAAGAAAAACACCAATAAAAAAAAGTTTTATTACTATTATAACTCTTCAAAATCTTGTAATCCACTCCAGTTCCCATTTGGCCTTCTTGCTTGTGCCTTAAGTTCAGTGACTGGGCCAGTGCTCATTGCTGGTTCTAAGCAAAATGGATGACGCAAAGCTTATCTATTTCAGGCTAGACCACGAGTTACGAGCAGGCTGCTGTTGAAGACTGAATCGTGTTGTCTCCCAACGATTTCCCTCTCCATCATCGGCCTCCGGTGAATTATTGAACCATCCTTGGATACCTCTTTTCTTCCTTCCTCTAGAACAGTATCGAAGTCTCTTCAGAGTTGGCCCTATTATTATTATTTCAGCAGCTATGTCCTCCAATTCCCACTGTAAAGTAGGGAGGAAGGAGCTCCTGCTTCATAGTAAGAAACCACACAAGCCGTTCTCAGTCACTGCGCAAAGTCCCTTCTGATGAAGATTAAGCTTAAGGATTTTTTTTTTCTGGCAGCACTTTTCCAGTTTTATGGCTACAGAGTTCTCTAGATGAAAGAAACTTATCTTGGCATCTTACGCTGGCGTACTCACTTCCAGATCATTTGCTTCTCCACTTTGTGTCTTCGTATCACAGATGGCAAGCTCTACCATCTCACTCAGCCACTCAACTGTGAGGAATCCTTGCCAGTTTCGGCTGTTTAAGCAAAGTCCTATGGAAGTATAGGTACGCAAAGTCCAGGAATACTCACAGGAGGAACAGCAACAGATAGGCGACAGTTAGAAACGTTAATAAGGAATAAGACAGCAACAAGTGCTTGTGCACCCCAGCTTGCTGGGCTTTGCTGATTTAAGACTCTGACAAATGACACCGCTTAATCTCTGCTCCCCAACTAGTCACAGGTGGACAACACTGACCCCACCTTGGCTCTCTGCAGCTGTCGGCAAACTTCATGTAACAATTGTGATTCAAATGCCTTTCTGTCATTGCTCCAGATGTAGGCTGGTGAGCCAAACTGCAATACCACACATTTTCTTAATCCAGTTGGAGTGCCTCTATCCTCCACTGGCTGCTCCATCACATTCTGGTTTTGAAAAGGCGTCATACCCTTACCAGTAAAAACTTCCAGCTGTTTGTTTGGTTTTGGGCGGGTATTTTTTAACAAGGTCTTTCAAGTCAATCTGTTTGAATTTATGGGATTTAATAGACTGATGCGCTTACCCTTAAGAAGCTTTTCTCATTCATGTCATCTTCTGTAGATAGGTAAGATAAGAAAAGCATGGGGAAGTACTGAACCAGGCCCTCAGCATTTCATGCCCTGATGGGTAGCAGCCACATCAGGACTTCTAAGTAAAACTCTGTGCAAGGTTGACAACAGCCAACTGCCCTACCCTCTTAAAAGCTGGCAGCCAGAAGAAGGGGAACTTAATCTTTGAAGTGTCCTCAACCTTTCCAGTTTGAATTATCTTTGATAGATCCAAAAGCAGCTCTGGATTCTCACACCAGTCCTGCTGGTAACATCATGAGACACTGAAATCTATTTTCAACAGACTATTTGTCACCCCCTCCCTGCAATGCACACCGGATGATTAATGAGTAGTTGGACAATCTGTGCATTTATCTCTCTATGTATCTCTGAGGCTTACGCTTTTTAAGTAGTCACTGGAAGGCTACGCAGGCTGCATATCCCACAAATGCCCAAACTAGTAAATACGGGAAGCATTCACAGTAGCCAGAAGTTAAAATCTCAATTTAATTATTTTACAACTTGTAACATCAAAGAGTCCCTAATGTACATTTACTGAACTGGCCAGTTTATTAAAAACAAATTATTTATTCTAGTTACCAAGAATGAATGGGATAGGCCTAGGAATTTAAGAAAGACATACTTTAAAGATCTTTTATTCTGTAATGAAATCCTTCTCAATTTCTTTCTGGACAAAGATGTTTTAGTTGGCAACTAACACTCTGGGAATGTCTATAGAAGGACAGAAGGTCCTACTCTATCTTTGAAAGAACTCTCCGTCACTTCAGTGTGCTCAGTCTCCAGCTCATCCACACTAGTGACGGAAGTTTCAGATAGGATATAAATATACCCTTGCCAATCCCTGCCTACTCCTCACCACAGGCTCCTATGTTTTTACCAATTCTAACTATCACTTGTTACATAAGGGCTTTGAATTTTCCCCTAGGGACATCTCACTTTCCTGCTCATGTATATGTAAAAAACTCCTGGGCTTGTTCCCAGCCCCAGTACTGTGAAGTGCATATTTCTTTAACAGCACGTGCTATAATTGGACCATGTTTTTAATTCCGGGACAATTTCATTTATTGTATTAAAGTGATTGTAATCTTTAACAAATGTTTCATTAGCATTGTCTTGCAGTCTCATTTTTAAAAATTCATCTCTAGAAGGCATTGAAACGATAGAAATTCTAAACTGAGATTTTATTATAGGAATTCAGGTTTGACAGAAGACTGAGTCAAAATCATCTCTTCTTACATCGGTCCATGTCTTAAAATCCAGTTGTCAGCCTGTTCTTCCCTCAAGCACTGCCTGTACTATGCATTTTCTTTCAAATTTTGGGTTTGCAGAAAAAAAAAAAAAAGAAAAGAAAAAATAATTCTTAAAATGATGTGTGAATACTTGATCAGAGGAAAATAGTCATTTTGGCCCAAAGGCCTTTTGTCTCATTAACTCTATGCAACCACACCTATAGGTATAATTTTTCAGATACAGGTTACATTATTGATGAAAATATCTTACACTTGTAATACCAGGTCACATTTGTAGGAGACAGACACACTTGAGTTCACAAGGCAAAATGAAGCAATGCCATTTACATCACAGTTTTGCAGATAACAACGGACTGTACTTACCTGGCTGTAGTTCTGATGGCATTATCTTTATTGTGGTTGTGTTCTTTGCTCACCTTTTCTGCAGAGGAACATACATGGTTTTTTTTTATCATTGGCGTAAACCATATTTTCCCTATCAGGTTTTATTCAGCAGAACTATTTTAATGCTTTCTGAAAACAGCATAACGCAGAGTAATGTAGGGTAAACAGTTACAGCATGACTAGAGAATAGGCATGACTGTATTTAAGCTAACACCCAACAAATTTTTTCAGCTCCTTATTTCAGTGTTAGCGCTCCATGCAAAGTTTGCAATGCAAGCATTCATTAAACACAGTGCTGCTATCATTGCCTTTACGTAACAGCTGAGGTTCACCTTCTTTGTCAAGAGAAATGGACAGTGCAGCCCCAGAAGCACTGCATGCTGCAGCCACTGGCCACTTATGCTGGTAATTCCCATCTATAGGTTCCCCTTATACTCCAAGGCCTGGATCAACCAGTTGTCACAAATTATTCAATTAGCTTTCAAAAATAAGGGAGCTGAACTCTGGCTTTTCCATATCAGTCCAAATATTGTGAACCTGACCTGACTGTCACGGTGATCTAAAGCATGTTCTAACTACAGGGAACACTTGGCAAGGCTTTTTCATTCCAAATGTGAGAGTAGAAGGGCTCTAACCCCTACTGTTGTTCAGCCTTAGCAACTTCACATTCTCACAGCACCTTAACGGTTATACACAATCTCTTTCGGTTTTTAAATTCAACTGTTTCCACTGCTCTTACCTGATAACTGGAAGAGCAGCTCAGATGCCATCTTCACTGATATATCTTGGCTGAATAGATTTCTTTCTGGGAGCACACGACCTTCTGGTGCCTTCTGTATGTGTTCACTAATGTCTCGTCCTAATAAAGTGCTGTAGCCAACATTTTGGCTGGGTTGGCTGGGTGACACTGAAGCCTGCGAATCATGAATGTCAACTTCCATTGGTTCTTCCTTTATCTTTACCATCTGGGTGTCCTTGTAACTCTCAGCTGCAAATACGTATTTAAAAAAATAAATAACCGCCAAAATTATTTAATTAGGCTACAATTTTTCAGAGTACTCAAAGCAGGAATCACGATTGCAAAGTTATAATTTGTATACTACATCACTGCAAATGGTAAGGGAAGCAAGCAGCTGACTGCTACAGTATTCTTTTGCGGGTTATAAATAGAAGCCGTCTCTTGAAAATAATTTTTCAAACTAGAGAGCAGAAAACAGTTGCATATTTGTAAACATGAGAGTTATATCACTTCCTGTGAATACGGGCTGATCACACACCAGTTAGTGAAGCTTTGCTTTTATTTATTAAATGAAGTTGCAACTACACACCAGAGTCTCCAAAAATACGCACTGAAGATCTCTGACAAACTCTAAATTACTCTTTATCAGCAGAAATACCAGCACAGACAGTCGTAAGTATTGGTATGTGGACATGGGCGGAGGAGGACACCTCATCGGCTCCTCTTCTGCTCTCTTTCTCTTTTGTGGAAAATTCCAGAGAACTCTGTGAAGAACTGGTTTGTTGTACCTGCATATGCTTCCAACATGACAGGAGTCTTCCAGGGCCCATTCTTTTCTAAAGACTGATTTTGTAACAAACACAGAAATTCCCTCATATATTACAAGATTCAAAAACCTTAATGACCAGTTTCCGTAAGTCCATATCCTTCCCTCCTTGCCTTCCTCTCCGGTGTCCTAGGTCTGGAAAACAAAACCATAGCCTAGAAGCCAATTTGTGTTCACGTCCTACACTTGAAATTCCTCATGTGTTGCTGAATGCTCTGGGTTGGCTGCAAGGTAAATTATCTTTTTGTCTTCAGAATATAAGCTCCGAAATCTCAAAATCAAGTCTCCAATGTAATTTTCCTACTGCACCATAAATACCTATAAAGCCCTTTTGATTCAGACTTGCTGGTGTCAAGAGAGAAGTTGAAGACCTGTAGAATTTATTCTCAATTTAGTTTCAGAGAAAGATGATGAGGGCTTTTTTTAATGATTTTCATTCAGTGTGCTCCTGAAAGGACACTGGTATCGTGACAGAACTTCCCACCTGGGTGTTGCCACTGCTGTCTGGATGCTGACCAGACACTCTGGAAACAGGCAGCCAAAAACAGGCAGTATGAGAGTCAAGAAAATAAATAAATGCATGAACACAGTAAAATACCAGAAAGGCCATGCAGGTAGTGAATCATTCCAACAACAACAACAAAAAAAAGTACATAGGATTTATTAATTTTGCCTAAACCTATACATGTACTTCCGGTACTAGCCAAGATACTGAAAATTATAAGGAAAATCTGCTTCTGTTTACTCATGATTAGCCCATGTCCTGAACTGTCACCTACATAGCCTCCACAGCCGGAATCAACAGAAAGTACCAGTCTGAATTGCTCAAACTTCCCAAGCAAAGGAGGAAAAGGCAACCCCAGCATCTAGCAAAAATAGGCTGCGTTAGAGGGTAGGGACAGGCACACTGCAACACACAGAGCCAGAGAAGCAGAGAGCTTAGATGCTGAGTGGATTAGGACCTGAGAGAGCAGTCTGGCCCTTCTCCAGACTGGGAGGACGTGATCAGATCTATGACCATGGGACAGCATGTTAACTGGGGCAGACAGCGGCTGGCCATGACAGCACCAGGTCACTGATAGAGCCACTCTGCACAAAAAGTTTCCTCACATGGAAGTTTCCTTGTCACCTGTCAAATTTTACTACTTTGAAGGCACTGATATTAAAAATAAATAAATTAATACCAGCTCTTAAGAAAAAGCCCAAATACAAAGAGTAGTTTCTATTAACTTTGGGTTAGAAAGAAGAAAGGAGAGGAGGGAGAAATCCACTAACTCCACTTGATAAATTAATCTGTTGCTACTCTCCCTCTTTTCCACCCCCCTCTCTAACTCACATTTGATTGTGTCGGCCTCACAGATATTATTCCAAGTGTGAATGTTTCAAACATCACCAGGCTTTTTGTTCTCAATTACCCAATATTACAATAAATCTAGAGCCAAGAAAACATTATCTAGTCATCTCTGATAATATTCTCAAGCAGGTTAACTGGTTGGTGTTATTTTATAGTCTCTAGCCAAAGACGAAGAAAATCCCTTTAACACAAAGGCATACGAAACTCCATCTAAAATTAAACTGATGTGTGTCACCAAGACCTTTTTTATTCCCCTGGTTTCTTCCTCTCCCCACACTCCTGTTGTTCTGAAGTGGAGAAAAAGTGGCTTTGCTGCCTACAGCTCTTTAAAAATAATAAATAAATGAAGCCAGCAGATAAAAGCCACTTGGATACATTCCAGGAATGATTTACATGAAATGCTTTCAATCTTTTCTTATGACATTTCTTGACCTTTGAAACATAAAAGCATTGATAAAAATCTTTACCTTCTGAAATGTATCTGGTGGATTGTAGATTTTGGAAATTTTCATAGTGAATTCTAAACTGAAGACAAGTTAGAAATGCCTTTTTTGTCCCACGTTTGGGGTTTTTTTTTGTTGTTTTTTTTTTTAAAACTTTCGTTAATCTCTTATTATAAAACCACAGAACACTGCATCTGTGTTGAAAAGTGCAAAAATAGCATGTTGTGCATTGAAAGAGAACACAGAACAGCAAAAGAATGCGTCAGGTAACAGCATCAATCAAAAGCTCAGGTAACTCCGCAAACAAATGAGGTCAAATGTCCGACAGACTGAGCTCTGCACCCAGCTGCCAAAATTAGGTGCAGAGTCAAGCTGACCTTTCCTGCTCTCTCTGCTTTTAAAATATTATTTCTATTTCTGTTCCTGCTTCACACAGTTTAATTCCCTGTTCTGCAAATGCTTTTGAATCAAACTGATACGACCCCAGCTAAGGCAAGAGCCAAGCAATACTGATGACCTTCTCTCCCTCACAATCAGCTAGCACTCAAATTGTCCTACCTAAATTTACATATTTGATCATTTCCTTTGACCTTTATCTTCCCAGCTGCACCCTTTTGATCTGACAGAACGTCCCTGCCAAATGTGAATCCTGTCATAATACTCCAATTCCCAAAAGCAAACACAGAGAGAAGACTAAAGGAGGGTCTCTATGATAATTTTACAAGAGCTAATGAAAGGGAAACAGAGTCACTCTGTCCCATGAGCAGCCATTACAGACACACAACCCAGCTGGGTTAGATCTTGTGCTGCTGAAAGACTGTAATTAAGGTTATGTCCATACTCATCTCACCATACAGGCAGCCAAACTGTAACTTCCGGAGGATTATTTCTCCTTCTATACTACAGACAGTGCATTTGTGGAGTAAGGTGATAGCCCTTATTTCCTTACATAGGTACCTCACGTGGTCATCACGTGGCTAACGTTTTTCAAGTCAAGGACTGCTACACCAAAAGGTCTCCTTGTTCAAATCATTAAAATCATGATAGCTTTGGCTTTTTTCCACTTTTGCATTTCTCCTTGAGTAGATGAGCTAGGTTAAATATACTGCAATGTAGCAGAATACAAAGTTAGTATATGAGAGTCATTTTCTTCATGCCAGATTTTTATAAAAGTACAGACATCTAATTCCTAGGAAAAATCAATGAGGGATACAGACTCAAGTAGCTTTAAAGTATCCACACCGTGATCTCCTAAACATGGTCTGCTATTCATTCAAAACTAACCTGGATGAAGCTCAGAACAACAGCACAGCAGTGAACACTGCTCATCTGGCAAAGGATGAGCTAAATCACCTAATACACCTGTTTCTGCTGTTAACTTTGTGATATGAGAACAGCTTAGCAAAATAAGTGAAAATTATTGCACATGTGGATGTACCATCAAGCCACAGGGATGCTGTTTCTTTACAGAGCAGTATAACTTTTAATCAGCTTATCTATTAAAGCTTCAATGAACTTCATCCTATTCACATCAAATGAGACAATTTTCCACATCAGATATGAAAAGTGCAGTATTGCACAGGCTTGTTCCAGGAGGAAGTAATTTATTCAGGTTCTCTGACATCCGTAAGTGCAAGGAATTACAAAGTAATGGCTAAAAAAACCCAAACACACCAGAAACACAGAACAACACTTGTGTGTGCTACCTAACAGCTCAGGGTACAGCATTCATCCCAGAAGGCCTGACAGTGTCACCTCAAGATGTAGCAGTAAGAGCGTCCTCTGAAATTTAGTTTTAGACAACCTCTCTCTACAGCCTAGGACAGAGATTGCCAACATTTATTCAAGCTACTTCTCTCGGAAGGTTGGAACTACCCCAAACCAACATAGGATGCGCACAGGTCAGTAATTTGCCCTTGTGGCAACCAAGGTCAATCATATTCTGGACCATGTTATCAAACCTGTAGCCATCAGGTAGAGGAAGGAGATTCTTTCTCTTAACCCATGTTTATGAGACTGCATTTAGAGCACCGTGCCCCATTTGGGGCTCCTCAGTAAAAGGATGAACACTTACACCCTGGAGCACATTCAGTGGAAGGCTACCAAGATAGTTAGGGAGCTGGCGCAAGATGTAAGAGGAGAACAACTAAGAGAACTGGGCTTTCAGCTCTAAGACGATAATGCTAAGGGTACACTCTAATGCTATTAATAGCTCTCTAAGGTATAAAGGGAAGAAACAGAGAAGCTAGAGTCAGTCTTCTCTCAGAAATACAGTGATAGTATAAGAATCAACACAGAAGCTGAAACATGGGAAATTCTGTTTATACATACAGAAAAAAAAAAAATCATTGTCAGGATGGTGAAGTACTGGCACACATTGCTGAAAGAGGTTGGATTCTTCATCCCTGGACATATTCAAAAGCTAATAAGACTCTTAGCAGCCTGGTCTTGTGGGACCTGCTTCGAGCAAAAGTTTGGATGAGATGAACCCTGGAGGTCCCCTCCAAACTGAATTATTCCATGAATCATTTGCACTAAATCAGATCAGCTGAAGGTTTACCTCGAAGAATTTTCAAAACCTCCAAGCAAGGAAAAGCTACAGCATCCTTGGGTAAAATTTGTTCTAGCGCTGCACTAGAAATTTCCTTCATGTCCATTCTGAACATTCCAAGCAGCAGATGGTAACTGTTGCTCCTTCTTTTACCATCTGCCACTACAGAGAAGAGTTTGACTCCACTGTTTTTCGAAGTTTCCTTGAAGCTGTTGCAGGCTGTGATTAGATCTGCCTTTAATCCCCCTTTGCCAGACTGAACAAGCTCAATTCACTCAGTGTCTCCTTGTAGGTCATGAGCCCTAGATCCTTTCTGAGGTCTGCCGCCTTCCTCTAGAACATCTACTAATTGTTAACATTCTTCTCTCTAAATTGGAGAGATATGGGTTTGATGTGTTGACTGTTCAGTGGATGAAGAACTGGTTGGATAGTTGCATCCAGAGGGTAGTGGTCAATGGCTCGACGTTCACATGGAGACTGGTGATGAGTCATGTCTTTCAGAGGTCTCTATTGGGACCAGTACTGTTTAATACCTTCATCAATGACATAGATAACGGGACTGAGTGCACTCTCAGTAAGTTAGGAGACGACAACAAGCTGAGTGGTGTGGTTGACATGCGTGAGGGATGAGATGCCATCCAGAGGGACTAGGACAAGCTTGAGAAGTGGGCCCACGGGAAGTTCATGAGGTTCAACAAGGCCAAGTGCAAGGTCCTGCATCTGGATTGGGGCAACCTCCAGTATCAATACAGGCTGGGGGATGAAGGGATTTGAGAGCAGCTCTGTGGAGAAGGACTTGGGGGTACTGGGAGATGAAAAGCTAGACATGAGCTGGCAATGTGTGCTCACAGCCCAGAGGGCTAAACACATCCTGGGCTGCACCAAAAGAAATGTGGCCAGTAGGCTGAGGAGGTGATTCTGCCCCTCTTCTCTGCTCTGGTGAGACCCAACCTGGAGTACTGCATCCAGCTGTGGAGTACTCAGTGCAATAAAGACATGAACCTGTTAGAGTGGGTCCAAAGGAGGTCACAAAAATGATCAGCAGGCTGGAACATTAGTCCTATGAGAAAAGGCTGAGAGAATTGGATTTATTCAGCTTGGAGAAGAGAAGGCCCAGAGAAGACCTTATTGAAGCCTTTCAATACTTGATCAGGGTTTACAAGAAAGATAAGGACAAACTTTTTAGCAAGGCCTTTTGTGATAGGACAAGAGGAAACGGTTTTAAATTAGAAGTGGGTAGATTTAGGCTACATGTAAGGAAGAAATCTTTTACAATGAGGGTGGTGAAACACTGGAACACGTTGTCCAGAGAGGTGGTAGAAACTCCATCCCTGTAAACATTCAAGGTTAGGTTGGATGGGTCTCTGAGAAACCTGATCTAATTGAAGACCTCCCTACTTACTGCAGAGGGGTTGGACTAGATGACCTTTAAAGGGCCCTTCCAACCCAAACTATTCTATGATTCTATGCAGCACTTACCTGCTCTAGAGGGGGCATGCTGAACATGCTTTTCTAATGCAGCACAGTCTGCTTTTCATTTTATTTGAAATGAAAGTCAAAATCAAGTGCACAGACTTAGTAAAAAACATGTCATGTAGTAAATAGTGCTGATACATTAGCTACCCAATGACTTTCAATTGCTGAAATCAAATGAATCCTTGTTAAATCATTCATGCTTCTTCCCACCACTGTATTTAAAACTTCGTCCTGCAACTAGAATTCTAAGTTGCTCATATTTGCTGAAATGCCCATCAGCTTTACAAATCAACTTTATGAATCAACTTAAGAAAGAAAGCCTCTTCCGTATGTCTCATAAATTGGACTCATGTACTGGTTTTCACAATCAAGCAGACAGGGGCAACCAGTGGGTCAACTTGTACAGACTTCAAAAGCTTTCAGTATGGAGAATCAGGCATTTTGTTATGCTAATTGCTCTGATTTGCTAGAAATAAACATGCCCTAAAACAGCTTAAATAAAACCTCAGAGGTAGGGAACAGTTGGCAAGTCCTGAAGGTTCTGCTACAGAGACACAACAAGTAACATCTGACGTTCCCCAGCGTGCTGTGCTCGATGCTTTATTTTGCTAGTTTGTAGGTTTTTTTTCAAACTGTTTTATATAAGACAATGTCAATGGGCACTGAATCAATGTAACAAAATTCTGCATTTTAAAAAATCATAAAATAGCTCATGTTTGTTAACTTGGAATCTCTGAATTTTCATGTTATCAAATTTTGAAACTACAGGCTTAGTTTTACAAAAAAAAAAAAAAAAAGGGAAAAAGGAGCAAATTAAAGGAAGAGATTCAAGATATGCATCTGCTGCTCCTTCCATTTAAAGGGTAGGATTATGGTGCTTCCCTGAAAGACCCTACTTGCAGAACACAGACAACTTCTCAAAACATAGATCAAGAAGAATTTGATAAAAAGTCTACCTGTGCAGCAAATTGTTATTTTACGGCATATTCCAATCTATGTAAGTCTCCCAGTTCCAGAAAATTCTAGTCTAGCATTTCTGCAGCAAGCTATACCTTTGCAGAGAGCCTGGTTTCAGTTCTCCTGTCTTTATAAGCTGATACTCCAAAGGCAAGGCAGACTGCAAGAGACCCTTTTGCAAATACTGTGCATCCACAATCCCCTGACACTTTGGAAAAAATTGACATGTCCACTTTCCATAGCTTTGTGGCCACTCCCACCTGGATGAACTTCATCAAAAAGCAGCAGTAAAGTGAAGGACTGGAAGGTTTGCTTAAACTCTTCAGTGACAACGCCAATAAAATAACGTAAGTCCAGAACATCAAAAGAAGCACGTTTGAACTACAGACATTATGATTTCTTAATATTCCAAATTATCTAATCTTTTAAATTAACATCTTTTAAATTACCTAATCTTTTAAATTTTTATTAAATGTCAAGATTACCCCGATATGGAAAAAAAGGAAGATGATGAATTTCAATAACTTAAACAGTATAGCACCTACTGAACTAAAAGCTAGGTTCTCTTTTAAGGTACTTGGTTTTCTGCGATTTTTGTTGTTTTGTGGAGTATTTTCAAGACCTATAGGGGAAAAAAAAAAATAGACTTTGCAAACTTACACACTTCCCACCCTATACTTCTGTGAATGGGCAGTATTTTTGCACATTTTTCCTGCTTTTGGGCTTAAGCATTAATGTTGTCATGAAACACAGGAAAACCCATCAATTTGTAAGAATTCACTACCAGGTGAGTTCTTTTAGGATTATGCTATTATGCAGATGTCACGGAAAAGCTTATTAAAGTGAATGAACGTACCATGGCCTGATACAAACCTCATGTAGCACAGTACTGGCTGGAGAGTCTCAAAATCCTGAAAACAAATCTGGAACCTGACACACTGCGATAATAAATCTAGCCATCTTTTATCTTTGTTCTATACTGTAATTAAGACACAGCTTCAATTTAACCAATCACAATCAATTTCACACCTCTGTTGGTTAAAAACAAACGAACACAAAACAACAAAACTCACTTGGCTAGTAGTGGGATTTAATCTGGGGATGGAACTTGTCATCGCTTGCCATCTTTCTAGTTCCCATGGAGAGAAAGTCTCTTTTGGGGTCATACTCTTCCCTGCTAATTTTTCTGGGCTTCTGCAGAAGCACCTGCTGCTGCCCAGAACTTTCTAATGAGCTATTTAGAGACCTAGGAACAAAAGCCTTCCCTGTATTTTCACTTCCCTGCCCAGTATCAAGGCTCATCAGGGTTGAAGGCACTCCTGACAGCTCCTCTGCAATCTAGGTATGGAGCCTCTTAGGAGGACCTGACAACAGCTGTCTCCACAGACATTAGCCCAGCTCTGTACAAGCACTCCCCAGAACAGTCCATCAAGTTATGAACAAGTAATATTATAGGAAGGTTATTTTCTCTGTCCCTCACCTCACCCAAAGAACAGAGTCAGGTACTTTTTCTTCAACACAGTAACAATAAACAGAAAGATTGCCAACGCAACCCACTAAACCTAGAAAGATTTTGCATCTGCTAAGAATAAGAGCTTACTAGCCACGATCTCGTTTTAGTTGCCACTTCACATTGCTGATGACAGCTAAGTATAAGCCTTAAAATGAGGTAAATCCGGTAACAGTTGTCCAATCGCACAACCATAGATACCACTCCTACTCAGCAAGCTTTTTAAACTGATATTTTTATTTAGTTCCTCTGGAAGTCTACGCTGTTGTGACTGGACTGGGTTTTTATGAGCTAATTTAAAGCCTTCTCAGATAGTCCTTCACCTCACTGTTCCCTAACACACAACATGCCAGTTTTGGAATGGGAGCAGCATTGAGATCACAGAATCACAGAGTATCTTTGGTTGGAAGAGACCTTCAAGGTCATCTAGTCCGACCTTCAAGATTGGACTTGGTCAAGATATTTTGGCCTTCTTCTTATGCTAGAACTGTACTATCATTCTTTTTTTTCTTTTTATTCTTCTTTTTAAAGAGAAGTTCTAATCCATGTGGTTTCAGTTAAATGTAAGACATAGTATCACAAAAAATTAACTACAAGGCATGAAATAGGAAATTAGCATAAACATATTCAAGTGGATAAACACTTAATCAAAAATGGAAAAAAAATAACCCCAAACTCCAGCAATAGCCAGTTGTGTTGAAAGAGGAACTGACATATAATTAGGTGATAATAAATGGATTTGACCAAGAATGCTTTTGGAATCAATTGTAGGCAACATTTTACTTCATGACCTTGGAACAAAAAGTAAGCACGCACTAATTATCTGCTGATAACCCAAAATTATGACACATTGTTGGTACTGGGGAATTGGTGTATTACAAGAAGCACTGTGTGACCTGAGGATTGAAGTACAAAAAATCCAAAGGAATCGAACAGTACAAAGGTCATGCATTTGCTACTGTTAACAAGTGTATGTGCAATACATGGGGAATTGATCCACTGAAAATAAAGAGGAGGAAAACAACCTGAATTACTACCGAAATGTAAAATGACTACATTTCACAAATAAGATATAGCTGAAATAAAGTCAAATGTGATTCAGACAACATTTCTAGGAAAGACAGGGACATACTAATGTCTTAGTTCAAGGCACCAGAGTAAAACATTACTTAGAAAATGCTAGTACCTGGAATAGATTTTATACACCTCCAGCTACACATTAATTTTTGGACAGTAAGACAAAACACTGTATGCTTCTGAAAGATAATACCTGCCCAAAACATATTAGCTACTTGATCATTTCAACAGAAAATGAGTTTTTAGACCTAAACATTTGCATGTAAATGCAAACAGTTATTTTAAATTTTAGTCTTCTCTGAAACCTATCTTTCAATTTATAAGTCTAAGTGAATAAACTGACCAGAGATCACTGGGTGCACAACTTAACTAAACATTTTGAGAAAGAAATTAGCTTTTCCATGAAAGAGAACTGGTAAGAACGTAGAAAATTGGTTCAGGTGTATTTGAAATACATTACTTCCATTTCTTATCAGTGTTTTTGTGCAACATTAATAAGAATTTAAATTCTTGCAGGGATGGCACCCTTCCAAACAGACAGGAGAGTGATTTCCCCCACTCCACTGTCTCCTCCAATCTGTTTGCTTACCATTGGATCTAGTTTCAATCAAGACTAAGTAATGGACAGAATTCACAGCATACCTTTTACATTCATATAAATCATGGTAATCATTTTATGTTCTTCTGTAAAATTTAAGTAGAAAGTCTGCACCAAGGTTCCAACTTTGCCTATTAACCTCCAAAGATCATTTCTTCCAAATGGGCATTTCATTTATTTTTAAATGGCAGATCAGTTATTAGGAAGTTTTGTTTTGACTATCTAGATGGAAATGTGTTCTGCCTAGTCATGCCCTAGAGACATTACCCTTCTTAGCTTGAATAATCCTTCGGAAGAAGTGCGAATAGGTATCAAGTGACTAGGTATCAAGTTTGTGAACTATGAGGTAGAAGATCTGAATCCCAAGTGGAACACAGTGGAGAAAAATCTTGTATAAAAGGGCATAGCATCTCCAAGTAAGGGCTAGTTCCACCAAAGTAATACACCAGCTAAGAGCTTCATCTTCAAGACCAGTTGTCTGCTGTGAGAAGCACACAAGTGTTCTGACAGCCGTCATGAGAAAAGAGCCTTGTGTAGTAGAACCAAAATAGACAGCTGAATGCTATTCTCTCTTGTTGCCATACATCTGCCTCTACAATGACAACTAGTAAATGTTCTGTTAATGTTCTACAGTAAAATGTGTTCAGTCTTCTAACTTAACCTAGCTTTAGAGTAGTTTCTGAGTGGCTGACAAGTCTCTCCATTATGGGGCTGCTGATTTGCAGTAAGTCCTTCCTACAGTACACACCAGCCCAAACTAGAATCGAGAGCTAGAAAGGACTTCCACTACACTGTACAAGCTCAGCTAAGAGCTAGCAACACAGCAGCTCTGTTTGGGAAAAGAGATTTCCCAGTGAAAAATACAAACCAGCGTATCCTTCACATGAAAGGAGACAGTAAGGTCTAAGCCTAAATCCCAAGAGGCTCCCATGAGACTGCAACAACCGGCAATATTATCACTCGGGGGATAACAGAAGCATGTATGTCAGGAATGCAGAAACCAAAATAATATTATGTCAGAAATCCCTTGCTGAACTTATATGCAGTGCAGGTTTTGGTAATTACAGAGCATTACACAAAAGGAAGAGAAAATAACAAAGCAAAAATGTAATCCATTCAGTCTTTACCAAGAATATATAGAGCTCAGAAGGATCTGACTTAAACCCAATTATTTAATATATCAAATCTAATAAGGGCACTTGACTGAAGATCTCCCACAGACAGTAAAACATCCAGATGTACTGGGTTTTTTTTCCAGTACCGGGAAAAAGAAGGAAGTTGGTTCTTGTTTCCACTTTATTCTGAAGAGGATTCATTGTTTCAGTTCTAAATGACCAAAACCAGAGTGCAGAATCGTTTAAAACAAGCTGGGAAGCCAGTAATAATCTCAGAGCATTTTGCCAGATAAAGTAAACATTAATAAACACAAAGAAGCTATTGATCTTAGATATTCCTCTTCTATTCGTCCTACATTAAACTTTATCTTAGTGTTTTCCTCCTTTATAGTCTCTGCCTAAGATGGTAATTTAGAAAAGTGCAAGCTGAAAACAGTGTATGTGATAAACTTGGTATAACCCCACCCACTGGCTGATTCAGGAATACCAACTGCAGCAATACTGACAGAGTGAATCCTAGAGTAACTCTTTACCAACGGATTAAACAAAAAGATCACCATCAACAACAACTGCTCAATCACTAAGAGATGTTAAGAGAAATTTTAAACTAGTGTACTTCTTATTACAATCTTTAAAGGTTGGGAGCTTCCAACAGAAGTGACTGAAGACTTGACCAAGATTTTACACATGCCAGATTTCACTCATAAAAACAGATACTTAATGGACAAATATTCTAATATAACAGTCTGTCATAAAACTATTTAAACACAGCCTGCTAGCACTGAATTCAAGACTGATGACCAAGAACCCTAGCATCTCTGAAGTATTTGAGAAATTATTAAGTTATAGAGCATTTTCTTTACAAAATCAGTGATATGAATTTATATGCACAAAGAAAAATGAAGTTACAGGTTAGCATTCATTAGGCTGCAAAGTTCTGTTACCAGAACACCACACTTGAACCAGTTACCAGCAGCAACAGTGCACTCTATCTATAACCAAATGTTTAGTATTTGGGAGTGTGAGAAAAACTGGGAAACTCCTGCTCTGATCAGCTTTTATACCTGGGAAGCATTTTTTGCACCATTAACATGGAAGGCTTGCAAATCAATGATTCAAATTTTTCTGTTAATTAAAGTGTGCAGATATGAACAAGAGTGAATTAATTACATGTTAGAATTTAAGGGGGAGACCCTAGTCAGTTAATGTCTTTCAGGTACAAATTTGAGCTGAAATTCAATGATGACAGTATCCACTCCAGCCAAATACTTTCAGATAGGTTTGGCAGGGATCTCAGAAGTTACTAAACTTGTGAGCATTTCCAATGGCACCTCTTACCTGACTTTGGCATACTTAAAAACATCAGTCTTGTCCAGCTTTGGAGAAGACTTAAAAACTAAGTGATCCGGTTTACATGCAGAAGTACGAAACCCAATCTCCCAGCCTGACTTTCACATCTTAGTCCTAAAAATTGAAGTCTAACAGAAGTTCAAAGTCTTTTCCTCATTCACTTAACCTGTTCCCAGCGGGGAGTATTCAACCCTTTTAATTTTCCTTAAAGTTAAGCCTTGATTCTGACAGCTAGACAAAGCATAATTAGCAGAACATACTTTTTTATTTGATTGCCTCCAGCTGTAACAGTACAGATGTTATTACACATACATACTGACTCCTTGTCTGGCAGAAGGATGTATCACTAAGTCAATGTAGGCAAGTTCAAGAGGTCTCCCTAACAGCAGAAAGCTAGCTCAGTTTACATCATTTTTTTAACAGTATATCTTACAATTTTGAAGTACAAGGTATTGTCAGAAAAAATAAAAGGCTTTAAAAGTCATCATTTACAAAGCTATATCAGGTACAGTTCAGTGCAGACACATTCTTTTGATGTTAATGGATTAATATGTTTTGGTACATTTAAAAAATGACAGCATCTAAAAGCTTTAAAGCATCATTTCTTTTTACTTATCCTATAGTCATTAATTTGAAAACCAGAGCACAGACAATTAGATACTATGGCGACAGACCAAACTGAGACATCTTACGTATATGAACTCACGTAGACAGACCTTTCCAATTTTTCCTTACTTCCTACTAAAGCTAAAGATTCCTTCCTCAAAGTGGTTACTGCTAGCACACACTAAAAAAAAATTAAAATTAAGTAGAGTATTAGTAAATTAAATATCTACCTGAGAGCTTCATGAGGAGCTCAGATGCTACCTTGACTGACATGTCCTGCCTCATCACAGTGGCCTGTGCTTCCTGTGGCTTGAGTTTCTCCTCAGGGACGTTTGGTGCTGAGGCTTCGGATTCCTGGCTGAACACATAGTTGGACTGAGTCAAGGCTGAACTTGCAGCTTCTTCATCCTTAGGCTCCTCTTTCACTTTAAATTTAGGAGTCAAGGGCTCTTTTTGATTTGCAGCTGTCAAGAGAAGGAACGAAGTGAGATTTAATGAGGTATGTAATATATAATCATGGAGCAGCTAGTAACAGAAAGAATCCATAACATGAGAAATTCTAGAGCAGGTACTGGAAGCAAGCATCTCAAATAGCATTCAAAGATGCTTCAAGAGGTAAACAAACTTCTGCATCTTTTGTACAAAGGGATAGTTTTGAGACCCAAAACCTGTATCTACCAGAGCTCAAGAAACCAGAAAAGCATCTCCCTGGTCATTGGTTCGTAGGTCCATAGGCTTGATACAAGTTTAAAACATCATTTCACACAAGGCAAATGTGGCAAAGCCCATGAGTACTACTTATTGAGTACTCACAGCATGGAAAAGAGGCAAAAGACAAAGAGCAGAAAGACCGGAAACCTAAGAGGGGAGTTAAAGGGAAAACACAACAAATCCTTAGGTCCTAAAAGTTGGTATTTGTTAAGAAAGAGAACAGAGGAAATTCCAGAAGACAGCTCTGTACTGGAAGATGCTATTACAGCAGTATTCCACATACTATGTCCATAAAAAAAGAAAGCAAGCAAGTTTAAAATAATCCTCTCAATTCCACATAAGCAGCTTGGGGCTTAAAATCTACACACTAAACAATGTTCTTGAACAGTCTTTCCAACGCACGTTGACAGAGGTAGATCCTTTGCTTTTCGTTTGGTTGAGGGGATAAAACCAAGCACACATCTTAAATTATACTTCCAAACCCAAGCAATATAAATTCACAGGCAGACTGCATGACAAGAAATTGCACTTTATATATTTCTTTATGTTTGACCACTAAGAGATAATTCCTTTCCTGTCTCTTAGTGGCTTTTTCCTGTTCAAAACTTCACTTTTAATTCCCAGTAACACAAAACAGAACACTTGTTCAGTGCCCCAAACTTTGATGTGCTTAAATCTTTCTCACCGCTCTACACCTTCGTTGCCACAAACATGACAGAGCACAATTCCCACATTGTTATCTTTCTAAGCTCTCTCACCATTTACCTTGTTACCTCTCATCTGTATTTTCCTCCTTCCACGTGACAATCCCCTGCTTACTTTGCACATGAGCTCTGTCAAATCTCAGTCAGGCCACCTAAGCAGGATGTACTCCACCAGCCCTTTCACAGGCTGCAGCAGGGCACTGAAAGCCAATGTGCACTGCCTGCTGCACAGAGCTGTGTTTTACAAACTCATTACATAGACAAAATGAAAAGCTGAGGAACTGGCATATCACAGGGATGGCAATATCCAGCTGAAGGGGCAGGGTACTAACAGGTCAAATCAACCCCTCAAAATCTTGCAACATTCACCTGCTTAAGCCCTTGGTCTGCTTTCTCCTCTGCTTCACTGCTTCTTACCTACGCTCCAGCTCCTCGCTTTCCTGGCTTATTTCCTCAGATACTCTTCTTCTCAGCAGCTCCCTCAAAATCTGACTCCTAGAGAATCTGAATTCCTGCATTCCACTGTGAAGTGCTCACCATCTCCCAGAGATCTTAACCCTAAAGTATGGGAATACAGTTGCCATCTTTATCGCAAATAGGCACTTCTGTTTGCTACTTTGAGCTTTGTTCATTTTGACACAGTCCATTGTTTTGTGGTTTTCTGTTTGGAGGTAGGTTTCTTTTAATATTTTTTAAAGGCACTACATCACCCTGTAACACAATACTTAAATCTTTTCAGTTTATATTTCAGGATTGTTTGATATTTCTCCTTTGTCATTGGTTGGCAAACCACTACCAAAGAACAAGATTAAAGCAAGCAGTATAAACAGTGTAGACATAAGCAGCATCTACATACACATTGGTGCTATTCACTACTCCAGAAATTAAATTACCTTATGTATGTAATCTTTAGTATGATCTATAAGCCCTTCTACCAGTATTAGGAATTGCTTTTCCCTTTTTTTAAAAGAAAGAGCAAAAGAAGAAACGTGAAACATTAAAGTATGATTTAATTAAATCAAAATATAGGTTAAGGCCCTCAAATCAATCTCAACTCTACCAAGATAATGAAAAAAAAATCTATATATCTCCTTTATCCAGGCCTACATCTTTCTATGTGAGTCTATTTGGGGATGTTCACAAAAAAAAATAAAAATAAATAAAAAGCCCTAAAACTTCAACACTTCTATGCCACACTACCTTCTGCATTCCTTCTCTTTTAAACCATGCCACTCTACCTACTACTGATATAAAAAATACCTCCACAAGGAGCCAAGGAGCCAAGGAGCTGGGAGCAACTGATAGAACTGATAGAGAGCACTCTGTCTGAACTCTCAGAGAACCTGGAGAAAAAAAATAAATGTTTTTAATTTATTCATTTTAAGAAGGTATTAATTCAAATTGCCCCAGAAAAGAAAGGAAACATGAGTCTGAATGAAGAAGTAAAGATGACTCATTTGAGAACAATCATTAACTTGTGAAAACTTCTATGCTTCTGCCCATGAACCATGGCAAAAAGTGAACCAGGTGAGGAAGCACTATAGATCAGGTCAGCATACACTTCTACCATATGCAGTAGAGAGGTGATACTAAACTCACATGCATAGATCAGTGTAAGTTTGAAATGATACACTGCAGTCTATTACAAGCCAGGTTAAGAACAATGTAAAAACACCCATACACAAACAGAATCACTGTAACAGAATTCAGGTAACATCACAGCCTTAAACTAGAAACTTTTTTCAGTCAGGTGCTATGGTATGCAGTGGCAGATACGTTACGGATTCCCCTACCAGAAGAAAGAGGATCAAAGGGGACATTTTTGGAAGAAATCGGCATTTATTAAGCCCTCTTATGACCAAGCCGAAATGCAGCAGCCAATGTGACCCAGTCCAAGGACAGCTGTAAAAGTGGTACCTCCATGCTCTTCATCCCAGTCTACTGTCAAATCTTACTGAGATGAATCCAAGTTTTAATAGCTCAGAGAGCCAAAAAATCAAGGCAAGTCACATCAGAGTTTAAATAGTTTCATGATAGTGACACGCCCACTTGAATAAGGCATCCATCAAGTTTCCCTCCTTTCCTATGTCTTACTTGCCCTTTCTCTCCCTACCCCACACATCAGATGTCCTACTGCGACAGCATCGGGAATAACAATACTGAAACTGTGTTGACAAGAAGTCTACCAGTCTACAAGATCAGACATAAGCTAAACAAGCTCTTCATGAGACCTGTATACTCAGTTTGTCCCTGTGTGGGTCTACAAGACATCGCCTATGAGAAATAAAAAATATGGTCAGGGTCCCACAACCTAGAGGAGTCCTGAAGATGTGCATTTGACACTACCACGTGAAGGGGAAAAGAAACCCAGCCAACTGCTCTTACCTATGTTGCTGTTTCTGCCTACTCTAGCTGCTTTGCTTTGGACAGAAGACAGAATTAATAAATTAGGAAAGAAGTAGGGTTTTATTTCTTTAATTAACTAACACCACATTCCTTGAACTGACCGCACTTTCCAAAAATCCAAATTTTAACTGTAGACAAATCACCAAAATGTAAGAGTTATTTATCTCATTATCCTTCCCCCAGAAACCAAAATTAAAAAAAAAAAAATCAGACAACTATTGGGTTGGCTTCAATCCAACTGCTTCAATTAATGGGGCTTGTACTCTTTCTCAAAATATACTGAAGCAGATTTCAATGTAAAGGAAGCCTAAATAAAAGGACCAAAAAAAAAAAAGGGGGGGGGCGAGGGCTGTCCAGTCTAGTCTATCCATATATTAAAACCACATGGGAAAAAAACCCTACCTGAATTCAAAACCCAAACAATCCCAAAACCAACAAAAAATCTCCAGCACTCTTGCCTCTATCCCATCTTGGATCCACAGTTATGGCCAAAATTGCTAACACATGGGAAATAGTAACTATGATGTAAAAAAACTGAAACGATTGCCAATAACAGAAATTAAAAGTTGACTGAGACTAGTTTTAAAAAACCAAGACTACAAATGAGGAATCTGTCATAAATTAGAACTAGACAAGGATTAAGAAGATGATGCTGAAGTCTATTAAAGTGTATTTGAACTACAAAATCATTACTTCCCAGAAGGAATAAAATCTTCTATCTACATACAAAAATAGACACACATACATACGCTTAATTGGTATTTAATTTACTTTCATTCTGAACTGCAATGAGAACAAACTGAAGGATGTGTTGCCTGAAGACTTAATAAAAAAAAAATCAGCAATTTAATTTTGAAATACACAGTGAGGAAAAAAATCAACCAACAAAACCAAAACCCACCACCCAGCAAATGCAACCAATAGGCAGAAGTCTCTCAAGCAGGGCTAGTAATTCTCCATTTGGTCCATTCTGCATCCATTGAAAAACAGATCGAAGATTTCAGACTGATGATTTTTATCTTCCTGGCAACTAGAATAATTTGATCCATTTGGCAAAAGCAGATGATGAAAGTTGTAACACTTTCCTCAAACTGCCAAATGCCACAAGAAAAGCTTTGGGCATCTGCCACTAATCTTGAAACACTTTGCTAACTGCATCAGTCCACTTACGAGGATTTCTAAATGATCAAAATGTTTACAACTGAAAGAGGAAAAATTGGCTGATTACTCCAAGCCAAGCTCAATGTTACAAGTCATAATCAGCAAGGAATTGGTCACCGTTCCGTCTGTGTGAGTAAAGAACATGAGAAAGGAAAGGAAAAAATCCACAACAAAAATGTTCTCACAAAAAAGGCCATGAGAAAAAGCATCTACAGAGTCTGCGTCGAAAGGAGCTACGATGACAACACCACAGTGCATTGCTGCACCATCATATTATTTTACAACATATCTTTTACAAGCCTGGCTATAGCTACAAAGAAGAGAGAAAGCAGGCCAGTCATAGCTGAGGGAAAAGAGGAAAGTGAGGACACATTCCAAAAGATACTGCAAAAAGAACTGGTCTCCTTGCAATCTTTCAGAAAAATCTCCCTTTGTGATTCTGCGCCGAGCTACCACGGCAAGAGAACCACGGCATGACTTCTGCCTGAGAAAGAAAGGACAGGATTTTATCCAAGTCCTATCGGACCTAGAGTATCTGAATGACACAAGGAGCCTTCCATTACAGGTGGTAAGTTGTGAGCTCTGGTGGTTAAAAGAAACCAAGCACCTTTGATAGATCAGTTCTGCAGTATTTGGAAGACACATTTCCCCAACACTGGGCATCATCAGCCTGAAGGTAGCGGCAGTCAATAAAGGGTATGACTTGAGTCTTCTACTATTTTCGCTCTAGTAATTGAAATGTGCAGGTAAGTGTTTGCATTCTGCATGGAGACTACAGCTTACATTTGATGACATTCAACAAGTAAGGAACGGGCATAAACACTGCAGAAGCCACTGGTGAGCTAATAGCTTTGCAAGAAAAATCAACTTGAACCTGTTGGAGAATCTCCAGACTAGAATCCAATTGGGCTGATAAATAATGTTCAACTTACTAAACACAGGGACTGTCTATGCTATAACTGGTCCAAATGAAGAAACACTGTTCTTCTGGCAGGACAATCTAGCTGGTCTCTCATTTCCTTTCAGCACCTTCTGCCCCGACTATTAATCTGTCTCAGAGTACCTCATGTTACCTAATCCACCTGAGAGTGCTAATTCAGCTACCTCTCATTTTCAAAGCCCTCTGCTCTGCCCTCAGCCAAATAAACTAACCAAAAGGGCTCCAAGGAAGAGGATGGGAATTGTCAGTGGAAAAGCTACCTATGATTCAATGGCACTCAGCATTAAAACGTTTATTTTTATCAAGGCAGTGGAATGGCAAAACAGACAATCATGAGAAGCACGATGATGCCGAGACTTTCCACCTCTGGGCTTCCAGAGACTACTTAAAATATGATGTCTTTCAAACCATCTTCCTTAAGTAACTTAAAAACGCGTAAGGAGGTTAAGAAAAGGCCAGCTAACTATTCTTAGCTTCTCTAAAGCTATTTTGCATTTAAGGAGCTGTAGTCAAGCAAAATGAGACACAGCACTAGAGAATGACCAGTCTTGCTACTGTCCCCTCAGAGTTT
Source organism: Baryphthengus martii (assembly GCA_013396935.1). Taxonomy (NCBI): domain Eukaryota; kingdom Metazoa; phylum Chordata; class Aves; order Coraciiformes; family Momotidae; genus Baryphthengus; species Baryphthengus martii. Next base: position 46,789 of record VWZK01017670.1, on the reverse strand, counting down.
CACAGTGTTCTAGTTCAAGGGGAATAGAGGAATTTGGCAAATTGCTAAGGCACATGTAGGACCACACAATCCCCCCATGACCCAAGATGTCTGTTATATAGCCACAGTGTCTAGACTTATATTCCAAGTGTAAGAGTTTGTGTAGATACAAAAACTAATTTGTAAGCACAGAGCTGGTCCAGAATCATATTCATGTCTTATTTTAAGTTGTATTGAGCTGAATACACAAAAAAAACCAGTTTGTTATCCTGCATTTTAAAAGACCGAATTGGAACAGTCTACATTGCATAATCTTGGTTAAGTTCTACATATGCTTTCAAGGAGTAAAACATGATGGGCGTGATTATAAGGATGTTGGAAAATTGTAGAGGTAAGACGAGAAATCACTGAAAAGAGATTATACGGGTGGTGATATGTCAGTGGCAAAGATTAGTACAAGCTTTTATTTGCCTAACTTTTAACTAGTTGTGCTATTGCCCTTTTTCAGTTTTATTTTAAATTAAAAGTCTACGTGGAAATTATGAAAATGTGAATCTGAAGAGACAATTCAAAGACAAATCTTGATTACATCAGGAGTATTCACACTGAAAGCAGCACTATGGAATTCACAGTATTTTTAAATTAAGGATATGGCTCAATAATTGTCAGCCCTGTGCGCTTACATATTCTAATTGAAATTTTACATTCTGGCATAAACTATGAATCCTAAATAGAGGCAGCATGGTCTTTTCTTTGGAATTTGCTACACAAATACATAAATTACGACAATTTAATTGGATGTGCTTTTATTTTATTAAAAATAGCTGTTTGAAGAGTTCAAGCCAGTCAGTTCAGTACTGTCAGTGGGAAATACTAAAATGTTTCAAACGATTTGTTTTACCTTTAAAGAATGCAGTAATTTTCAAGAGCCAAACAGAAAAATAATCCAGGTGATTACTTAGCTTATCTACTAATATTTTGTATGTAGCTGTCTGATGATTTACTATTTCATTATTCCATTAACAGAATCAGCTAATAAAGATGAATGTAAAGTCCACGCATTTCGGATGGTCAACAAAATCCCATGGTGGCATTATTTTCCAAAATAAAGATTTAACTCCTCACACAATAGTGACAGCAGATATGACCTAAACTGGGAGAAAACATAGTTTCTTACTTGTTTAACACGGCCACTCCCAAACCCCCAGCATGTTATCATTCCTTCCTCCTCTTTATTTTAAATTTTTTCCATGTGAGTAGGTTGGGGGACATAAAAAGAACTGCAGAAGCAGGGCACACTTGATAATACAAGCCAGCACGAGATGAAGAGCCACGCTTTCCAGAGCAATGCACTTGGTGAACACAGAGAGGTGGAGGAGAGAGGCCAGCAATGAAGTATGCTTTACAATTACTGTTTCCACACAGAATTCTTTTGAGATCAATAGTGCAAGAATCTCATTCATTTTGATGGGATTGACTTATTTTCAAATGTTATGAAAAGTAACTGTAGAACATAACATCATCACAGTAATAACATCACTCGAATACACCAGCCATTGTAATTGGGATCTCTGTGAAAGCTGTTTTTTATTACAAAAGAAAACAAGTCTTAGAAGTGGGTGGAAAGACATAAGTATTTAAAGAGATGCGTTGTGTAAGGTCTGCCACTGAAACCTTTGAAACAGGAAAAGCAAATACTCTGCAAATTAAGATATGAATGCAGTTACAAAGTCTCAATGTGGAATTAATGGACTAGAGGAAGAAAACATTCTGGCAAAGCACTGATCCAGTAAAGTACTTCGGCAACTTAAAGCATACAAGCAGTCCTACTGAAATAAAACAGAGAAGGTTTGAAGGTAAAAACATGCCCATGCTTAAATATTCTTTTGTTTATATATTGAGTCATTTGCTAATTGTCTTTACAAACACGAATCCTTTCCAAATTTAAATAAAATTTCAGAGAATCCTTTTAAATTTTTTGTGCATTTAAAAGCATCTCCCATCTTAAACTAGGACCTAGTGAATGGAATCTGGAAAAAAATAATCAAGATTTGTTCTTACTTTTAGATTTACATTTGTTGATTTGTATTATACCTTATTTCATAAAACATGTAATGAAAAGTCTTTCTAGCAAGCAATGGCACAGAATTAAGGCTGAAGGGATCTCAAAAGGTCTCCCACATCATGTTGCTCAACATCTTTTAATCTTAAAGCTCCCCTACACCTTTCTGAAAAAAAAACCATCAGAAGCCATTTTGAGCAGTCTCACCACAATTCACTTCTGGCCCACTCAAAAACAGGTCTAACTTTGAACATCTGTAATTTTTTTCCCACTTTGCTACTCTACATCTTACTGCTTGGTTTTATTCAGCTGAAATTTTTTGCAGCTGCTTATGATGTCCAATGGTTCACTGACCAAAATACACAGATCTAGTGCATCCTACTGACTAATACGTAACCAATCATAGATGACGGGTAGTTATCTAAGCTGTTATTAAAATTCTGCAGTGGAAGAGATGCCACAATCTCTCCAGCCAAACCATCACAGAAGTTTAACTACCCCAACTTTTGGAGAGGTTTTCCTAATGCCAACTTAAAGCCCACAGCAATATAAACCTGTTATTTTTGGTTTTCATTATGATGAATCACCCAAAGATTATTTCCTTCTGCCCACGACAAACTTTTTAATGCATTAAAGGCTTACTAATGACTCTCCTTAGTCTTCTCTACAGGCTTCACAACCTCACTCCCTTTTGTCCATGCTCACTGGCCATGTTTTATAAACCTCCAGTCATTTCTCCTGCTCTCCTCTGAGGTCTTTCCAACTGTCTGCACTCTTCATAAGCTATAGTGCCAAAACCTTGGACTTCAGCAAGATCAAGAAGAGCAGGAGTGTTTCTCCCTTCTTTGAGGCTATTTCTGTCTGTATACATCCCAGTACGATGACTGCCTGTTTCACATCTGTATGATATTGTTAACTCCTATTCCTTTCCCACAGAACTGTTACGTAGCTGGTTGTTCCTGGTTTCATGTTTGTGCAACTGTTCACATTTTTTACAGATCTCTTTTGTCTGCAACTGTTCTGACTGTGAAGTACTTTCAATGTACTGTTTTCCAACCATCAGATAACCGCTTCATCTAGACTGGAAAGATACCATATCACAGAATCAGAAATAATAGAGAATCAAGACTATACACGTGCTTATTAATATTCCATTTTAAAATTCATAATAATAAACACTAATTTTGCACCATCTTACGCCCTAGGTGCGCCAGTTAAACTTCTGGAAAATGTAACCCTTAGGTATGAGGGAGACAAGCACTCCTCTGACTCACACACTTGGAAAAAAAAGAGACTGAAACTGCACAGAAATGAAAACCAGCAGGCCCTGAGGCATCCCAGGAAACTGGAGGCTCACAAACTGACACCAACCAAGAAGAAGAGAAGCAATAAACATTGGCAAGCAGAAATAAAAGTTCATTTAAACCATCAATATTCAATAAGAACAAATGCCAAATTCTAGAAGTCTATATATCTATCTAATGCTTATTTCTTAGCCACAAGGCCTGTCAGAGAAGAAAATTAGATTGTTTTGACGTAATGTGGTCTTGACAAATCTATGTTGGCTGTTACAATTGGCATATACAATTTGAGATGTCAAAAGATTTATGTCATTGAAGAGATAGGGCAAATAATTGAAGTTCTGATGGGCCTAACAAGAGAGTGTCGTAACAAAGAAATTACTCAAAGGAACTTAGTTTAGCACAGCAAGCAGTCAAAAAAATGCAGCTAATACTTAGCCAACTAGCTAAAAGAGAATTACTTCCACTTGTACTCTAAATTTTTGCACACCGTATGGAGGAAAGCGTGAGCTAAATGTATACTACACAATATAAATCTCAGAAGAAATTTCTTTCCTTTTAACATTGCTCTTCTTGTGTAGTAAACTTGGTGACTGGCAGTACATTTTCATCCAAATATGCACACATACAAAATTACAGATACATCTCACTCCCTTAGTGGCTTTATAACATGTTGCTAGGTAACAGTACATACAAGTCAGGCTTCAAGACCTTTAGTAAGTCACCATAAAATAACTGCATAGGCCTTTTGCATGAATAATGTACATTCGTATCCTTTTTCTGATGCCAATAGATCAGACATTAAAAACACAACCGTCTGCCAAACTGTAAACAGCTCCCCATCAACTGCTACATGAAAAATCAACCCATCAAAATGTTGTATGTTTTCTCAGGTTTCAGGCTTTCCCCCTTCTCCTGCTTTCTGCTCTCATTCCTGCTACATGCAGCCATCATGAGCACTATCATCCACAGGTCAGTACAGCTGATGTGTTGAGCCACTTTGTGCACAGCAACCCAAATTTAAAATAGACATCAGAATGACAACATACATGGAGCAGCTGTCAGACAACATAAAAAATGCACTTCATATAGGGACCAACTATAATTCAATTAAAAAAAAAAAATCAATTAAAATTGTACAAGCAAAATCAAAACAGATTCATCCTCACTCATTTTTTGCTGGTCATAATAATAAGTTATTTCAACAGATTATTTGGTGTTTTTTTTTAAGGGGAGGTTTCTGTGGCTTCTTCCAAACCACATAGCAAACCATTTGTGTCAGCCCATTTCACCTCCTGCTCATCCTCAGCTCTTCTCCATTTTCCATGAAGCCTCAGGCTTGCTTTCTGGTGTTTACCCATTCTACTCAATTTCCCAGAGCACTGTGATCCCAGGGATGTAAAGGTCTGGGCAGATGAGGACAGCAAGCTTTTCCAAAATAAATGGTGGCAGTTTCACCAAAGCAACGGCATTAAGACAGAGCTAATTGCTTAGTTTACCTGACAACAGAATTTGCTACAATGCAAGTTACATTCCATTTAAAGGAAAAGAGTGACTCATTATTGAAAAGGCTATCTTCTATCTCCACGGTCTAAACCTTGCCATAGGGACTGCAGTCTCCTTGTGAAATAGAAGTTTCTTCAGTGATATTTTTCCTAACTTCTTTCTCTTTAAAAATTAAAGATCATTTTTGAAAACATTTAGCATAGCACATCCCCCCAGCATGTTCACAATTCTAAAGTGTTCAGTCAAATCAGTAAAAGAGTACATAAAATATAATAGGTTCACCCTAAACACATCTTCCACTTCAGTCTCACATACGAATATCATGCTTACAATAATAATCTGACAGTGAAAGAAAACACAATAAACACATCCTCTGAGTTATGGATTTCAATAAAAGTAGTAAAAAAAATTAAAAGCTGTTCATGAATCTCTAGGACTATCCTTTTTTAAGTGTTAATAATCAAGAAATGCAGTAACATTCATACTTCACATATATTTACAAGTTAGACCTCAAATACTACTCTGAAAGGAAAATGACCAGTACTTTACTGGTCCTATCAGATGGGTAAAGGCAGAGAACTTAAGAGCTCAAATTTCTAACATGCTGGGTCACTTGTGATTCTCAGTAATCATAAACTACAGGGATTCAGAATGTCTGAAAAACACACCAAATGAGATTTGCCAAGGTAATTGTCAATGAACATGAAAGCCTGGATAAAAAATTCTCACTCCCAATACCAGCAATTAAAGAGCAAAATCCCTCTCTTGTTTCATCGCTTCCCCTCCTCCCTTCATCATGCACCTCTCCTTACCAAAACAAACAAGAAATTACAAATTAAGAAGTTGCAATGTTCTTTCAATTAAAATTCCATGATTTAGCAAAACCAAGGCAAAATGCTTCTCAGCCTACAAAGGAGCAGCTGATGCTGCTGTTTGCTGCTCAATTACCTGACAGCTTCATAAGGAAATCTGATGCCATCTTGACAGAGATGTCTTGGCTGAATAGTGCTGATGCTGTATTGGCCACAAAGTCAGAGGAATCTTTCAGCTTTGTGTTGTTGGGGGCTCTGTCAACAGTGCTAAGAGCAAAAGGTGCAGCTGAGATGCCATTGTCATCTTTGGGCTCTTCTTTCACTAGTAGAGGTGGAATACCTCCACTAGGCTGCCCAGCCACTTCAGACGTTTTAGATACAGATGCTGATCCCGTAAGGTCAGGTCCACCTCCTTCCCTCTGTGGTCCCAGGCAGGAGTCACTATTTAGCTGTGGTGATCCCTTCACCTCAGTTTCTGGTATTTCCTCCTTCACTTTGGATTCTGTCCTGAGGAAATGTTGATGGCAACGCATATGGAGTTTCAGGCTGAAGTGGCGTGAGGAGGTAAAAGGGCATAGCTGGCACTGAAAGGTCTCACCCCTGTCTTGATGCTGATGAACCTGGTTCAAGAGATGAAAGATAAAAGCACATATTTAGCAAAACAGTTTACTAGCACTATAAAACTCTCAATTCTACACTTCTCACAGTATTTGAAAAAAGAAGTTGACTAATGAGTGAACTCTTCCTTCTGAGCACTTGGAAAGAGGTTAGGCTCTAAGAACAGTAGGATTCTTTCACACATAAGTCAAAGAATATAAACATCAGACAACTGAAAAAAAAAATAAAAATCAGGAACATCTGTTTCTGCAGCATGGAAATGATGAAGTCTGCTTTGGATCAAACAGTCCTTACAACCAGATCCTGATGAACTGTCAGCACATAAAATGACTTCCAAACAGTAACTAGTACCTTTCTTGATTAAAAACCAACCAAATCAACCAACCCACACCTATTACACGATCTGCTAAGCACAATCATTCTGTGCAACCTCATAAATAACAGTAGTCCAGAGCAGCCCAGCAAAACACCAACCTGCATAGCAATGTCCATCGTCGATTTATGTAACATTAGAGTGAAAACACAGCACCTGGCAATACCAAGCCACTACTGAAAGTGTGATGCAAATTAATTCTACCAGAAAATTATTCTACCAGAAAGTTATGACAAAATACAAACATAAGAGATGATGTTTGCCATTTATTCTATTTTATCAGTCAATTAATGATCATAGTTAATCTTACTACCCTCATATTTTGACTGCACACTCCAGTATGACTACAATGCCTAGTATCCTCAGGCCTTATCCTGAATATCTTTTAAAGAGATGGCTCTATCCAGCCATATGGAACGGTTTACATATTTGAACAGACACAATTAATATAATCTATATAAATATAATCATGCAATTTCTTGTTTAACACAGTTACTCATGAAAGGAAAGCAGTAACTGAATCCAGCACAACAGTGGGAGGTATATGGAAAAGGTTTTTCCCTAAAATTTTCACAAATGAATTTGAAATCCTGACAGTAGCACTCCAGGCTACTCCCTGCAGAAAGACTGGCAAATACATACATTTGTTCCTTACTAATTGATGAACATGTGATCAGGACAAACTGGCACCAGACTGAGCTCCACACACTCATTTTCACTTGTGACTCCAGTTGGTTGGAAACATGTCAGTGAGACAGATTTTTGATGGAAAATGGCAATTTGTTGAAAGCAAAATATTTCACCTGAAACATGGAGAGGTTTGATGAACTCTTGGCAAACAAGGCATGATTCCCTTACCCTACCTGGTGACACTCTACCACCTGCTGCCTGGACTTGGCTCAGAAGCAGCCAGCTGTGCCAGGGATCCGAGGCTTGCTGCTATAGCCTTGCAGTCCAAGAGCTCCAGCTCTAATCAAAGCTCAGCTCTACACCAGGGAGCCTGGAAAACCGAGCTTTAGCTAAGGCTTTCAGCGTTTCCCCGTTTCCTGCAAAGCTGAGATATAGAACCCAAGAGTCCTGGTGCAGACACTGAAGAGCTCTGGGGTAACAGCAGCATTTCCCAAACACACTTCCGTCAAAATTCAGGTTGGAGTTCCCCATGGTTGTAGACTTGGCCTGATTAATTTTCTGTATAGTAGGAGTAATTCAGTCACAAGCTCATATCCAGCAATTCTCAGCTCTAGATACACAAGATCTCAATTCAGGTCTGCTAAAATACGAAGTTGGGACACATCCCTCTTTTAGTCCTTTTTGCATTCAGTGAAAACACTTTTCATTAGTGCTGTACAACTTTCCATTCAGTAGTTCTTCAAGGGCTCTGGAGATTAGGTACTTAAACAGACAGCAAAAGAGAATTTCTCTTGGCCAGCAGCTTTACAGAATGACACTCTAAGTGTTGTATAAATACATTTACAAAGTAATTCTAGTATCCTGTAATAGCACCCGGCACCAAAAAAAAAATAAATAAATTGATACATCGAGAGGCTGTGCGGCCATTTAGCGAGATCTGGACAGACTGGAGAGCTGGGCAAAGAAGAACCTAATGAAGTTCAACAAGAGCAACTGTAGAGTCCTACACCTGGGCACGAGTAACACCATGCACCAGTACAGGTTAGGGGCTGACCTGCTGGAAAGCAACTGCGTGGAGAAGGACCTTGGAGTGCTGGCGGACAATAAGTTATCCAGGAGCCAGCAACAGGCCCCTGTGGCCATCAAGGCCAATGGTAACCTGGAGTGCATTAAGAAGAGTGTGTCCAGCAGGTCAAGGGAGGTTCTCCTTCCTCTCTACTGTGCTCTGTGGTGAGACCAGATCTGGAGTATTCTGTCCAGTTCTGGTCTCTCCAGTTCAAGAGGGACAGGGAAATATTAGAGAGAATCCAGCAGAGGGCTACAGAGATGATTAAGGGACTAGAACATCTCTTCTATGAGAAAAGTCTGAGAGACCTGGGGCTGTTTAGTCTGGAAAAGACTGAGAGGGGATCTTATTAGTGTTTACAAACATCTGAAGGGTGGGTAGCAAGCAGAAGTGGCCAGTCTCTTTTCAGTGGTGCCCTGCGATAGGATGAGGGGCAACGGTCACAAACTGGAACACAGGACGTTCCATCTCAACATAAGGAAAAATTTCATTACTGTGAGGGTGACAGAGCCCTGGAACAGGTTGCCCAGAGAGGTTGTGGAGTGACTTTTTAAAATCCACCAGGATATGTTCCTGCGTGGCCTGCCCTAGGTGAGCGTGCTCTGGTAGGGGGGTTGGACTCAATCTCCAGAGGTCCCTTCCAACTCCTACCATTCTATAATTCTATACTAATCTAAGACAGTTTTAAAGCAACAAAGTTGGAGAAGAATAGCAGCACAATAAATTCTAAATATTAACAGACTACAATGGAAATGCCAACCAGATTGCCTGTCCACACTACTGGAAACAGGATGGCCTGTGGGCACAGCAGAATGTGAGCACTCTTCTTCATGAAGAGCACTGAAATGTACTAATGGTAGCAAGTTCTCTCACCATGGCAACTTTATCTCTTACACCCACTGTGATTCTGTGAGCCAGGGTTTCTATCTAGGATTCCCTTCAATCAACATTTTTCTGTCTACATATTTAATCACTTCTTCTAGAGGCCCCTTATCACAATCATTAATATGATGAAGGCTGTCACTGTTGCAGTCAGGTGGCAAAGTCTGTGTGGGAGCCCACCATCTCTCCTCAGGAGTATGGCATGCCATGTCTGCAGTATCTTTTGAGAATGGATCAGAACTGGGGAAACTGATTAATCTGGTTTGTGTTTTTCTCCTGCCCAAAGACAACAGCAGCATCACCAGTGGATTTCTCATAAATTAAACTACTTTTATACCTTGCAGCCAAGGAATGACAGAATTCAAACCCAAATATTTTGAGTGTTGAAAGGAAGAACTTTAGGTCTACAAAAAAACCAAAACATATGAAACAACATCAAGTACAATATTTAGTCCCCAGTGTCTTGGGTCCACTATAAGATTTTTTAATTCTAAAAAAATAAATATTTCTTTTAAAATGTGAATGCTATTAGAAATAGAAGCTAAGAATTAAAGTCTCTTTAAAGGAAAAAAATATCGCTTATTTTCTCATCCAACAGCAGCTAAAAGAGCCAAGAATTGCTTTTCTATGCTATTTGGACGGAAAAGTCAAAGCAGCAACTACTTGCTGCAGAATGAGAAACAAGAAACCCTGTAGAGCTACACAGAAAGCTACAGGGAAGATATCCAGGTCACACAATGTTAAAAGTCCAAAAATCTGCCTTCTCCCTCCATGAGACAGAGAATGGCTCTTACACTGTGCTAATGCTACCCAAACCATCAGACGTCCTCTTCAGACTCAACTAGGCTGTTCCTGCAAGAACCACAGGCAGGAGGAGACAAGAGAGCAGCTGACAGATTTTCTCTGAAGTCCCGTCTGAGCCCAGCTACTGCCAGATTTGGATCTCTCTAAATTATGCTGCAACAAACCACAGTGCACGATCTGCTCACAGCGAATGGTTCTTGCAAAATCCCATAAAACTCCTGTTTGACTTATATCAGAAATATTTAAAGACTTCTGCCTTCTAAGTTTATTTCATTTAACTGTGGATATTTTCCTTGACTGTGAGAAGTACCTGTATCATATTTATTTTAACCCAGCTGTCTCCCCAGTCTCAAACAGTATTTCATGGTCCTACAGTTTTTTCAGTGTGTGCTTGATACGATGTATGCAATAAATTTTCAACAGAAGTATAGTCTCCTTACAAACTTTAGGCATAGTTTGAGGACTCAGGTACAAACTATCTATTGGTCCATTTTTTTTTTTTTAATTTATTTTGTTTTCTCTTGCAGCCTTTTCATTCTCACATTACAAGAAAGAAAAAAAGAAGCCATTCAATTTATGTTTTTGATCACACCTCCTTTCTATATCTGGCAGTCCATTTTTTCAGCTTCTTTCTTCAAAGGCAGTTCTTGCCATACCACTAATCATTTTCACTGCCAGCTTTTAAAATCCCTTCTATTTCTGGCATATCTTTTTGATGCAGTGACCAGAAGTGAATACCATAAGTGGCAGCATACCATATGTTAATAAAAGCATTCTACTATTGTTGGTGTTATTTCTCCTTTATTCTCCAGACACTCAAATAATGTACTTTTTAACCACTGCTGCACATGCCAAGAAAAGGTTTTCTTTGAACTGTCTACAACGATACCCAGATATTTTCCATGAGTAGTTACAGTTCATTAGATCAGACAGCCAGGTGCATGATTACTTTTGTTTCCAAGGTGCAGTATCTTGTATTTGTCAACAATAACTTCATTTGCCCCTTTGTTTATCTGTCAGCCAGCCTCTCTTTATTCCCTTTCAGGCTTTGCCTTTTCTAATCTTGATTCACGCACATAAGGTTGTATTGTCTACAATTCTCTTACCCACAGCCATCATTTTGTGCAGATCACATTTGCTAAAATATGCACAATTCCACTATTAGCAAAGGAACACCCCTCTGTTAGCCTTTTGTCACGTTTAAAATTGCTAATTCCTTCCCACCCTTTGTTTTACTGTCTCTTGGTGAATATCTTAATTTGCCGTAGTACATCACATCGCTTAATTTATTTGGCAGCTTCTCAGTGAGAAGCTTTGCCAAAGGCTTTTTTAAAGACCAAATAAATTTCAACTGATTCTCAAGTCCACGGTTTTCCTGACATGCTCAAAATATCTTAGTAGAAGAATACACATTTTTCTTTTACAGAAACCACATGCCCCTATCATGTCATATCATTCGTATCATAGTATTTTTTCTGTTATGTTTTTTTGTTGACATACTAACATTTCTGGTATCATAATTTCTCATAGTATCAGCAATTCCTTAAAACATCTTTTCATACTTAAAAGTAACATCCCTGATGATTTACTAGCCAATTTAAGTCATGGGAATTACACACTGGCCCATAGAGATGTACCAATTAGAAATACATGTGATCCCACTCAACAGCGTACAATGGGGTACAAGTAGGAGTGACATAGGCGTGTCCGTCAATTCTGTAGTACTGCTGAGGTAGATTTTTTTCCTCTTCCTTAAAGCTGGGGTGATGCTTTGCACAGACTCTCCCTGCTAGTTATAAGGCACAGGAAGGGAGGGATTGGTGTTCACCTTTCTTTTGTGACAGAGTTTTTTCTTCATTGTTAAACATTCAAAATAAGAGGATTTTTTTTTTTCCTGAAAACGTTCATCCCTTAGCAAAATCAGAACATAAAGGAGTCAGGGTGCTGAATTCATTCACTGCTATACTTGCTTCTGGCTACTCATTCTTTACTTACATTCTGTGACCTTATGATCACCTTTTTCTTTGCCTGCTATAGGTTTTCTTTTTCTCACCAACTTTCAAGTGGATTAATATTACCATGAGGGGCATCCATTTAAGTAACTACTACAACCTGTCTGCCCACTGATTTTTTTCTGGTTTGTTTTTTTTTTGTTTGGTTGGTTTGGTCATTTTTCATGTCTTTTAGTAAAATGCCTTCTTCTGCACTGCATTTCAGTACACTTAAGAGGTCTCCATTTTGCATCTGTCACGTGCCCTCTGCTTTTTCATTGTATGTTCTTTCCTGACAAGTTTCCTCATTTTTAAAACACTGCTTTCAAAACTTTCAAAAGTTTAGTGCTACAGTGCTAGTTTTGACATGGTCCTTCCCCCCAGGACACATACATTATTTACATAGTATTTTCTTTTTGAAACTATTTCCTTGCTTTGCTTGAAAGCAAAGGGGAAAAAAAGCCTCTCTGCAGGGCTGGACTGGACTAGGTGTTCAAAAAAGAATTTTTTTTTCTTTAAGATTTAAGGTATCAAGGCATATCCTGTCTTAATCCTTGTCTCATATGCAAAAAGTGGCAAGATTAAAAGGCAGATATTTGAAGTCACTTGTGGCACCTGCCTGAGACACAGGGCACAGATTTCACTTGTTGAAAAGCTGTACAAGTTTGCATTACTTCATCTCAGCTGAGGGGAGGCAATGGGACTATGGGCGCCTCCCAGGGCTCTTTAAGGTTACCTCAAACCAAACTAAACAAAAAAATACTCCCATAAAATACAGACAACCTCCTTCTCCCAATATAGTGAAGATGCTTTGAAATAATAACTGTCCTGTACTTCACCTAAAAGTATTAGGAATTCCTATTCAGTTCTCTGACCCTGGCTTACGAAGGAAGAGGAAAAAACATGTCACTAAGGGGTAGTGAGCACCTGGCTATATTTTCACAGTCTTCCCTTATTCCCATTACCACCTAATTAGTAACCTCTCTCTCATCAGGAGGCTGATTTTAACCCTTTTCATGTTAGACAGGAACACCAATCTGAAGTCTCACTTACATGTACCCTCTTCATAAGCAAGAGAAGCAGATAGATCCTGTGGTTGAGCATCACATGACCTGCTTGCCATTGAATCTAACTTCTCTGTTAAGCTTTTCTTTCCTCTTTTTCTGTCACACCATCATGCTTCAGCATGTGTTTGCAATGCCCAACTTCTTTCTGCTGTTAGAAGAGCTGGCTCACCCATTTCTGCCTTATGTCTATATAGCAGCACAAGGAACATTTATAGGTATTATTTTTGGCCATATGCTCCTCTTCCTCATTCTCCCTTCCAAGTGCTCAGGCTAATATCCTGTTGCTTTCTTGGAACATTTCTGTATGATCTCACAGCCTATTCATCCACCAATTGCTGAGGAAGGTAAGTGCACGATCCAAAGACACCAATTGGCCAAAGCCTGACTGATGCTTGTGGTACTGCTCTGAGGTAAATTTAATCCCTACTTCCCTACCAGAAAAAAACAGAAAAGTCTGAATACATCTTGCTGAATTACACCACCCCTTTCCATTGCTTTCTGCAGATGAAGTACAGAAGATACTCTCTCTCTTCAGAAGAAAACACCACATTTCAACTGAATGTATGTTTAAGTAAACAGAGAGGACTCAAGCACAACCCTTACTGCCTGTCTGAACAAGACACCTCTCTCAGTTACCCATTCATTTTGTCCAGCTTTGTTTTCGGTATTCTCAGCACCCTGGAAACCATGCTACCATACCAGAATCAAGTCCTGAGATGCTACCCCCAGGTTCCTGGGTATAAGGATCAAAACTTGTGGTTATACATGTACTATTATTTGTCTCCAAATCAGACTAATAAAATGCCATACTATGACTGGTTTAGGATTTTTCTAAGGTGCCTGTCACTGTGGAATCTAAACACAATATAACAATTATAGATAACACTGCGTGCCTTGAAAGGCAGTCTACTCGGTCTCCCTTGTTCATTGTGTACCTGTGTGAAAACCTTCCTTCTGCTTCCCTTCTTGCCTTTCACTTCCTCACCTCCAGTTGTGAGTTGGTCCTGGCAAAATGCCCTTGCTGGAAGAACATTCCATCAACACGGTGGGCAGCACATGTGGTTCTGAATATGGGTCAGGGCTGGAATCAATCCAGCTCTCTATTAAGATTTTTCTCTAGCAGGGGACGAGACACTAAAAATGTTGGCAATGTTGTATTCTGGGTCAATCAGTTTGACATGTTATAATTGCCATAAAATTACACAGTATTTATATTATACAGCTATTATTAATACTTATAATTAATTATATTTATTAAAAGATACACACAATGAGAAAGGCCCATATGAACACACACAAACTACTCATGGAAATTTTATCTCTAAATAACCAGTTTCAATGAAAATGCCAACAAGAACCTAGAAAAAAAAAAGAGGAAGTGTTTCAGCTCATGGCTTTGCTGCCTAGGAGGACTGCAGCTGGACAAAACACCTCAACAGGTTTTGTCTGTCAGCCTTATCAACAGAACATAACAACTGAAAAGCATATAAAGGAAAAAAGCTTGTCTTGTGAGTACATCGTAGACTAAAAATTGGCTTATAATGAACAGTAAACATCAGCCTAGTACCCTAATTTTGAGCAGCCTTTTTGGTTTTGAAAAATGTGTCTTCACTTGTAGCTCCAGTTGACTCATGGGGAGGGAGAGAGGGATGGAGAGCTACAGGCAGCTCTGTCTTTGTGGGTTGCCTGCCAGGAAGGAGATAAGGCCAGGTAACTCCCAAAGGATCTTAGGACAAGGAAGAGAACTGAAAAATCTGACTGGCATAACCAGAATGCTGCATCCTAAATAGCTCCCAGCTGTGCTGTACCATTTCTGATGTGCATTCATTCCACTTTGAACATTGTTGGTTTATATATGTTAGCTATTATAATCTCATACTTATTTACAAAGAGATTTATAATGAGAAAAGAAATCTGGTATTTTTGATTTTTAATTTTGTTATAAATTTATAGTTTCACCAAAATAAATTCAAATTATGTCTGATGCTGTTGGACGTATGACTAACATGCTTCTATCTCATTCAACTGTTTCAATTTTGATGTGATAGAAAATATTTTCTAAAGTGTTGTGCTTGTGATTGTTCGCGTCTATCCAAGGGCAAAAGACCAAATACAGGCCACCTAGTTTTGTGAGACAATTGCTTTCACCTTCAATAGGAAGCAGTTTTACCAGCAGAGACCAGTGAATCCATCATGACCTGCATGACTGGACTGCACTGACTGACGAGACTTCAGATCTTACCTCTTTAGTAAGGCTGAGGGAGGTTGTCATCTCCTATAAGCAAGCAAGTCAAGTAGCTCCGGGCTTGACTGACCTCAGTGATGTCTAATTGAGCAGTACTTCGTAATAATTACTATATTACCAAATAATTAACACTACATGTTACATGTCTGTACAAGGGGCCTGTTTTAAGATGACATGGGGTCACTTAGTGAAAGGGTTTACCTTAAGTGGGGAGCAGAAAAGAGCACAAGGGCTTTAGACAGACACCAATTTGATAGCGCAGAGAGAGTGACAAAGTCCCTAATTTTCTCCAGTACTCTTCTACCTGTGATCACCTACAGAAATCACCACAACAAAAAGCAAGGGACAGGCTCTCAATCTGCAAATACGAATTCCAAAAAGGCAAAAAAAAAACAGCAGAGAACGAGAATTTCTGCAGGGAATAATAGAGATGCCCTTTACAAGGCAAGGGAGGAGAACAGCAGGTCTTTGTCGCGAAATAGCAAGCTTTTAGGTGATGCATGCTGTCAACCTAATAAAAAAAACCTTTCTTATTAGGCTGTGTTCCCATTCATTCTGCTCATTTTCTACTCTGAATGGTCATCTGTGCCCTCTAGCCGACATAGAACACCAAGTCCTAAAACAAAGACCCATGAACACCAAATTTTGTACCTCATAAGGATTAGCATCATACACCAAGGGGGCCTGGGAAGAGTGTATTGATCCACAGTAGGAGTGTTAAGGGATGAGCCTTCAGACTTTAGGGGGATGATTTCAGACCTAGCAAAGACCTGAAATATAGCAAGATCTGCTGTTGCGATCAGTGGAATCATTTACGCTGAAGTGAGTAATTACTTGGGAGTAAAGGAAGATTGGACTCCCATCCAGTGATTTCAGGTTCTGCAATAGCATACAGCTGAACAGGCATTTCTGTCCTCCTCCACACCAGTCTGGTACCCTGTTACACACATTTGTCTAAAACTGACAACTATAATAAAATATTTCACTGTTATTAATTAGAAAACTCAACTGCATTAATATGGGAAGCTTTTTGCACTTCAACTTCTTCATCCATGGGCTAATGGGACAGGTACCATTTTTACTTCAGCAAGAATGTTCTACACCTTGCAAGACCAGGGACTCTCTATGTTGCAACCATGTAGTACTTCAGCTCAGTAGTCAGAGTTCCTTACATTTTTATATTTTTCCATATCACAACAGATGTGGCTTCCTTTAACTGTCACCTTCAGTTTGAGCCTAAAGCTTAGGTCGAGTTAAAAGCATGCTTAAAATACTTAAAATGGAAACACCTGAAAACAAAACATAACAGTATAATCTGTCATTCATTTTGGTTTGGATGCTTCACTGCTGAAGTGCCTGCAGTTAAAAACTACAAGAAGATAAAAGTTAAAACTGCAGGCCTGTGTGTAGGAAGTAAAGGAGAGGTGCCCTGCTAATGCTGGCCAAATGGGTATGCTCACTTAGTGGAGTGCAATAGCACACAGAGGTACCAGCTGGCAGCCTGAAAAGCAGCACCACTGTGTTTGCATGGTGTCACAGCTCAGCTAACAGCTCTGTTTCTGGTGGTTCCAGGTCCAGAACTAAATCGGTAACAGACAGCTTGTCCTGCACTAGGCTGGCATAACCCAAGGCAGCTTCCACATTGCATAAAATGGAAAGGCAAGTAAAGGGAAAAAAGTTACTTTTTTCTCTCTTTATTTAAATAAAGGCATCATTAGTGGTACAACTAGGGAAATTTTGTTCTGGCAAATGCAAATGAAATAGGTTTGTCATACTGTAATTTTTTTAATTGACGATTCAAGTGTTTTGACTGTCAGTGAACAGTTCCCTTACCTTCATGTGTGATTTGAGATTGTCCTTGCGTGCACAGCGGAACGGGCAGAGTGGACACTGATGACTTTTCAAACCTGTATGAATCACCATGTGCCGTTTCCAGTAACTCTTCCTCTTGATAACCAAACCACAGATCGGACACTGGAAAGGTTTTCCTCCTTCTTCTTCCGAGGCTTAGAAGAAGGGAGAAGAAAAAGAGAGGATCCTTTACAGCCACTTGTCGAGTACTTTTCCCTTGTAAACATAGTCAAGACACCATTTTTCAATGCTAGAATTTCATCTGCAAAGACACACATCAGTTAAACAACATGTACCAGAAATTTCAGTTCCTCCCCCCTGCATATCCCTTTTCCCCTTAATCTAGTTATTCTCCCTCTAAAAAAGGTCACCATAATTTATAAAGGTTAATGTTCCAAACATCCTTTGGCTAATCAGTAGAGGATGCTACTCTATCTCACCTGGTACTAATGTTCCTTATAATTTAGCTGAACTGAGATGGATGTGTCTCACAATTGTCACTTCACAGTTTCATTTCCTATCAAAGGCCAGTTGTAGTAGCGTTTGAAAAATATGCTTAACTCTTAAAAAATGATCCATTTCCATATCTGATGGTTCGCCAGCAGGGAACCGGAAAATAAAGCACAGAACAATCCACAACTTAACTGAAAATCATGCTGGTGTTGCGTATCAGATATATTTAATTCCAGAAGTGAATGACTTCAGAACCCCTGCTGTTGTAGTTGTTTAGTTATGCCTTGAGCAGATGCTGCTGCAACTTCAGCTATCAGGGGTCTTTGGGTTGTGGGTCTCCTTCTACTCTTCTAGTTGCCAGGGCTTTAAATCTATTGCCTTCCTAAATGCTTGCACTCTGCTGTACTGCCCAATTCACCTGAGATAAGAAAAGGATTTGATGGCATTTATTAGGCAAACATGATTAGTCTACTGAGTGTCAAGCCATTACAAGGTTGAAGGAAAGAGAAATTTCTTGCTGCTGACTTTATACAATGAACCATCCATTCACCTGCTCACTATGATTTCCTCTGCTTATTATAAAGAAAGGCCTAGTATTACCACGGAATTGGAAGCTTTTTTCCTCACTGTAAAAGACAGACTATTTCCAAATACCCAGAGCTTAGCAATGTGCATCCTGCTATTCAGAAACGCTCTCTGAATATTTAATCTCATTATTATCAGTTATTTCCTACTGATAAGGATATAGCAAACACCAAATTCCCTCGATGAGAAACTAAGTGATAAAACGCTCCAAAAAGATTTGTCATATCCTAAAATATAATTCCTGCTATTAGGTAGGAAACAAACCCACTTTAATTCAACTGATTAGAGGTAGTCATTGTGCAAGTATAAAAAAGGACACATTGTCAAAGCATGCACTTCTGCAAGTGTAGAAATTCTCCTCGTGAAATATTCTAAAACACTCAACATATTATCAAATCCACTTCTCTACATCTGTAAATCGTAAGCCAAAACCAATGTTACAATTGCTTGTGTTTCCGTTTTTAAAGATCTTTACTTATTTCTTCAGAAAATGCAGAAGAAAGACAAACCACAGAAAAAAAATACCTTGAGAGTATTTTTACCTATCATTTCTTTTCCTTCTATCATACCTTTCCCCCAGTCTCTGGTTATCATCACAAAGGATCCAGTAAAGAAATGTGTAACAAGCTATTATCTGTTTTCCAGGTCATAAAAATAAATCTGCAAACAAGATGGATCAATAGTCATTTAGCACATTAAAAAATAAGCAAAGAACTGGACTGAAAGCATGTGACTTCACCAACAATAGTGACAACGATACACAGGAATTAACGTCAATGTTCTCCCAAGCTGAACCATGTTGGCTCTTTACCATACCACATAAACCTTAGCATAAGAAAGAAAAGCATAGGATTCAGTTTTCCTTCATTAATATTGATGTCGATTTTATGTCACATGGTATCAATTATTTGGAAAGAGTGACTCCAGTAAGGAGAGAAATCAGCCAGTGCCCCCCAAAGAAACTCCAGGGACAAAATGGCAAGCATTGCAGGCAAAAAGTTACACCAAACAAATCTTCAGTCAGGAAAAGAAGGGTCTGCCACCCACATTCTTTCAAAAACTACATCAGAACTTTAACAGAGATTCCGGACCTCCTTTTAAATTTCATCCCAAACCCACGAGCATTTTCTGAAATTGACAACATTAACAGATTGATAGAAAAGTCAGTCTTCTCTGTACCACTTTAACTGGTACAGAGTTTTAACATTTCAGAGGTGACTACTCTCTGATAAGCCATGTCTCCAGCTTCTTGCCTGACATAATTCTGAGCAAACAGCTCAACAAAGTGGACGAAAGAGCAGCAGTGATACTCTGGTTATTAACTGATTCCTCTTTAAATAGTCTTCATCTTTGCTGTTCCTTACTTTTCGACATCTAATTAATCTCACTGAGTATTGATCTCCTAACCAAATCTAGATGTTGCTGATGGGTAAGTGAATCAGATTTGTAACAACAAAGCAAACTCACCACTGTCTTAAAAGTTCCAAGCATGAGAGAGGGAAAGGACCTCTCAAGCTATGCCTACCGGGAAAAGATGTCTCTCTCTCTGGGAACAATACATAAAACCCCCACGTCTCAAGGAGCAACAAAGAGACACAAAAAGATAAAACACTGTAAAATTAAATACTGGTGTTTGCTTTTAGTGCCATAAGGTCATAGGTGCAAGAGGAATCAGGAACACGTGATGTTTATTTTCATGGCAAGTACATTCAGCTGCCCTACTCAGCTTTTACCAAAGTGAAGTCTTCAGTCAAAGGTCACTAAGCAGTGACCTCTTTTTACAAGTTGCATTTCTCCACAGCTGAAAGAATTAAGGAGTCTGGCTTTCCATCACCAACATCCAGATGTGCTAACCAGCAGCTTGCTTTTTATTTTCACTTGCTTAATTACTTCAAAAGGAAAAACTTCAGTGTATCAGAAAACAGACTTAAAGAACTTTTATTATGAACATTACCCTATAAAATTTGCTTAGGTGCCAAATGGCAGTGGCCCAGTGCATGTAAACTGAAAGGAAACACCCTTCCTCTTGGGATAGTAGTCCCATATATTAGAAAAAATGAACTTTTTCCTTGGTTACCAAGGACCTGAGGCAATCAGCCCCACTGTTACCTTTTAGCAGCACAGTATCTTGGGCCTTCAGTAAAGAGAATAGTTGCTAGGAATTTGGTGCATCAGAGCTAGTTTATAAAGTGTCACTACTACCAGCACAGCCACGCACTGGTACAGAGCACCCCCCTGGCATAACCTGCACACAAATCCCACAGCTTGTTGGTCAAATACAGAACCTGGATTTTACTACAACCATTTACTTTTCCCCAGAAAAAACTTATGATGTAAATGGCTTTTTCTCCAGCAGGAAATAGACTAATAATTTCAAATAAATTTTAACCTTAATCCTTTTCTGTACATTGCTGCCTTTCATATTCAAGGGCCAGTCTTCACAGTGAAAGCTGTAGTAAACTAATCCCCACAGACACACTGGGGTAGCCAGTGTGTGTACTCCTATTCCCACATGAAAGAACTTTGTCTTGGTTTAGCTTACGTTGCTCCAAAAAGGACTTCATTTAAACTAATGAAAACCTTAGGTCAGACTCATGCCAAGAGTAGTTCGCCACTTTAATTGCCTTGGCAAAACACACCAGCAAAACATTTGTAGCACGCATGTAACTGAGAGCAAAAAAACTGGCACCTCGTTGTACCCCTCCCTCTCCTCTTCCAAGGAGGGAATGAGCACTGCTGTCCAACCAATAGCTTCTACTCTATGAGTTTATACCAAGAGCTGCACAGGGACAGATCAGATCTCATAATATCCCTAAACAAAACAATCAGGTCAGAAAGATGGCAGTGTAGTTATATGACATCCATGTCAGGCTTCACATTTGTACTCTGGCTTTCTACACCTGTACAATCAAGCTAGTATTCCCGAAAAAAAAATAAAAAAAAAAAATCAGCCTGACAAAGCTCCAAACCACTTTGTGCATCCCGTGAAGGTAGTTGACATGCTTCCTTCCCCTCCGCAGCAGAACACCATGCCAGGGAGAACACTGATGACACTTGAAGCTCTATGCTCTACCAGAAATACAATTCCATGACGTGAACCTTTTGTAGAAAGAGATGAAAATAAACTGCCTTATTTTTCCTTATTTTAAAGATGGATCATTTCAATTTCCCTGCACAGCTTGCCAGTTCTTGAAAGTTTCTGTCATGAAGATTGTTTCTTCTTATCCACTATAAGCTTGATTTCTGGACTGCTGACAACCAGAGCTGGTGAAGGGAAGTCGGAAGTGTAAAATCGTTCTCGTTGGGCAAATTAGAGAAATGCAGTTCACTTTTTTTTTTTTTTCTAACAACAAAGGATTGTAAAATACCAAACTGCTGCAAAAAAATTTTAATGAAAAGTGGCAACATAATAATATACTCTGGTAAATTAGGACAGGGTAGTAAGCGATTATACAAAAGTCCATTTGTGACAGAGACAGCAGGAGGGAGAATTCTCCCTTGTCCAATATTTCAAAAGCACTAGTTTTGTACATGCTCACTGATACCACGAGCTCCTTAACAGAGTTTCTTTGATCTTCTCCATTAAATATTTTTTGTAGTCTTATTCTGAACTTGCTAAGAGGGAGAAATACCATTGTGTGGAATAACAATAGTAATAAAGTACTGAACTGTACATCTATCTTTCAAATATGGAAACGTTTGTGAAGTCTGGTCTTCAAACGGTAGTTTTAAAAGCTTTTCTATTGTTTACCTAAAGTATCTATTTCTTATTCTCATAATACACAGAATCAAACCAAATCCAGACCCACTGAAGGGATATTATATAAACCTATAGCAAAACAAACACATTCTACTTAGTGGCTCAAAGTGTATCCATACCTGTACTAGTGGGTTTGGATGCTCTTCCCTTAGGAACTGGCAGTAACAGTAATTCCAAAGACTGTGGTGGAGTTGCTTTCTCTTGCTTCACTTCTGAAAGTTGCAGGGGATCCTCAGCAACCAGTGATTTCTTCTTCTCAGCCAACAGGGTGCCTGCAGCCCTTGCAGCAACCTCCTTGAGAAGGGCAGCTGAGGAGGTCATGGAAGCCAGAGAGAGGAAAGAACTAGCCGGAGGTGGGTGCTCCTGCCCAGGAGTCATGCTTCTTTCACTCACTTTCTTAGATAAAGCTGCTAACGTCGAACTGGCTGACTGAGAGCTAAAAGGCGATGAAAAGGATTCAAATCTTATAGGGTCTTCAGTCCTTGAAAGAGATTTGTCCTGCAGCACAGCATTGGCTGCAGCTTTCAGTTTCAGGATAGCTGAATCAGGGGACAAACCACAGGTGGTGGTTGAGTTTGGCAACCACTTACCTTGATTCCATATAAAGTGACCACTCGCATTGTATTGGTCACTTTGTTCCTGTTTCTCAGCGAGCTTTCTGGCAAGAACACTTAGCTGCTGGGCATGATGAGCAGGTGGAGAGAAGGAGAGATTTGAGCCAAGATTTACAGGAGACTCGACTCTGCCATTGACTGTAACAGCAGCATCCAGCTTGAGGGAGCCAGCCTCCAGCAGCCGCCTCAGGTTACTACTCAGTGGCTTATTTGGACCAGAAGATTCTTCTTCACACAGAGATGACACATCAGGAGAAAGGTGCTCTTTGCTCTGTAATGTGTCTCTTAGAGCTTCATTTTCAACGGATCCCAGCTCTGCTGTGTTGCTGCTGGGAGTTGCACTTCCCAAAGAAGTATCTGGGGAAGTCGACTGCTCTTGAATTCTGTCCTCGAGAGATAACTTAAAGTTCTCCTGGACTTCTCCATATGATGCTTCTGAAGGAGTTTCTGAAGAATTTCCAAACCAGCGTTCTTCTTCACTGAGTTCACCTTCCACTTCTTCCTGCCTGGTACCATCTAGGCAGAACCAAGAACAACAGTATTATTTTCCCAAATCTGTGTAAAATAACATCTTAGCATGAAGTATGCCCTACCTCTGGCATGACTCTCCTGAATAGTCACCTAACATTGCCCTAAAGACCACAGGTTTGGCGTCGGTCTGGACTGAATGACCAGGAGAAGTTTTTTTTGAAAATGAACGTCTGTATTTGAAGACAGAATTGTGACAAGCCTGTCATCTTTCAGTCAGCACAACGAAAACATCTAAAACTGCAACAATACAAATATTCATTATATATATTCATATATTGCAAATATTTCGTTATCATTATAGTCCATACATCCTGCAAAGTTTATGAACTCTGTGGTACAAAGCAGAGATTTAACAAGCCAATAAATTACTGGATATTTTTTTTCTTTATGTAGCTAGCACAGGCACACCTTCAAAAGCGGATCAGGTGTGTAGCTACTCAAAGTAGTTTCTTCCAGTGACTTCAAATCTCAGCCCGATCCTGCAGTGACCCCTATCTAAAATAAAATACAATTTATACGGATAACACACAATTCATTCCTGAAAAGCTGAAGTGACTAATACAAATGCAGGCTGAGGTTCTTATCTTTCCGACTATTTGGGAAAGGAGTATCATACACGCAAAATTAATTTTTGTTGTTTTCCCTCTTATATAGACACTACTTGCTTGTCATTTGCTTGCCACTGCAAATAAGTTTTAAAGACCATCCTAAACTGAACTTAGTTTAGCTGAAAACAAGAAAAGAAAAAAAAAAAAGAAAAAAAAAAAAAAAGTGTTGGTCTTAATGCAGTTAGTTACAGTTTCTCCCCTCCGGTAACTGCAACATATCTAGTCTCTCCTGAGTCCTAAATGACAGTGTTAAAGCACTGTGACCCTGGATTGCTCTTCCTGATATGCATTCAAAGTCATGCAGACATCGCCAAGAGTTTTTTGCAGATCTTGCTGGCCAATCAGAACATAGTTAAGAACAGCAGCAATGCTAAAATTAAATTCATGTTATCTTCTCTTGCCAGACACCTCTCACATTTCTTCTTAGATTCAATGTCCAGAGCTACAAAAGAATCTTTGTCATCATACTATGGCAAAACAAAAAGATTTAACATAACCCCTCACTGACATTCTGGAAATAAGCCTGCATGATAGGTATTGCATCTATGATCATGTATTATTCCCAGATTCCCTATTTAATTCCAACAAATTACAAAACTTGGAGAGAAGTTGATGAATAAAAACTCAGATTTATATTTTTGCTTTGATCTAATTAATTTAATGAGGAAAACCACAACCAAATGTATCATGAGTGTAGAAATACCGAAATACACCCTGAAAACAATGATTTTTATTTTAATTATGTTACACAGAATATGAGGTGCAGTCCTTCACGAGAAGTTACTCAAAACTCTCTGGAAAAAAACTGACCAATGTTTTAAAAGCCCACAATAAAACCACTTAGCTACCTTAGACTAGTAATTCAAGCAGAAGAGGGCTAGCATCTTCCCTTTCCAAAACAGACAAAAGCCAGGCAAAAACTAAGCACTTGCCTAAAATTATTTTGATATTATCCAAGCTAACATCACAGACATAGCAAGGTTAACAATAACAAGTACATAAAAGGCCAATATAATGCACATTCAAATAAAGAAGACAGATGTTTATCAGTTGAACCAGCACTTCTGCAGGTTAAAGGGAACTGGACGTATTCACTCTTCACCCCATGAACATTAAAAAGTAACTTTATATACGCCTGTACAGCTGGGTGCACTTGGATCAGAGATCCATCCACTCACCCCAGATGCAAGCAAGTTCTGGACTGGAAGCCAAAAAAGCATCCTACTGGCACTTTACCTGAACTGATACACCAAGAGCAGGACACATCCTCTGGGACACAGCCTAGAGCTGACACTAATACACAGCTTCTGAGCCAGAGCCAGCGCCAGCCTGTATCCCACCATTCACATCCATATGTCTGCTTACATCTATCACTGTTAAAACAACCTCTCCTCTCCTCCACAAAACCTCCTGTGTGTCATTGCTCCCCATCCATAAGTAGGCAGAACTGCATTTTCCTTCACTCAGAAAGTCATCCAAAAATTACAGTTTGAGAGAGACTTAAGTGTAACTGTTTGCTGGAAGAACTGGGTTTCTGGTTTAGAGAAATCCCCAGCTTACTAAACTCCCAAACTTCCGTTTCTTCCTGTGTACCTCAATTTTTTTTAACGTTGATATGTTTCCTAGTTGCAAGCAGCCTTTAAAATACCAGTTAAGTAACACTGTTCTACAAATCTCTCAATGTTGTTCATGCTACTTGCACTGGAAATTACTTCTTCAATTTCACCAGCTTTTGCTCAAACTGTAAAAGTAATGTCCTGCTTGTGTTTTTCATTATCTATCCCCCTGTCTAAAGCTGACATCTCAGGGAACACTCACAGAAGCTGAGGAATAGGACACTGGTATTTGAAGTTGATGGCAATGAGGGTGGGAAAGGAACTACACGTGCTATGGCAGAGATGCAACACAGCTTTCTTCAGCAGTAACACAACTACGCTGTGCTCGAAACCAAAAAAAAAAAAAAAGGTGGCAATAGAAACAAAGACAGGAACAGGACATGGATTGCCTTTCTTTCTCCAGATATGCACATTCTCCATTGGTCTTGCCTATATGAAGAGCAGCCACCAACATTTTATTGACAGGGAGCAGCAGGAGTGCAGTCCTGTCCATTTAAAGGCTTGCTACAAAGTCCAGAACTTCCCTCCTCTGGGTAATGCAGTGAGAGCTCCCCCTCCTGTTGCTAATCTACCGGTAACCACTCAAGCACTCTCAAATCTCCAAGGGACTTCCATAACAAAGGGAAAATTTCCTCTGCAGCATCTCCATCCCAAAAGCCAGCTGGATTTTTCCCACCAGTGCAGTTTCTTTCCGTACCCAGGAACCAGACCTCTAACTGCTGACAGTTCTAATTTTCTTCTTCTCGGTAATTCCCTCAGTTGCTGCAGCACCAAGTCCACTGTATTTTAAGGCTGTAAGGTTAATGCTGAAAGAGGCAGCATCAGCGTCTTACCATGAGCTCAGGCAAGCCTCCCTTTAAACACTAGTGAATTGGTTTAGAAGCATAACGATGAAGCCTGGCAATTTAATTTCTAAGCAAAGTTGCCATTCAAGGCCTTCAGGGCAGATTTTTAATTCACATTGACTTGCGTGCCTGTGAGTTTGAATAAGCTTCAGAACTCCAGAAGAAATCAACTCAAGCCACCAACTTTCCTAAAATAAAACTTTCCCTCAGAACTCAGAGCATTCATAGGACACTCAAATCAGGTTTGTCTGAAACAGAAGTTAACCTCCATGTATTTGTCAACAAACTTCAGCTGTATTTTAGACCTGCAGCAGATACCTGCATGACATGTTTTTCACTTCTCTTGCAACACAGCTAAGGAGCTCCAAGGAAAAGTCTTTGAAAGTTAGGAATAGAAACGCAATACCACATTTAAATTTTTTTTCTCTACCATAAATATATTACAGAATTACTGATGAATGTTAAGCTACTGGCATTCCATCTCTATTGCAGCCTGAAATGCTAAACATGGGTAAGAAACAATATGGAAGCTGCAAAGCAGAAAAAGGTAACTTCAGCATTAGAGGCAAATTCTCACTGACTTCATTTGGAATGAGACCTGGCTGGGAATCTCACCAACTTTTACTGAGTTTACTCATCAGATAGCCTCTTCTCAACCTGACTCAAAAGTCAAGAGTTGTCAATGCTTCTCTTTCCTGATCTCCATGGCAGCTCTGGAAGGAGAACCACCTCCCCAGCCATTTGCCACCAGCAGAGCCTAGTGGAACTTACCAGGTGTCATGCATGCTTCAAGTCCACCCCATCATCAACACAGCACCCAGGAGCCTCACACAAAAGGCACCAAAGTACTGTTGGGCAACTGTTGCCACAGATGCAGCCCAATATCAAACAATCTCTGGCAAAGCCACCAATGTGTGCAGAAGCACTGTTTGAAGAAGTGCCAGTTCCTCTCACTCACCCACTCATCTGCTTGTTTTCAAATACAGAGAAATTCTGTTTCCTTTTCAAGGCATCAGTTTGACAGACAAATCTTACTCATCTCCATGTATGTTATTTCACTTTCTGAGCATCTGCCCTTTTTACTTAGGGTGGAATAAAATTTGACCCTACTATCAACAGAAATGTAAATATTAACTTGCCCAAAGTAATTATATCTGAAAACTGAAAAAGACAAACATGTTTGTTGATCTATATACTGAGCTACTCAATTCAAGTGCTGGAAACTTTAACTGTACCCAAGGTAATGTACACATGCCATTCCTGAAAGTGACAAGCGTGAGATGATCCACAGTTCCACTTTATAGGACCTGGAGTAGACAAATATAAATGTAGTAGGCTAGATCTAAAAACAGTCTGTGCAGCACACAGAAAAGGAGGAGTCTCCAAGTTAAGGCACCGAGCAACAGATTCGGGCAGTGAAAGCACAACTGAAAGAATACCATTTGGATCACCGGAGATTAACTGAGAAGAGGCTACAGGTAAGGAACTCATCCCAAAGTGACAGAATTTTGATGCTAAGAGGGACAAAATTTCCCTTTAATCATTCAGTTCAATGAGTAAATTAAAGAACTTCAATATAGAATTAACATTGCAAATCCGTATGGTACAATGATACCAAACTTATGGAAATCGTAATTATGGGATTACAGAATGAAAATTAAAACAAATATAAAAGTCAGTATAAGTCAAATAACTTCAAAGAAACGCACAAAAGAAAATTGCCGATGAGATAGATTAGGTAAGGTTGCTCCAACTTTTGCAGTTACATTTCAAGAAGAATCTGAGAATCTACAGGACCAGGTTTTAAAAGGATAGAAAGCCAAACCTCATTTTTATATTACAATCACAAGTTACAATTGCATTTGTTGGCTATTTGGCACCCAGGTCATCTTTCTGATTTGTGGCCCCAAAAGTTTATCCTATTCCATCTCAAACACCTATCATAAACCATTCTCTGTATTATCTTACACTAAACACTATACGTAGGCCTACTGAAAGAGTTAGGATTAAGTGATAGGTTTACACTAGGGAACTGAGGAGCTCTGCAAAGACGCCTGAAGAATTTAAAAGTGCGCATTAAACTTAAATGAAGCAGTAAGCCATCCATAAGGAGTTCTGAGGAAACACAGACTGACTCAGATAAGCAATCAGTTTAAGGCCAAGTGAATAGGCAGATGCATCAGACATAAGGCAGAGACAACACCTGAGCAACCCAGAACTTAGCCTCATGTGACTTTTGTCAAGAATACCAAAACAGGGGGGTGAATGAAGGGAAGCAGCATCTGACAACCAAGGCAGTGTGGACAACTGTAAAGGCATTTAACTAGTCATGGACAAGGAAGAGGGGAGACAGATCGTTAACTGGTGTGCTCATACTTAGCCTTACAGATGGCTTCCCATGCCCTATTCCCTCCTATTTGCTTTCTTAAAAACCTCCAACAAGGATTAGGCATCAGGGCACAGGCCAAAATTTGCTCTTCTGGCAGTCCACTTCAAAATACCCTCTCTTTACAGGTGCCGTAAAACAGATTCTATCATGGCTGTTACCATCAGCATCATTTGCAAATAAGAGGAGATTCCCATTACATGATAGCTGTACATTGAAGCAAAGGACACAGGTCCACTATGTCTGTCTTAGCTCTGGGGCAATCAGCCAATTTACATCCTTCAGAGGTGGAATACAGAAGGATGCTCCCTTCCTTCAGGCAAACCCAGTATGTCCCACTGGCACGGAAGCCTTGAAATTTGCCAGAGACTGGATGCTGCCACCCTGGGCGTAACAGTTTTAGTGGAACAAGGATAGCAGAAATCATACTGGAGAAGCTCCAGGATGAAATTAGAGGAGAGGAACTTGAAGTCCTAACTGCAAATGGCACATATAGTGAGAACTATCAGCCACAAAAGTGTCACATCAGACTAGATAATACACAGGAGAAGTGAATGAAGGAGCTAAGGACTGAATACAGTAGATACACAGTGTACATAGTTTGTCTCAAGGTAAGTCCATCATTTTAGCAACAGTAAAAAATAATTATAAGAGATCACTTGCTAAGAGATTGCATCACTTCTTAACTCACACGGTGTCCGGGAATCTGCTTCATACAAACCCTGGCTGATTTCACAACCAGGTACTATAGAAACCAGCATGCACAGGCCCCCATGGCAGGGGGCTTCCTCCTATCTGCAAAGTCTATTTTGTGGTATCCTATATAAATCGCTCGCTCTAGCTGCCTATAAACTATGGATTTTGCATTTGAGTTGTTTTTCAAGTATTTCAAACTAAAAAAGAGCAAACGTAATTTGTTTGGGCTTGAACCAGATTTGTGGGTTCCCACCCCCACCAGACCATGTGGGGCAGGGGATGCTGTAGGACTGCCTCTGAGAAGCGGGCACGCTGTGCACTGACATCCCACAGGCTCCACCTCCAAAAAGCACTTACAGCCACATCTGATTAGACTATACATCCAGAGCAGCAGCTGTGTTGATTTTCCCATAGGGATGCTTGCAAGAAAATCATGATTTTAATAAAGACACAAAAGCCTGCCTTAACTCCTTTTATTACATCAACAGCAGCAAATAAAACTTAAAAGTCACAGTTACATAAACAGTCATGTGGTAGTGCGCCCTCGGTCCCCCACATTTCCTTCATGATTTCTGTGACCTATAATAGGTAAGTAGCGCAGGAAGTCACTGTCCCCTTTGAACGGAATTTCTGGCTCGCTCAGTTATCAACGGGATGATTATTCAACTCTTGACCTCATCACAAAATGGCTTAGCAGTGTTACTGGTGCTTGAACCAAATTTCTCTACTGCAGGCTGACCTAGAGAGAGCAGCAAAGCTGCAAGAAGGAACTGCCAAAAAGCCATAGCTCTTCTGTTCTGTCCTTCTCCCCTGTGTTTAAGATGTGTGAAAATACTCACACAATTAGACAGGAAAAGAAGTCCCAGGTAGGACTATGTTTCATCTCCACATCTTTTAAAATAATGATTTTCCTAACTGGAGGGAAGGAAGAGAGGGGAAAAGAAAGGCACAGCTTTTAAAGACACGGCATATATCCTCTACTTTTATCCCTAACTAAAAGCAACTTTGAAAAAAATCTACTTACAAGAAAGGCCCAGAATATTCACCTAGCAATTTCTTGAGTACTGGTTTCTTTTTGAAAAAAAGGCCTCCAAGGTGAAGAAGATTAGAGAAAGTTAATTATGTTGCAGTAACTGGAACTCTACAAGATGCTTTGCCCATATGCACAAACAACTGTGAATGTGGAGACGTACCATGCATTCAGGTTTGCCAAATGCTAGACAACCACAGAGGCTCAAAATGTGTGTACAGCACCTCAGTCTCCTCCCAAAGGCAGAATCCAAGTGTGATGGACTCTTCCAAGGAAGAAGGAAGCAGGATGGATTACTGAAAAAACTCATCATAGACAACATAAAACTGCCTTTATTTCCTCCCCCTCAAAGGGGAAGAATTTTGTAGTAGATGGGAAACAGAGACTGTGGCCTTTTATTTTCAGCCATAAGCCCCAGAATAAATGTGCCAAGTGGATTTCATTACCTGCCAAAAAGATCTTTCTTTTACTAATTAAGTAACCATAGAAGAGGACAGAAATACATGGTTTCTCCTGAGGTGAACTGTCACTACTTCATGGAGGTTCTTAGGGCTGCTGACATACCAAAAGGTAGGACCTTATAGTGACGACAACTCTCATCTCCCCCAAAACAAGTTCTTGAAAAGATAACTCCTAGTATGATGGATGTTTGGCATCTTACCTCCAAGAAAGATTAATTATTCTTCTACTATTAGAGGCAAGAGGTTATAGTTAGTAGCTGTGGGATCAGTGTTTGAAGAGTGTTGCCTCCACTGGGACTCAAGGGATCTTAACCAGCACATGAACAGGCATTGCCTTAGAGTGCGGTTAGAAGACACTGTCAAGACCAATAGAAGCGGTGGTTCTGTGCCCTCCCTTACTCTGTTGTTTGACTGCTTGGTGAGCCAATTTCAACTCAATCTGGCAGAAAACTACTCACTCTGCCAAGAAATCAGAACAAAACTGATGTGAAGGAAGCAGGAATGTGGAAGCAGGAGAAGGAGTCAACAGTTTGAGCTACCTATCTATTTCCTGAGGCCTTTTGAGGTGCAAAGCATATCACGTCTTGTCAATGAAAAACAGGGGATTCTCCCTCCCATCTCAAACCCAAACAATGTACTACACCTCTCAGGGAAGAGCTGGCCCTTGCAGTCAGGATGGCCATAGCAGTCAATTATCATGCAGGCTGCTTTAGAAGCCTTATCTGAGACATCTGCAGCTGAGTCGGCCACCATAGACTCTTCTGATACCAATTTAAAAACCTCTTCTGTAGAATTGGTTAGCATTGTCTTTCTGGAAGAAGAAAAGTCCTAAAGACACAGAAATAATATCTTAAAAGTGAGGCTCAATAATCAGCAACCCTGAAAAGTATGCAAGCAGAGCAGTATGTCTTTTAAAGCATATGTGTAATGATATTACATATATATGTACACACATATAGTATATATGTATAATAACACATGTATAATATTTGTCTAATTACAACTTAGAATTGTTCTATATGGATTTTGCCACTACTTGAGGCTCAGTGAGCCATAGTACTGGAGGTGTGTGCATGAAGCAGAACACATATGGCCTTAGAGGAGCGGAATATTTTTGAAGACCATTTCTCAAGCAGTATGCCACAGAAGAGCATCCTATACAAAAAGCTTTCATCAGCTGACTTAACTAATAAGTACAACTCCTGAAGAGAAGGTAGACAAAGACAGTTGATTTTTATGATTGAAGTTTTCAGAAGAAACAAATATTTCTGAAGTCAGTATATGCCGCAAAGCCTTGCTAGTAGCCCCAAGACAGATTCACAAAGCACATAAAGTGTCAGTATAACAACAGAAAATCATGTTCCTTACAAAACATCTTTTATGGTAGCGATGTTCTTCTTGTAACACTTTTATGGAGACTGAGCAAAATACCACAGCTAGACTTACTGAAAGTTTCTTCCACAGGCCCTCGTGAACATCCTATAGTAACGTATAGCTGAGTTTGGGCACGTCTTTCATAAAGTACAAGATAATGATCAGACTGCTTTATACACTAAAGGAATATGGCCACCCTAAAACCTGAAGTCTGTACATTAACATATCAAAAGAACACACCTCTTTTGCCTGGTGAAAACAGGGAATATGATAAACAATTTCCTATAAAACCAAACACTTCTTTAGCAGCAACTTCTGAGACAGATTCAAGTCCCTTATCAGGAATTTCAGGCTTCCCTGGGTCTTTTAAAACTAGCTATGATATCAGATTAAGACTCTGACAGAGTATTATAAATTTGAGGACAACCGAAATATGCGAGAGATCAACTGTTATTCCCATAGCTCTCTTTGAAATGGGAATCAGTTCAACAATCGTCTATGGTTCAACTGGTCCATGTGCAATTTTACCCAGAGAGATTGCCTACAGCTGGAGTGGATCATTTACATCAGTGCACATTTACCATTGTGGGCTCACTTACATGGTAAGTTCAGTACAACGATTAGAAATTCTACCTTTTCTTAGTGTTAAGGAAGTTTAAAAACTCCTTTAAATTATGCCCAGTTAGCCAAAGTTCACTTTGTTTGTTCATTTGTTTTGCTCTAGGTAGATGTCTATGGCAATAGGCTGTTGCAGTGAGAAAATAACAAATACCAAAAGGTAATAGGGATGTTGGCACCTCCAAAATAACAAGAGGTAAACATTATTTTCCAGACTTCTATTATCCTAAGCATATAGAGTCAAGATCTATCATCTCAGCTTACTTCCTGAAGGAGAGGAAGTATTTTAAGATTTCCCACCACAGGTCTTCATTAGAAATGAAATCCCAAACAATTCTAGCTAACAATTTGGAAGAGCTGGCTACAGCTACAAGATGTCTAAATCATGAAACTTAGTCCCCACTCTAGACTAAATTGTGGGAGTTAATCACATGAATGCTAAATGGTCCATACAGGAATCCATAATATTTCAAAACCATCCTTGAGTGACAGTCATTAGTAAAATCTTCTTCAAAAAGTTCCTTACAGAACACAAAACTAGTGTCTCTATTAGGAAATTCTAAGCAGAAACACAAAACTGCCTTATCTTAAACAGTCTCTCTGCAAACCAGAGGCTCAATTACTCATTTCCAAATGGCTACTTGCTTTGTAGTAGTTTGATTCTAGGTCACAGTCTTCTATTATGTATTAGAGGTAGAAGACATCAAAATACAGATTTTATTTTTTTTTTCTGATGATATCTCAGTCAGACTTACAAAAGAATAAGAGATAGAAGGAAGGAAAACCAGGGTCAGACTAGACAATCACTATAAGCTCAAACGATGAAGTTACACAGCACTCAATCTATCACCACACACCTCTGTCTAGGTGTTATGGAAGGCAAGATCCATTCACTTGGGCAACTCTGCTTGAGGAAATGCAAAGATCATGCTATACTATTAAAATAGCTAAAAAACCCCCAAACACCGCACGAGTAACAACCTCAGTTCTTTATACTTTTCATCCCTTAAAAGGCAATGGATTTCAAGAAGGGAGGTGAGCATGAGGGAATGACCATGGAACTAGACAAAAACATGACCTGGAATAAAAGGTTCAGAAATAAAGGTAATTTATCCATTTTCAGAGAGGTAAGCATCTTGAAGAGCTCAAAGAAAGACCATCAGAATTTCTTTTTGCATAACCTACAATGCTTTTTGCTGCTGTGATGATCAGTCTCCAAGATAAAGACTAAGCATAAGACACGGTTTAGAGATGGCTCAAGGTATCTATCTTAAAGTGATTATATTCTTCTTGGCTGTCAATGGTATCCACAAGCCTTTGGCAAACACCAGAAGAAAACTGGGAGAAGCACCCTAAATGGTATCACTTTCATGTAGTGAGCACTCCCCAAGAAAAGAAACCTCCACAGCAAAACTGCAGTAAGACCTTAATCAGGAATAGCATAGTTTATAAAGTCACATTTTGTATGATCTAGGTGCCAAAAAAAGGCAGGAAAGCTTTGCTTTCTAATCTTCAGTTAACTCGGTAACAGATAAAATTGGTGGTCCACTCTTATTTTGCATGCCTATGTTCTCTGGTTTTGAGCTACATCTTTAAACTGCCTGCTCTTACTCAGTGCCTTCATCAGCCAGCAATTCATCTTAATTAAGGCCTGGACCTGACCTGCCACCTCCCCAGAACTGGCTGCAGTGATAGCTGTCTCAACACTTTACTGTGACAAAATATATCTTCATGGCCTGAAACGCACTGCAAGCCACAGCTCAGTCACAACCCCAACAGGAAAAAGTAGGCACGAGAATCCACACGTTCCTCACAATTTACAGCAGCCAAGAATAAAGTGACCTGTTTATGCTATAGATTACTGTAACACTGATTTGCCCTCAATATGTTCAACTCATTTTAGTGTGGCTAGTCATTTAAAAATGACAGGGTCACCACAGCAACATGATTTTCATCACCCTTACTGTTAGTTGCAAAGGAAGTGGATGAGAACTTGTCGGTGTCAATTCAGCTGGCAAAAGGGGCTGGCTAAAGTCGGAAAGGTATTCAAACACGCCACTTTGTTGCACGCAAACAACTTGCAATGAAAACAAGTAACTCCCTGATCACAATTGCGGCCACGGCACAGTGGTAAGTTTACAAAAAAAGTTCTCACATTACCTGAAACATTAAAATTGATCTAAAAGCTCCAGGAAAAAGCCATAAATCACCTGTGGTGTGAGCTGTGCAGGGCAATTCCAAACTTTCCTAGGGGACAAACCACTGACCAAAAGGGTAATGAAGGCACCAAAACCGCCCTGGCTGATTACCTGCTCTTTCACCCCTCCATTTCAAGGAGTTGCCCTCATGTGCTATACACACCATATAGGATGGTGCCCTTAAGCAATCCAGAGTAAATCTACCATAGCTACCATGATGTATCAGAAAAAATCGTCCGCTAAGGTTGATAAATCAGTCAATTACCTGCTTCCTTGACTTTTATTCTTGTGTAAATGTTTTCATCCTTACACTATCAGTACCATTACCTATGAGAAGGCGATCTGTATCTTGCCAAAACCAGCTATTTAGCAAATTCTTAATTACTATAAACAAGATTACAATGGGCTTATTTAAAGCAGGTTTCTAAACACCAAAGCAATAGCTCCGGAAAATAAAGCTCTCTTGCTGACATTATTTGAGGCTGCTCTCTCCATGTTTACTCTTGCTCTGGCACAACCCTCAGTGCTCCCTCAGCCCACCTGAACGCCACAGCAAGAGCACCTGCTGTCTCTCCACTGATACCTCCTGCACGGCTGAGCATACAGACAGAGAATGAAGTTCCCAGTCTCACCTCACCTCCTCCTATTAAGTTCAAATCATCTTCCTCCACAAGCCATACACTTCCCCAGCCCCTATAAAAGAGTAAGAAATCTTTACCATACAGAGGAAGGTAAAGATGGGCAAATAGTACTAAAATGCTGCAACTACTGACTTCATCTTCAAGGTAGAAATGTTTTAGTGCCCCTGGCGGGAATCTAAAGGACAGTCCAATCCTCACAGGTGCCAGGAGAGTACGGGAAAACCACAGAAGGTCATCATCCTTGTCAGTGAGCTCGTTTAGGCTCAAAATGGAATATCAAATCTATGCCAGGGCAGATACACATGATCTCATGTAAAATTTCCCTTTGCATACTTCCTCTCTCACTGGTAATAGCAAGAGGTTTCCAGAGAAAACAACAACAAAAAAATAATAGCTGACTAATAACACAGAAGCTGAAACCAAAAGGATAATGTGTATCATGCTTCTTCCTCAATACACAGAAGTTATGAGGCATCTAGAGCACAAATCTTATGAGGATTGGCTGAGGGAACTGGGGTTGTTTAGCCTGAAGAAAAGGAAGCTCAGGGGAGACCTTACTGCTTTCTACACGTAACTGAAAGGAGGCTGGAGTGAGGTGGGAGTCAGTCTCTTCTCCCAGGTGACCAGTGACAGGACAAGAGGAAACAGCCTCAAGTTGCACCAGGGAGGTTCAGGTTGGACATTAGGTAAAATGTCTTCACCAAAAGGGTTTCAAAGCACCTCAACAGGCTGCCCAGGGAAGTGGTGGAGTCACCATCCCTGGAGGTATTTAAAAGATGTATAAATGTGGTGCTGAGGGACATGGTTCAGTTGTGCCCTGTGGTGCCGGGTTAATGGCTGGACTTGATGATCTGAAAGGTCTCTTCCAATCAAAACAATTCTATGAAATACAAAGAACAGAACAATAGATCTGATTTCCTGTATCTCCTCAAAGGCATAGTCAAATTTTGGAATTGAGAGGCAGTGAACTCCCACCAGGGTTTGTACAGGAAGAGACTAATCTAAGCCCAGCATAGCTTCAATACTTGAGGAAAGCTCTTTAGAAGGTTTCAGCAGCACTGTAAAAGCATACAACAAGACACAGAACATATCTAGTAATTTCCAGGTGCATGTTTTCCATCTTTTTCCCTGCTTAACTCTTTTCCTTCGAGGGACAACTGCTCTACAGACATACAACGTTAACCACAGTTACTTTGATTTCCCTGAGAAACTGCCAAGTGCATCTTTCGTATTAGGCATCCAATTTGAACACAGGCTCTCTTTCAGGCCTAAGACAGCAGGCTCACCCCTCGGCTTGTACTCCGATGCACTATAAAAAAACAACGAAGGAGAAAGAATCAGTATTTCCTCATCTCTCTCAGACAGAAGCTAATCATCAAGAGCACTTTCTGATGTCTAATCACTACCGTAGAAAGCAGAAGTCCAGGAGACACTCAGGTGAAAGAGTAATCAGAAGTCCTACAGAAGAATATGGTATTTCAGATTTGCTTTCTCCATGACTACTGGCTCTAATTTCCCAAGCCAGGCCAACAATGTCAGGGATAATACAAATGGCAACCTTCACTTTTCCTCTTCTCTCCAGCGGATTAAAGGCATGCTGTGTCTTCTCTTGAACCAGTTCCAAACAACTTCTCATTCTATTAACTTCTGGAACTGCCAGTAGTCTTCAGGCAGTGACACTGATAAAGTAGTGATATTATCAAAATGAAAAATGGCTATTTCTCTACTTTCCTACCTTTCCAATCTTCTCCAAGCAGTCTAGAAAACTTACCATAAATATTGACCAGTAAAGGGTGAGAAAAGAGAAGAATTACCAGTGATAAAAGCAGTGATTATATCACAATTGGTTTCTGAGAAAAGAGAAAAGGGAAGAAAACTAGTCCTCATCAGGGTAGCAGTGCTATACTAGGATTAAAGCTGGAAAAAAATAGCTGTTTGTGAAGCTCTCCCTACAGGTGTAAAGAATTTCTTAAGAGAATTTGCTGTTGAGCCACAGGAAAAACAAACAAACCAACCGAAATAGAAACAAGAACTCAAGAAAGCTGGAGATCTCATATCTGTAAATTGTCCTGCCAACCCAAAAAACGCCCTTATGAACATCATACAACCCCAACAGCTCTGTCATTGCTGTCTAGAACTCTTGGATCAAAAATCCATTCCAAGCAACATGGTTATACCTCACAGCACCAGTAAAATAGCAAGAAAAAAACTGGTGCTTCCCAAAGGGAGGTTTTGATCTCCTGAGCACAAAGTTAACCCAGGTAGCTTCTAAGGGAGGAAAAGCACCACAACCTCTCTCTGCCTTTCTGTCTCCTTACTGCTGCAGGAGGTTGGCTGGCTGCTCTCCATATAAAGGACATACTGGAGTTTGAAAATCGTTAAAGAAGTGGTTGTATTTGCCTGCCTTGATGATATAACGTACTGTTGTACATTCTGACCTATGCTTACTTCTACTTTTTTGGTCAGCTCATTATTTCATTCTCTGAACTCAAATAAGACATCTTAACTTTCCAACGGCCGCAGCGGCATTCTGGCAAAAGCAATCCATTCCACTCAATTCGGAAGAGTCACTACCGCTACATATTCAATAATCCAGACACTCCTGTTCAGTTTACAAATAGGGCCAGTTTCTCTCTTGGGTGACATGTATTTGGCAAAGAAGGAACAGAGCACGAGCCTTTACATCTCTCTGATTCTTCTTCGTGTTTTCTAACCCAGACTCAGGCTGGATACTGGCTCATCAACAGCAGCTGGAAATGGCTGTTAACTAGCAGTAAGTAGATTTGAGCGCATTCCAGCTGTGGCTTCATCTCTGACCCTTTCCATCTCTGATCCTTTCCATCATTCACAGTCTGTTCTAAGTTGCAGTGGTATGAAGATGTATGAAAAATGAGTATTATTTCACCCCTACGAACATCCTCGTGCAATGAGGATCCTCACCTGGGAAGGCCAAGGCAACTCTGATAACATTTGCATCACTCTGGGAGCAAAAGGGAGGGAGACCAAAGGCTGAGAAGCTGGCCCATTGCTGAAAATAAACACCAAGCCCTACTTCAAATGTTAAGTGGAATTCAATGAAGTCATCTTAAATTATACTAAATATTGAAGTTGGAAAGGTGGTGAGAGCAAATATCGTGAACTTTCTCTCCCTTTTATTACAATGGTGAAAGAGAAACCCTCACACTATCCACTCAGAACACTGACTCTTGGAAAAAATACTTTAAAAATAGACAGAATTGTTGCTTTAGAACACATTTATGAGG
This sequence comes from Baryphthengus martii, assembly GCA_013396935.1. Classification (NCBI taxonomy): domain Eukaryota; kingdom Metazoa; phylum Chordata; class Aves; order Coraciiformes; family Momotidae; genus Baryphthengus; species Baryphthengus martii. Next base: position 7,923 of record VWZK01017670.1, on the reverse strand, counting down.
GTTGTTCCAGCAACCAAAAACGTAAAGAAAGAACAAAATCGACCAGGAACCCCTATGTCACCTTAATGTGTAGGCTGCAATAAACAAAACATGGGAATCCTCCCATCAAGATGCCGCAGTGCCTGCCTTTATCCCTATTGTGTTTAAAACCTCTATCAAGGGATCATAAAGAGAAGAGAGGAGCTCACAAACCATACACATGGCAATATTCAAGCATACGAGGTGACATAGTCCAGTATACACGCTCTAACAAATATTTCTTTTGGTTTTGGCTAGTTTCTGTTTATTTTTGCTATACGTAGCTTCTCCTGCTCTATTTTTTGTAAATAACGTGCTCCTGATTTAGCATTTTACTCTGCCCCCTTACTCACCTGAGTTGATTTAAGCACACTAGCTTTCTGACTGGTTCAGAAACAAAAGGTTTAGGTTTTAGATACTAAAATTATTCCTTCCTGTAAATGTCAGAGGAATCAAGTGCCCTATAATTTAATTTTTTCCTCTCTCCCCAAGTCAGATTAAAACACGGCAAATTATATTCTCGGTGTTTCTAATTCCTCCCACAAGGATGATGATATGGTAACATATCTAAGGGAAGGTTCGTGAAGTGTTTGTTTTGTCGTGCTGTGTTTGCTACCAAAGACAGCTGCTTTCTCTGTCCCTGAGAGGATTGCTTGGGGTTAACAAGTAAAGCCAAATAAGAGAGGATTAGGAAGCTACTCGTAGTGGTAGACTAATACACAGAAGCAGAACCTTCCATGCAGAATGGGCCCTCCTCACTCCTAGACACACTGTTTGAGGCATTGCCTCAGCTTTGAACCTGAAGAAAAGTCAGAGGTCACATAATTAATGTGCAGACACTGAAAAAAAAAAAAAAAAAAAAAGAAAAGAAAAGAAAAGAAAAAAAGTGGATATTCCTCAAACCTTATTTTAAAGAGACTTAGGCTTCTGTGCCAAGCTCCTGGTACAAGAAACTAACACTACGGCTACTTAGGGCACAGACACAGCATAAATGGCAGCAATCCACTTCTATATTCTGCCTAAAAATCCACCTAAAATCCAGATGCGGAGGAATAGCTAGAAGTGAAGGGAAAGTTTGTGTTCATGTCCATTCCATTGCTGGCTTTTCTGCTGAACAAACAAACAAGTGTGCCAACGGCAGTGGGAGTGGATTTTATTTTTCAAAGTGCATTTCTTGGTTGAAAATTCTCTGGCCTTTACCAATCAACACTTTTTACGCAGGCCAGTAAATGTCTTCAAAGACAACAATTCTGATTCTCATAAGAGCATGTCTATCCTAAACAACATAGCGCTACGTAGTGCTATCTGAGCCAGCTTGAGTACACCCACAAGTATTATAGCTGAATTAACCTGAGTAGACTGCTGTGATAACTGCCTCCTGTACACAAGGTAGCTTATTTAGAGGTTGCTTTGTTATCTCAATGTGGCATAGCACTGTGCAGGGAAACAATATAAACAATTATGGTGAAGTCTATTCAGACCTTATGGCAATGTAAAAGTACCTCAAGGTGGGCAGAAGAGCCCCCTTCAGAGTTATTAGCTGTGCAAAGAACTCCCTTTGGCAAGGCAGAATTGACAAAAGGATTATGTCAGCCCTTCCTTTCCAGAACAAGGAGCAGGGTGAGAGCCTGGGGGCAGCAGCAATTAGAGCAGCTCTAGGCTGTTATGCTTACACTGGCGCCTGAGAAGGGCTCTTCATGGGCTCAAAGCACTAGAAATACAGAGGCAGATATGGGGGAGTTCTGCTCCAAAGACAGATAAATTCCTCAGTCACTAGTTGCCAGGTCTAGATTTGGCACAGTGGTCTTTAAGGGGAGAGAGACTCTGGCTATGCTTCAGTAAAACAAGCAAACACAAACAGCTACACCACCGGCTATCTAAAGCCATGTGCCTGCCACCCTCTCTGTTCCTCACCTACTTTTCCCTGCATGATCATCTAGATGTGGAAGATACGTTCTTATTTTAATTTTTGATTATTTTTTTTTTTAGATAAGCAATTATTTGTACTACTATACAAGCCAAAATGAAGTCTAGAAGTTTGCAAGGAATTCATGTTCGTTAATAAAGTCATGCAGGGGGACCACTCAAAAGCTAAATACACACTTGTTAAAGCCATTAATTCTTTTAATCTTTTTCTAAAAGTTACTTGCCATTTATTTTTAAGAACTCACCAGAATTCTCTTTTTTTGCCCCAATCAGCATATTACAAACTCTAACAGGCACCAAGATCCAGGATATGTCCAAAACATTCTCTTAAAATAGGAAGTTGTAATTTTAAAGTAAGCTTGTGCCAAATCTTCTCCCTTGCAGAAACTTTCAGATGAAGCTTCTATCCTCCTAATTTAAGACCATGCAGGGAAGAATTCTTTGTACCTGTATAGAAAGCTCTGCAATAGAGGAAAAACACATCGAAGCAGCAAATCCCTGATGAGGGTCAGCAGAGATATAAAACCTTCTTGAGGAAGGGAATCCCTAGAGGTAGGACCATGCAGAATTCAAAGAAATGATGACAGTAGCTTCCTTTGAGTTGCTTCAAAAATTTTATTTCTACCATAGTGAGAGAGCATCCCAAATGAATGAAACGAAACAGTGCAGATGTTTGGAACCTGATTTCATTTTCTGAAATCACTGCTTAAACCATTCACTACAAGACCTCTACCACTCAGTAACCCTTTCATTTTTAAAGCAGTTTATTCTAAACAGCAGCTAAACCACCAGTCTTGCATAAGAACTTGTCTTTGCCTACTGTATTCTAAGCCCTAGTCATTCTTTCCCCCCAGCTTCCATCCCTACTGCTGAAGTACTGAAATGAACAAGGGAAAGGATTATTTATGCAGCCTAGTTTTTCTCTCCTTATCACCTGTTCCTCAAAAAAGTCCCCCCTAACTCTTTCATGATTCCAAATTAATCAAATTTGGACTCTGTGTGAATTCTTAACCTGCAAAACAGAATAGGCTTGTCTTAAGGTTAGGCTTGAGATTCTACCACTCAGTGTAATTACACCACAAGCAGGAAATCCCTTGAAAGACAGGAGAAACTTCAAGGAACAGAGCTAACTATTAAGCCACAGATTCAGACTGAACATTCAAAATATTTGGGAGTCTAGGCTCAAGAGGATACCAGCCTGTAAATGCTACTGAAGATACAGGAGGTAAAGAGAAATTGTCTTTCACTTTCCTAATGGTGACACTAAGTCTGTAAAAAAGAAAAACTCAAAGACAAGCTCTCATGTGAGCTCATGGTGACATGTTGCCGAATCCTTCATTCAAGTAGCCACAACGCAGCACGTACGTGCAGAACCAGTGCTGACTGTACCCTATAGCATGCATCCTTCCAACTGAAGAATGGTCAAGTCTGAGTTTTATTATTTAACTACCTTAAAAAAACCCCAAACAAACCCAGAAACAAGAAACTGGTGAAAACGATATTATCCACCTTTTGAGTTTTTTTTTCCTTCAGCCTAATATAATTTATTCTTCTTCATGCCTATATCAGCCTGTTTCATTTATCATTCTTCACAGAACATTTTTTTTTTTTCCAAGTGGAACAAAACCAAAAAGTTTTATTTTGTGGGGGGAAAAAGAGAGAGGAAGAGATTTGCTCCCCACCCTCTTGAAAACTGAATTCTATTACATACTGCTAGCTACTCTGCAGTCCAGACTTTTTGCATGTTATTATTTTTGTAAAACACATGATACTTTAACCTTCATACATCTTGTAGGGTTTCATACACATAAACCTAATATACGCATCATGTGCTACGAATGGCAAACTAGGCAACCCAAAAAATTGGTATACTAGAAACCATGACGAAATATTATTATTTAGAAGATACACCCTTCGAACATGACTCTGAAGTAGCTTAACAGCTGTAACAATAAAAGGATTCCAGGCATAAGCCATATTAGCTCCCCCTAACCATCTGAACTAATGTCTATATTATGATTTCTTGGCAATATGAAAGTCTTCTATACAGTGCTCCATGACAAATCACATGGCTTGTGAAGCTTCATGTTAGAAACCCTTTTAACTTCCAAAAAGTCCTCTTTTGTAGGTCATGCTCTCATTATCTTGCTCTGGGATCTGGTCTGATTAAATTATAGGAAATTACTAATACTTCACTTTGAACAGCCAGCTCCTCCTAGCTCTTCTTTTTTTCTAAACTTAATTCCTCCTACTCCTGCCTTCTAACATATGAAAAAGACAACCATCACTTTATCACAAAGACTAGAGTCATAGTCTTTCTTTATCCATTTTAAAATTTAAAAGCAAAAAATTTATTCTGACTGCATGTTCTTACATTTCTCATTCCACTGCTCTCTACCTGCAGGTTTTCGTGTACTAAAAACTAAAAAGTTTGGGGTTTCGCTCTATAATCTTTTGCACCTCCACCCCCTCCAAAATCTAATTCATAGGATCATAAAGACTTGAATAGCTTAATGATCACAATGTTGACTCTTTGGTAGTCCAATTTATAATCCACTGTGATTTATTTAGATTTTGTACTATCAAACGACAAACAGAAATAGTTTACCATTGAATGGCTTTAGACATTGATCATTAATGATCTTATAAATTATACTTGCTTGTATAATGAGAAAAAAAAAAAAAGGGCAGCATACAAATTTAGAGACATAGATTTCACATGTCAGAAAAATCCCTATAAAAGAAGAAGGTATTTCCGAAAACTCTATGGCGACTTTGCTCTCACAAGAGGGACAAAATAAGAACGGTGTCTTCAGGTGGAGCAACGTGGATGCTACTCCATCCACCAAAAAGCTGCTGTTCATTTGAGAGGTGCATTACAGTACCACTGGGACAACCATGATGATAGCAATGAAATGATTAACCTAATCATACCAAGAATAATAATTTTCCCTACATGGATCCTCTTGTCGACAAGGAGCTATATCATGATCCCTGCAGCGGTAAGAGGTTAAAAATAGTAAATAGAAAATATGTTAAAAGCTTCCCCTTGTACATGCAATGTCTGCTAGTAAGATAACAAACTGTATTAAAAGAGAAAGATTCCTGTTCCTGGCAAAAGCCTTTTGTCATGGAGGCAACACTCGAATGCCAAATAATAGTAAAGGCTTTTCTGACATGGGGAAGTCTTTTGAAAAACCCATTCAATGTATCCTCTCTTGCTACCAGAAAGCATCAAATGAAGCAAGCTGCAGAAATAAATAAAAGAAGGAAGCTCTAAATCATTGTTAATTTACTTGTTTGACAGTATTTTCTTTACACTCTGATGATATAATCCAACAATAAAAAACAATATAATAAAAAGCTTCACAGAGTTTAAGAGGGTTTTTTACTATATAGAAACAGCTGAAGACTTCAACACAGTATCTGTCCATGAAAGCAAGAAGAGTTATGCCCTCTCGTTACCACATATCTAGCTTTTGATATGAAAACTAATATTGTATCAATACTGCATCTCCTTCTTTAACAAAATTAACCCAACAGAAAATACCATTGCAGTTTGTCCTACATGACACATCTTCAGAAAGTTGTAGTTGTTCAAACTTCTCAGCGTAGCATCTAATTCTGCCTGATACTCTATAAGAAATACAAGCTTTATACAATGGTATTGTGGCATTCATTCATAAAATGCATTGTTTACAAGCCTCTGAGACAGAATTAAACCCCAAGGAGTATTGATTGCTACACTTGAGGCAATGTAGTGGTCTAGATGTTAAATATTTACTTCAGTGTCTCAAAACTTCCCAAAACTTTCACTTTTCTGGCTGAACTCTTCCAAGTTACATTGGCACAGTTTAGATGAAACAGACTCTCAGAAATTCTGAGAAAAGAAAATAAGTGTGAGGTAGGAAAACAAGACAACAAGGAGAAGAAAAACAGCAAAACTGTATTTATACATACATTCTTAAACATTCTGATGCTAACTGAATAAATGAGAAAAAAAAAAGTTTTAAGTGCTGAAATAGCTGAAGGGAAAAAAAAATTGCTAATGCACACACACAAAGGAATGACCAAAACTCCTATAAACATTGCAGTGAAAATGAATTGACTTGTCTAAGTCACATCCAAAAGTAATCATAAGACACACGCGTACTGGACAAATTCTTAACTTATGGACTTTGTCATTGTAAACTGAGTCTACGCTGCTGTAGCATTTAGTTTGGATATGAATAAGCCATTGTCTACTCAGGAACTCCTAAAGTCCTTTCCTCATTCACTTGTATCTTAAATTTAAAAGGATGCACTTTCTCCTGTGTTTTGCAGAGTGCAAGAGAGTACGTTCTGCTGGCATCTGTTACTAAACTGTTCCCAAAACCTGACTTTTTTTACACAGGGAAATTCCACTTAAAATACACGTTAATATCGGCATCTCAAAGGGCCCATCCAGCTGATTGAACCCTGAGGTTGGTCCTGCTCTGAGCAGGGCGCTAGGCCAGACGATCTCCAAAGGACCCCTCCAAACTAAATTATGTTGTAAATAACTCCAGTGACTGAAAGTTCAACTTTAACACTGCCCTTTTAAGCAGATGCCACCAAAACACTACATTATTGTATCTAAAAATACCTAATCCCCCCCCCCCCCCCTTCAACCACTAAAGCATCAGTATTCAGCAACTCCGTGAAACTAAATCAACTTGTTGCAACAGCCAGACACATTTCTAGCAAAACGTTGTACAGGGAACTTCTTCCCCATAGCATGAGCTTTGGCCGGGCAGCCTTCTCTTGTGAAACCGCCTCTACATTTACATGAGGGCTGTTCCAACGAAGTCAATAGACAGAAGCATAACATCAGGGTCCCGGCCAGCAGCAGCTGCATACTGCTACTTCGAGCAGCATGATAGCATCCTGCAGGTGCATTTTGGGATACATAACAATTTATAAGAAATTAATGATGCCCTAGAGATCCTGAGACCGTAGCTTCCTACCTGAGCTGTATCAGAGTCCACAGGACTTGCCAGACTAAGTTACGTTTGCTCAACATTGGTAAATTATGCTGCGTATCCACATCTTATTATCTCCCAAACAATCTCATCAGACACCAAAATAGCGCCGAGAAGTTCAGAAAGATAGACATCATTTAAGGGTGCTGGAGAGTGCTCACCACCAGCAGCAAGCCCTAAGGTAACCCAGGAGTGAATCATTGCACAACGCTCACAATGGGGCAGAGTTAAGGCTGAATACAGTATTACCCATCTTTCTAGATGTGCACGGAGCACCTTACATTCTTCTGCCATCAGTCATACTTCAAAATGAAATACACACACTGTTCCTCTAAGAAATGTATTGCTAAAACCAGCAGGAATTGTAGAATAAAGATGTGTTTTACACTGAGTACTCATTAAAGCAACATGTTGCTTAAAAAAAAAAAATTAATTAAATCACTCTACAGCATTTGCACACTGGATGCAACGGATTACAAGGCATTTTCTGAATCTGCAGGAATGCAGGCTGCAACAATATTCCTGTAATTATTCCTGAACTATCTAATCTGTTATTATTGTCAAATAATAGCTTTTGATGCAGTGCAATCTAGTTGCAGAAGAAATAAAAATGAATAAACCCCATTAAAAAGTAGCATTGGTGTGGGACATACAGCACGTGTGTGTTTTCACACATCAGGAAAAAACTCGCATAAATTGAACTAAAAAAAAATAATCCGAAAAAAGTGCAAATTAGGCCGTGCGTTTAAAAAAAAAAA
>VWZK01017666.1:26685-131209 GCA_013396935.1 Baryphthengus martii | reverse complement strand
GGGAGGGGGGAGAGGAGGCGGGCAGCCTTCTCTCCTCCAGACCTGCCCGCCTCTCCTTGCACCCAGGGCCGATACCAGCACTGCGGAGAGCGAGGGGCAAGACCCTCACCTCGTTTGTCCCACTTCTCCTTCCCCGGGAGGGAGAACCTACCGCAGAATGGCACAGTTCTTACAATCCCCCTCCCCAGGCTCTGCCCACCCCCAACCCCAGGAAAAGCTGGAAGGGTGCAAACGGCTGCGATTGCACTCATTCCCCTCCTCTCCCCAAAGTATCTTCCAGCCCTTTGCTAACTGAGCTGGTGGGGTAGGCCAGCTGTCTCCCCATGCTCTCTCTGGTGCCACCCCTCCCTCCCCCCACATCCTCCCCGGTGCCCCCCATCCGGCACAGGGCAGCCCCAGGGTCCCCGTCGGTCACGGGAGCGGGGGGGTGACACACAGCAAAGTCCCCGCCGGTAGCAGCATCCTCCAGCTGTCGCCAGGACCAGTATTAGAGCATCAGCTGATCCCACAGCACTGGTTTAGAGCAAGCCAGACTAGGGGGGAGAGGGGGGGGAGAGCGAGCAAAGGAAGGGAGGACACAGACAGTGACCCTGCTGGGATCCCCACTGAGGTCCCGTTGCCCCTCGACTAGGTGCCCAGTCTGCCCAAAAACCAGCCCATGCTCTGCAGCAGCTGGGCTGCGGAGACCATGGCTCCTGGCTGGGCCTGGCAAGGGCTAGAGACCTATTCAGGCTCTGCCAGGTGGGCAGCTGCTTCAAAACAACCTCAAGCCCCAGCTCAGAGCTACCCAAACACCAGGCATCACCCCGAGAACATCTGCCAGCAATGCCTGTGTCCAGGCGCTGCCTTCCTGCCTGGTCCTGCAAATGATTTAGGGCTGTTGGGTGGCTGCCACCCAACCCAGCACCATAGCCACTTGCAACAGCATCGCTGTGGCTGCTTGGGCCTGGAAAAGGCTGTTTACAGAGAGGTTTCAACCTGCCTAAAAACCTTCTACCTGCTGTTAGCCATGAGCTGCCTAGTGTGGGACGTCCCCACACCATCCTCTGTCCCCAAGGCAGCTTGGTCACCACTGCCCAGTTGCTGTGGGTGCTCTCAGGGCACTTTTGGGTTACAAGAGATGCCAAATAATGGAGGAAAGGGGAAAATCCATTTTGGACTTAATTTTAATCCCCATAAAAGCAGCATCCGCTCTCTCTGTAGGAGAGCTCAGCCAACTCTGAGGCTTCTGCGGTGCTGAAGTTCCAAGCGATGGGGGATGTGGGATCTTGCACACCCCTCTCGGCTGCCCATCAGCCACATCCTGCTCCCCCAGAATCAGGGAGCCCCCGCTGCCCACCGCTGCCTGATTCTGGCAGCACTGCCTCTCTCTTGCCCAAGGAGAGAAGATTTAAGAGTTAGCAACAGGTTCTGGCTGCTTCAAATCCTTTCCCAGGACAACAAAAGGGTGGCTTTGGGGTTTAACCCCACCTGTTGCCTTCATGGCTGAGTGTGACTGGGCCGGGGGGACCAGCTTTCCAGGGACCTGGTCCCTTGGGGCTTGCATAGAGCCCCTGAGCCACTCCAGTGGCCTTAGTGCCCCCCAGCAGCTCAGGGGTCCCATTTACCTCCTTGGGACTAGCTGCTGCCTGGGCTAGATCCCTTGGGAAGGGGGTCTTGGCTTACACCCATTTTAGCCCAGGTGCTGTTTAATGGGAATAATGTTTCCCAGCAAAGCAGCTAGCATCCAGGCAGGATGAGCAAGCAACACCACTGCCCTCCCCCATCACACCCATGACTCTCCAGAATCTTCATCCTATGGGATATTTACCTTCCATCACATCCCAAATCCAGGTTTGGCACACAGCTGGCCACTGCTAGAGGGTGTCTGCAGTGGGGACATGCAGTGGAGGGCAAGGACCGGTAGTGACACACGTGCCACACACCTCACCAGCCACGTATCCTTTCCCTCCAGAGTCAAACCCAGCACCTTGCATTTCAGGCTGCAGAGCGAACGGTTGCACTGAGAGCTGGCCTCCAAGTGTTCAGTTTTCCTGGCAAAGTCCTTCAGTGTCTTAAAAAACAAAACCGACAATATTTTTCCAGGGAAAAATGCAGTGATTCCACGATTCCAACCTGCTGCTGGGTCTGCCCATGACAACGCAGCTTATGGGAACTGTTCTGCAATCATCAAAATACTTGTGCATTTAAGCCGTCCTTTTTACTTTCAAAAAAGGTACCCTGATAGCTACAAAGATCTGGCTTGAACCAGCAGCACCCAAAGATGAAGCCCACAACCTCAGGAGGCACAGCTGGATTTTGGGTTGGAACCCTTTGACTTCCTCAGCCCCTCAGTGTCACCTTCTCTAGGGGTGATATGTCCTCTTTCCTGGCTTTCTGGGCTGGATGGGGATAAGACAGGCATGAAGCTGTTTCCCCCCCTCCAAATTCTCCTCCTTCACACCACTGGGGCACAGGACCCTCAGCATCCCAGTGGGTTACTCACCCATAGCGCATCCCCAACAGGGGGGAGCTCAGCTGGCTTCTCCAGTGCCCCGTTACCTTTCACTGGTGCTTTTTTTCACAGAAGGCTCTGAAAGCCAGTTGATAAATGCAACGCACCGTGCCCCAACAACTCCTGCTGAGCAGCCACCTCCCACAGGGAAAAGCCTGTCAGCAGCCAAGCTGGGGGAGGTGAGACGACCGTGTCAGGAGGCTGATGTTAGCCCAGCTTTGCACTAACTCATTCAGGCCAACATCGGTGTCAGAGAAGCACCTTGGGCTCCATGCAGGCTCCTCGCATCCCATCACAATTCCTCTAGCATTTCACATCCCAAGCTGTGATAAAGTCCCACACAGGGCATCTTACCCCAGTCCCATCTGTTCTGGCACCTCCGACCTTGTAGAGTCAATGGGACCCCATCAACAACCTGCAGCCAAGCCCCTACGCACCACATGCAGCCCAGAGGAGCACCCACAGCCAAGGCAGCATCGCACAGCTTGAGCCAGTGTCTAACATGTCCAGTGCTGCAGGGCAAGCCCCTACTGTCAGCCTCCTATTGGTAGAAAAAACTCTGCTAAAAGTTTTTAACCTGAGTGCATCCTAACTCAGGACTTTGAGAAGGAGAGGACCCAGGCCAGAGTTGTCCCTGGAAGGGCAGTATGACAGCTGGGTGACACAGCCCTCTTGGGCTGTCCCCACAGGTGCCTGCATCCTGCTAACAGCATCCAGCATCGAACGGGGCAAGCACAGCACCACACCCACAGGTCCCTCTGCCAGAGCTGACAATTGCAGGTGACACTTGTGACACCTGAAATTTAGCTCCAGACCTGTACCCATCCTGGTCCTGCCTATTGGCTGCCAATCCCCCTTCCCCAGAATTTTGGCAAAAATTTAAGGTCTGAGCCCAGCTGCTCCTACTTCTGGGCACCCAGCTTGCCCTGTCCTTCTGGGTCTCACTCGAGAAGCAAAAACAGGTGTAGACCACCACCCCCCCCGTGCTGCTTTCGCCTCCCAGGGCCACCTCAGGCACCTTTCCCACCTTCCAGTCTGCACCATCCCATAAGAGTATCCAGGGCTTCAGAACTTAAATAACCGCACAGAGCCAACCAGCATCTTGGATCTCAGCAGTCACAAAAGCAATTGAGGCAGAAAGCAGAGCAAGGTGTGAGAGAGGCCACGGAGATGGTGCTGTGCACAGTGCACACACGGCACGGATCCGGCCCAGCTCCGCTCCACTGCCACCCTGTCCTACCCTCACAGTAATTAAGGGAGCTAAAATAAACAGGGATGGTTTCATCCCTGCAGGGATAATTCCTCCTCCCGGGGTGGCGTGTGTCTGCAGGGCTGCCCTGGAGGTTGGGGATGAGGCAGCCAAAGCTGGCGGGTTGGAAATGGAAATTTCCCAGGAAGAGAGGAAATCGCTTCTTTTTGGGGCGTAACCAGAACTCGCCTTCCAACAACTTTATTTGCCGCTGTCGTATCCCTAAATAGCTTGAAGCAGCTGTTGAGTGTTTACATCTCCTTCACCTCTGGTTCCCTCTGGACCACAGGCTCATGCAGCCCTGATTTCCAAAGCAATTCACCCCAGGCAGAGGGAAAACCTCCAGCCCTACACAGCCACCCCAAAGTCACCGCCTGCCCCAGCACAGCCCTCTGACCACAGACAAGGCTTCGGGAGCACAGAGCCCTGGGAAGGTTGGGCCTCTAAAGCTGGGAGTGGAAACTGTGAGCTTCTGGTAGATCTAGAACCAAGGACCCACTTGGGGTCCTTCCGAAGAAGGGGTGATATCATGGCAGTAGGGAAGCGGCTCCCTGGGCACAGTGGGGCTGGAAACCCGCTTCAGGGATTCCAGAGCTTGGTACCCTAATCCCAACCTGTTCTCCATCCCCACGCTGGGCGGGATCTGGAGAGAAGAGCACCTGAGGGGTGGGAAGACATACCCGGGGTGCAAGCGTCGAGGGGAGGGTACAGGCAGGGGCCGATGCTTGCTCTCAGCCAAAGCGCTGAAGTCAGCGCTCTCCAGAGCCATCTGTTCCCGACGAAGCCCCGGCGCAGACGGACTCGCCCAGGCTCCCGGTGGCGGATGCCGCAATTCGGTGATTCACGCAGTGAGGGGACGGCGTAAAGCCGGACGCCGCCTCTGCGGCCGCATTAACTCCAGGGATGGGGCTGGAAAATTAAATATTAGCCACGCTGTGGAAAAGCTTTTTCAACCATTTTTACTCGTCGCGTGAGCTGGCTTTTAAACAGCAGCGCAGCTCCTCGCGGCTGGGCCGGAGACCTGACTCAAGTTGGTTTTTCCCTTATTCTGGAGCACAGGTAACATCCCTCTTCATGGGCTCAAAATGCTCAGTTGAAAAGGCCCAGTTCAGCAAGCAGCCCATTAGCAAAGCCAGCGAGAGCCTCTGCACTTGTCTTCCGGGTGTATTTGCAAAATGCAGCATCGACAAGAGATTCTGGGGTGTCTCAGACCTGCTTCTTCCCTGGATTACTCCAAGCTGCCCCAGGGCAGAGAAGATTGAGCCTGCACAGCTCTGCAGACTGAGGAAACTGAGGCACAGTGCCACAAAGCAGCAGCAGGAGGTTCCGAAGACCCAACTGAACAGCACTTAACTGTGCATCCAGCCCACTCCATAATGAGCTCTCTCGGCTCCGTATCCAGCCTGAGCACACCAGGCAGCAAGGGAAGCGTGGCACAGGGAGCTGCGGGAAGTGGACAGCGCGGCCCTGCCTGGCCCATCTCAAGGCCACCCCTCACCAGATGCTGATGGACACCAGCCTTGTGCAGTCTCATTAAAGCTACGCTGAGCTATAACTCATCAGAGAGGGGAAGTCCACATTAAGAGCTGGCAGCAACAACTTTCAGCAGATGGGTGTCACTCACAGCATCGCCTTCCCAGCTCCTTACCCACTGTAGAAACTGGTTTTGGAGCTTCTTTTCTTCTGGCTGCAAGAGTGGAGGGTGAGGGGGTGGCTGCACCCTTTGCACCTCAGATCACCATGGTGGAGACATAGCTGGAGGAACCACAGGGCTGGTCATGCCTAAAAACAGAACCCGAACAAAACAGGAGCCTGCTCAGAGCCCAGGCATGCGGCTGGGGCTTTGTGGGCAGCAAGATAGTGGGGTCACCTCAGCCCCGCCCTCCGCCCCCGGGGTGCTAGGCCACCCCTCCATCCCCACTCAGCCCCTCTCTCCGTCCCGTTACCGGCCTCCCAGCGCCACCTAACGACACAGTGACCGGGATAAGGACCTTCACTGGGAAGACAGATGCATCCCGGTCTTCAGAACGGATGGAGAGCACCGACAACGATGGGGAGGCAGCAGGACCCCTGGCTGGGGCTCAGGAACACAGGCAGCAGAGGAAGGGGAGGCTGGAGGTATTGAATAAGGATTTACATAATCGTAATGATCCTTCCCCTGTCCGTGAGGCTCAGCCCTCCATCCCTGCCCTTCGCTGACCTTGATCATCCCATGGCTTTCCCGCAGCCCAGCATTAAGCCCAGGGCCTTGGCCAAGTTCTGGGTTGAGCACGGACATGGGGCTCAGCAAAGAAAGACAAACCCCTTCATCACAGACCAAAAACTACTCTGAAGCATCACCAGCTTGGGAACAGCCGTTTGCTGCGCTCAGCACAAGCACGGTGGCCTGTAGCATGGCTACAAAAGCACCCTGACACCAACATTCAAGACAATATGAAAGAAAACCCTGGGGAAGAGCTGGTTCCTCTCTTTCTGATACCTGCCGATTTGATGCAGCTAGGACAACCCCTTCACCATCCTGTTTCTGGCTGGGTTATCTACTTGAAACAGCTGCTCCCCACCCCAAGTGCAAGCCCCTTCCCTCCACCCCGCCCTTTCCAAAGCACTTATTCACCTCCGAACCCAGAGCTGATGTAATCTGCCGCTCAAGAGTTCAGCATTAGGACTGCATCAGCCTCCAGACGTAAGGAGAGCCACATCACACAAGCAGCTGTTCGACAAAAGCTTTATTGCTCGTTTGCTTACGAGTTCCCAGTATCACATTTCCTGAGTTTCTTAATGAGCTTGCAAATGAGATTTAAATAGAAAAGGAAGAGAGGGGGGAAAAAATAAGGGGCAAAAGAGAAGCCAGAGATTTCCCTTCTCTGAGGCTAGACCAGAGAAGAGGTGGGAGTCCAGTGCCTAGTGGGTAAATCCTCTACCACGGGAGAGGGCTTGGCAGAGATGGAGGTTGAGCACGACCCCAGCAAATCCCTGCCAGCTGCCCTGGCTTGATTTACCCTCCGCCTCCATCACGGAGCCTGATCTGTTTCGAACTGCCATTGCCACCATTGTCACAGGTCAGAGAGTAGCGGCTCCAATCCTGCGGGGACTCGGGGACAGCGTGGGTGGTAGGGCAGCCAGGGGAGGGGACCACGCTGACGCGGCCCCTGCACCACAGATAGAGGAGATTATGGCTCACGGTTTGTAATCTGGCTTAAAACCTGACACCGTCACCGTAGTCAATCTGGGCTAAGAGAAGCATTTAATAAGCTTCAAAACATGCAGACCAAAGGAAAAAAACCAAACCCCACCAGTGAATGAAGTGAAAGGGCTCAAGGCATTGCCTGTGCCAGTCAGCCCTGACAGGTACCAATGAGCACAGCATCCCTCATGATCTGGAACGAGGCAATTACACGCTTGTTATCCCAATCCACCCCACAAGCTAGAACCCAGGGTTTAACTGTGGGAGGTAGAAAGCAAATTAAAGCCCTTGTGTGTTTGTTTAGAGCTCACCAGAAGCGCGCGAGGAGCTGCCTCGCCTTGGGCCACGTCGTGGGAGACGCAGCTCTCAGTTGGCTGCTCCGAGATTAAGGGAGTCACAGACAAAGAAGCCAGACTCAAGCGGCAGGTCCAATTTGGCTTTCCTGGAAAGGTTTATTTAAAAACCAATTATTATCAAAAGAAGCCAACTCAGGCACAAATGACAAGGCAACGAAGCCATTTGGCTTGAGGCTTAGAGGGGAGGCAGAAAGACACAAGGAAGTTTCTC
The DNA here is from genome assembly GCA_013396935.1 of Baryphthengus martii. Classification (NCBI taxonomy): domain Eukaryota; kingdom Metazoa; phylum Chordata; class Aves; order Coraciiformes; family Momotidae; genus Baryphthengus; species Baryphthengus martii. The sequence continues at coordinate 123,715 of VWZK01017666.1, read as the reverse complement.
TGCACGACTTGCCATGAAGTGCCCGGGCAGGGCTCCTGCCAGGCGCACATCTCATCTCCCCTGCACCAGCCAGTTCATCACTGCTCAAAGGACACGAATGACAAGAACCACCCCCAGGAGTGGCAGTCAGCTGCAGAGACACGGGGCCAGCCAGCAGCCTTCCACCTATCGAGACACTCACTTGGGAACCCAAAGGACATAGTTCCTAGAGAGGCTCAAGTGTCACAACCCCTAGAGCAGCCACCAGCCCCCGGCACAAGCCCTGTGCTCCCGGGCCCTCTCCGTAACCCGCTGGCATTACCAGCTGGCCCGGCGCCACGTTTCCATCGCCGCTGCTTTAGTGACCGAGCAGCTGCAGCATCTCCTGAGGATCCACTATCTTCTCCCGGGGTTTGCCAGCAGCTTTGCCTTTGGCCACTTCAGCAGCATCTATCTTCTCCCAGTCTGAGAAGGAAACAGGACGGACCCCTGGGGTGACGGTGAGAGACGGGAGAGAGAAGTTAACCAAGTGCAAACGAGCTCAGCCTCACCTCCCAGTTCGCAGGGGCCTGATGTGCCAGCAAGCCCTGCCCCTTTCTGACACAGCGTCAGACTTCAGCCTCACAAAGGAATAATAACTTCTAACACCGTGCAGAGAAGGATGGCAGGTCCCAGTCGACTCGGATCAGTCAGACCTTTAACAACAGTGAGCAAAGCATCGCCTTGGGGGACAAAATGCTTCCAGTCCACCGTTAAACCTCCGACGGTTAAGAGGCAAAACACACACGCTTTAATTGAATGCCTTTAAACACAGCAACAGCAAATTACTCTCTTGGGCATTTTAATCTTTCCCCCAACTTGCCTGGAAGGATTGCTAGGAAAACCACTCAAGAGCAATAGCTCGCCGTCTAGGCAGCTGACAGTGACATTTTACTCAAGGTCTTTGCTGCTTTTAATGGCCCTTTCCAGAAAGTGGTCATTAACCTCAGCAATCACACTGTGTTTGAGGGAATTCAAGTCCTGCTCTCCCTGGGCTTTGGAGTAACAAAACAGCAGCACAACATGTTTCCTTGGTTCAGGCTCCGCTCCCAAAAAGTAGTCTGTGGATTTGCTGCCCCCAGATACCCCAGCCCAGGAGGAGTTTGGCTGCACCACCCCTTCATGCTGGCTGCTAGGGCGGCTCACAGCCCACCACACTGACCTCGGCTGCGCAGGATGCTCTCCATGGCCCCAAAACCTTCTCTGGAGGTGGACACGTCCAGCACGCCCACCCGGAGATCCTCCAGCACAGACTGGGCAGTGTCGAAGCTGTCATTCATGGTGGTGACGATCACGCCCGTGGGACCTCTCTTCACCCACCCGCTGCAGTACAGACCTGCACGACCACACAGGACAACCAGGCTTGGTCCAGCGTGCAGCTGCGGACCCTCCTGGCTGCAAGCCCTTGCCCTGGGTGTCACATCAAGCTGCGGGCAATACAAGAATCCACCCCTGCGGTGGGAACAGCGTGTGGCCCTTCAGTGGTGCCACCACAGGATTTTGTGTGCCCGCAGACAGGCACTAAGCAGCCATATGGGCTGTGTCACTCCAGTAACAGACTCCAAGGCCCAGTAAAACCACCACGACCTTCCACGCTGTTTCCTGCGGATGCCCTTGACATGAGCTGGGGACAGGCCAGGCCTTAACACCTGACAGAGGCAGCTCGTTCTCACAGTTTCCATTCTCTGACTGAGGTGTCCAACTGCCTTATTATCAGAGTCCTTCCTGAACTGAGCTTCCCACCACAAAGTCCCTAAGCCACCAGCTGTGCTCTATACGTCCCACACATATCCCTGTGGATACAGACCTGGGACACCCTCCACTCTGCCCGAGCTGTTGGGGATAACACCACGCTGCGTGTCAAAGGGCACCGCCGGGTCCAGAGGCAGGCTCCGGTAGCCAATGCTGCTGAGCACCAGCCCACACTCCAGCTCCTCCATCTCTCCAGTGGGAACGGCTTTGGCAGAGTCACCCGAGCCCTGAGCAAGGGAGGAAAAGGTTGCTGACCACCAGACAGGCACCAGATGCGGAGCAGCTGCCTCCTCTGGTCCCCTTTGGCATCCTTGAATCTCATGAAGTTCAACAAGGCCAAGTGCAAGGTCCTGCACATGAGCTGGGTTGATCTCAAGCACAAAAACAGACAGGAGGTTAAGTGGATCAAGAGCAGCCCTGCAGAGAAGGACTTGGGAGGCACTGGTGGATGAAAAGCTGGACAGCAGTCAGCCACGTGCGCTCACAGCCCAGAAGCCAATGGCAACCTGGGCTGTATCCCCAGCAGCGTGGGAAGCAAGGCGAGAGAGGGAATCCTGCCCTTCTGCTCTGCCCTGGGGAGATCCCCCCCTGCAGCGATGGGTCCAGCTCTGGGGTCCTCAGCACAGGACAGACATCGACCTGTTGGAGTGAGCCCAGAGAAGGCCAAGAAGATGATTCGAGTGCTGGAACCCTTCTGCTGTGAGGCCAGGCTGATAGAGTTGGGGTTGTTCAACCTGGAGAACAGAAGGCTCCAGGGAGACCTTCTTGTGGCCTGTCAGTATTTAAAGAGGGGCTACAGGAAAAGTGGGAATAATCTTTTTAGCAGGGCCTGTAGCAACAGGACAAGGGGTGATGGTTTTAAACTACAAGAGGGGCGATTTAGACTAGATGTAAGGATGAAATTTTTTACACTGAGATGGTGAGACCCTGTCCCAGGTTGCCCAGAGAGGTGGTTGATGCCCCATCCCTGGAACCATTCCAGTTGAGGTTGGACAGGGCTCTGAGCAGCCTGCTGTAGTTGCAGATGTCCCTGCTCCCTACAGCAGGGCTGGACTAGACGAGCTTTAAAGTCCCTTCCAGCCCAGAGCTTTCCATGACTCTATGATCCTTGATCCCTGGTTATTTGCCAAAGGCCTTTAAGCAGCAGCAGGACAGGCAGAGCTCCCTTCAAACAGGGAACGGCTCTTGCCAGCGATACCGGCTTCCCCGAGAGCCTGCCAGCAGCTGCTTCAAGCGGTCTCCAAAGCTGTCACTGGAGAGACCTCCCAAGGGCTGCAGGAACACAGCAGTGTCCTGCTCGATCCCTGCAGCCCTGCTAGGGCCATACCACCACCCCCACCCCCCCTAAACCAGCTCGTACCTCCAGGCGGGTCAGGGCCATGCGGATGCCCCTGGCCCGCCTCCCGTCAGCGGTGGGCAGCACCTCCTGGGGGCCGCGCTGGAACTTCAGCCCCCACTCCCGGGGGGCTGCTGCCTGCCCCGCCGCTGCCTGCGTCTCCGCTGGCTTCTCCCCGGGCTTCTCCAGGGCTGTTTTCATCATCAGCTCAGTCAGTCGCTTCCTGGGCCTGGGGGCATCTGGGAAGAAATAGAGAGCTTCAGGAGAGGAACGGCAGCAAGATTCCCCCCTCACCGCCGGGAACTGAGGCCACATTTCAGTTGTGAGTGTCCATTTGGAACTTGTCATGCCGATGGAAGTCCGACACCTTTGAGATGACAAACTGCAGGACCAGGAGAGCTCCTGAGGCTTGAGGCCAGTGGGACACACAGATCAAAGCCTGCGATTCTGCTGTCTTGTTGGTGCTCAGAGGCAGCCGCCTGTGGAGAAGAGTAAGTCTCTGGACATCCTTGAACTTGGTGTTTTCTTTTTAGCTCTGCGGGAAGCTCTTAAATCAACAGCTTTGGATCTCTCCTGCACGGTTCCCCTGGCTCTTCTGAACGTCCCACCCTCATCACCCAGGGAGTAAGTGTCACTCCCAAACAGCAAAGTGGCTGGACAAACAGGCTGTTCCCTTGTCTTCGCAGCCTCCTAGCACTCTGAGCGTGAGCCACATCATTGTCCCCTGGCTTTCACATGCTGTGCATTAAGCACAGGGCAAGAGTTTCGCTGATGTACGTTCTGAGGATCTGCAGATCACTCCTGAACACTCACCTGTCAAGGTGAGTCCCTGTCTGGAGGAGCATGGCACACTTCCCTCACCTTTAATAGCATTTTCAAGGTCTGTGAAGTCAGCAGGGCTCAGGACAGGTCTGGTCCCAGGCAGGTTTATCATCTCCCGCAGCTCCTGGGAATTGCAGGAAGATGTTGCCTCCAGTATAGAGAGGTTGTCCCAACAGCCACAGCCCCTTTTCTCCCAGTAGCCCAGGGCAGGAGCCAGGAAATGGGTGCAGGAAGGAGGACACCTAGGCTCCCCACCCCTCCCTACACCACCTATCCCCACCAGGGATGGGCAGCCTGGGGCTCAGCGCTGGGAAGCAGGGCTGCCCTCTGGCACCCCCAGCCTTACCTTGATAGTGAAAGCAACTTGGAGAGGGCCCCTCCTCCCCACCAGCCAGACGCGCTTCACCTTGCTGCAGGCGAGAGCTGCCAGGGAGCTGTCAGTGATGTCTGTCTTCTGCAAGACAGAGACAGGAGAGTGGGCCGAGGGCAGATCTGGAGGGAGCTGGGGGAACGGCACAGCCTCTGAAGGTGAAAAATCAGCAGAAAAGTGGCTGTGCACGCAGAGAGCCCGGGCGAGGATGGAAAACACGTCACCTCCCTTTGCACAGAGCTATTTGCACAGCTGGTCCCTCAGCGCTGAATGTACTTTCTGAGGCCATAATGAACTCGAGGTAACGAGCCAGCACCCATCAGATTGCCTCAGGGGATCCACTCAGGCAGGCTAACCTTGGGGCTAACGGATCTCCGTGATCTCCATTTTGAGGTGCCGGCAGATGCTGTTGGGTGACTTCCCAGCTTGGGATGTAAAGGCATTTGGGTGAAACCCCCTGCAAACCACAGCTCAAATCACTGCCTGCCTGCCCCAGGCAGCTCAGAGCACAAACACCACAATCATCGCCAGGGCTCGACCGATGGCCAGCATCTTGCAGCAACTCCACACTCCGTTTCAATCACGTGCACATCTCTAGATCATAAGAAGATCTTTTCCAGAGAAGACATAATGGAAGTGACACCAGGTAACCAGGATAAACCATTCCAAATCTATATTTTTAACAGGAAACCACCCACATACCGTGGCACCCATTTCCAGTGCCGTGTCCTTCACAGCGCCGCTCCCCAGCTGGCTTTAGCCACTGGTTGGCAGTGTCTCCAAGTTGGCGTTTTTTTAAAATTTAATTTCAATATTAATACAGGAAGCTGTTGCACAGCTGTAACAACCATTGTGGTGTTTCTCCAGAAGGGAGAACCTTTGCTGTCAACATCTGGGGCAGCAGCTGTACAGAGCAACTGGTGCACACCAGCCCCCAGCTGTCTGTAGGAGGGCACGGCAATGGGAGAAGAGGTCCACCAGCTTGGACCAGCCGCCAGTGTGCAGAAACCAGTCTGCTGCTCTCAGCTACAGTAGAAAAAAAACCTCACAAAATCCCAACAGAATGAGCATCTAGTTTGTTGGTGGAAAAGGTTGAGCAGCACCTCCTTTGCTACTCATAGAAAAGGAAAGGACAAAGCTGAACTGCCAACTTCTTAGGGACCAGCAGCCCAGGAGGCAGCAACGATCCAGAGAGCTCTCCACCGTTACCCAAGGCACGGCCGCAGACTCAGATCACTCCCCATGGACTGCGAATTCATAGGATGCACCTGAGAGAAAACAGCCTTCCCTGGGAAAAGATCCCAAAGACTGGAGAGTCTGAAGTTTTGCTGAGATGGCTGGAAACCAGCACCCACCCAGTAGGAAGCGAATTTGAGCCCCAGACTGCCTTTGGGGTGCTGAGTACCCCGATGACTCACCCTGAGGAGATGCAGCGGGGACAGGAGGATCCGGGCAACGTCCAGCGCCACGTTGCCGTGACCCAGAATCAGCGCCGTGTCGCAGCTCAGGTCGGGCTTCAGCTGCGGGGAGAAAGACCCGTCTGTGAGCGAATCCACCCAGCCTCCATGATGCCTATGCCCTCAGACCTGGTCTCACCACCCAAATTCCCTTCTATTTTTCTTTTCCCCACAAAGAGGTGGTGCAGACAGGGAAACTTCACACCAGTCTCCTCCTGAAGCAGACACAGCAACATAGCCGCTCTGGGCACCTCAGTCGATCCCTCTTCCCCTCTTCCTGTGATGGCATCTCTGGGAACAGGAGCTGGTTTGGCCTCCTTAGGCCAAAGCAGAGCATGACCCCCCCCAGGTTCCCATCTGGTCCAGACAAAACGTGCTGCCAACCCACAGAGCCAGCTAATCCGCTCTCACTGATGTGCAAATTGTTCACATTTCTATCATCTAAGAAGGATTTAACATGGGGCCTTGCTAATCTTTTCCAATTGCAGGCCTTTCAGGACTTAATCTGGAGCTGAATGCCTGCGTTTGGATGCAGGACAGGGAGGAAGGGCAGGGAAGCACACGGCTGTACTCACATCCCGGTTCTCGGGCAGCCCGTTGTACCAGCCCACGAACGCTCGCGCCGAGTAAACGCCGGCGAGGTCCTCTCCTGGAATCCCCAGGACCCGGTTATCTTCAGCACCGTAACACTGCGGGGGAAGCAGACGCAATCAGAGAGGTCACTGTGCAAGGTTTGATACCAAAACACAAATGTCCCCTTCCAGCTGCTGCCAGGAACCCTGCAGAGCTGCCAACCTTTCCTGAGGGCTGGGATACTCAATGGAGGGGCTAAACACAGTCGGAGCACAGGGGCTTCATCCACCCCATCCCCCTGGGCTCCAGAGCCAAAGTCGACCTTCTTGGGCCAAAGTAGAGCATGGAGAGACCAATCCGTGTCAGGCTGAAGTGGGTATTGGCCATCACAGGGAAGAGGTCCCTCAATAGCAGCCCCTTGCAGTGGGGTTTTGGGGCCCTGCATTTGACACCAGGCTCCAGCACGTGCTCCTTGCAAGGCTTCGCACAAGCCTCGTACCATCTGAGCTGTCCCGAGGCCGGGGAAGAGTTTGCCACGGTAATAATAAGGCACCCGGCAACATCTCACCCAAACCCTCCTCCTGAGATTTCAGTGGGGAATAACCCCGCAGACTTTCCCCACGTCTTCCGGGGAGCTAGAGCGGCCCCGGCCCTGGGACGCGGTACCCACCAGCACCACGGCGTGGTAAGCCTGCCGCAGCTCCGCCACCGTCACGTCCCTGCCCACGGTGACGTTTCCGTAGTAGGCGCAGCGCTCCGAGCGCGCCGTCTGCGTGAAGGCGTTGATCACGTTCTGCCGAGATCAAACGAGCGCCCGGGAGTTACGGCCAAGCCCCAGCGGGGTCCAAGGTCCTCTGCTGACAGGAGGGCTCCATTCCCGTGTCCCATCCCCCCCGCCCCCAGCCTTGAGATGCTTCTCCCCCTCCCCGAGTCAGTTATTCTGAGACTCTTATCTAACGACAGCCGCAGATAATTCCCAGAGAGATAAGCAGGGCTGTGACTCGGCACTCTTCCCACCACCCTTTGTGAAAATGAAAATCCGTCTCCTGCTCCCGCCTGGGGAGGACAGGACCCCTTCGGTACCTTCGGCCCCTCTGAGTGAGCCCTGCTGTAGCAGAAAACTCCTTCCCAAAGATGAGGTTCGCAAGAGAGTCCCACCAAACCACCCTTTCCACCGAGGGTGCTGCCTGTCAGACTCCCTCTGCCAGACTCTGGTCTCAACCCTTCCCAAAACCCACTCCATCACGAGAGGAAGCAGGGCAGGATCCCACCCAAAGCTTTTTCTTCTGAGCAATCAGGGCTGCACAGCAAAGCAACCACTTCTTCCTCTGCAGCTCCAGCCTGGTAATGGGACAGATGCCACCGTACTGCAGAAGCTCCTCCATTAGGTGCACTCATCATCTCTCAGCTCAAAAGGATCCAGGCATTTTGATCTGATGGTCTCCACGGATTAGAGGAAATCATCACAAGATATTGCTTTGTCTGGATCTCCTGTGTCCTGCCACTACAACCACATCCAACCCAGCTCAGACACAGCGTGTGCCCCTGGGTACAACGGACGCCTGCTGCGAGGCAAAGGAAAATGGTTGATTTCAAAGAGCTCCTTGGTTCAACTTCTCCTTGCCCAGCTGTGCAACTACAGCCCAACTCCATCGCCCCTAACAGCAGATCCCTGTGTCCCCAGGCATCCAGAATGGGTGCGCACCAAGCAGAGACAAACAGCAATTGCTGTGAGTGGGCAAGATCCTGCTGGCACAAAGAAACCCATCTGTGCTCCTCGCTCTTGCTCCAGGCCAGGCTGACCAGCACCAGGAGCAGCACTTCCCATCACAAGCCCCTGGTTTTGACTCGTTATCCAGAGCCCTAGTGCCAAACATCCCACATCACCTGGCTGTGGCCTTGCTGGGCCTCAGCATGGGCAAGGAGATGCGGACCTCTCCAGCTCCACACCACAGTGAGCCCTGAGGTACCACAAAGGACGGCGACTGCCTCGACTGCACCCACCACCATCACCCCCATGTTCACCCGCACGGGCAAGGGGAGGAAGCCACACCAACCTTCACTTCGGGGTGGTCCGGGGCCACCCCAAAACGGACGAGCCCAAAGGGAACAGGCAGCTTCTCATAGATGTCCACTCGGGCCCCACCATGATGCTGCAGGTGGAAGTCACAGTTAAGGGATGAGGACAGAAAAGCCAGGAGTCCAGCAGTTCAGGAGGGACACGCAACGCTCGCCTGCTGCTGGGGGAAATATGGGGCAGGAGGAAGGTTCCCAAAGCCAGAAACAGCCCCTTCCAGACTCTTCCATGCACAGGATGCTGCTGTACACGTTCCTGCCAGCTCAGACCATAAGGTGTAGCAGAGAGTGTGACCGCAACCACCATCAAGAACATCTCCTGGGGGGCTCCATCATCCTACCCATCCCACAGCTCCTCTTCCACACTAATCCGGTGGCAATCCAATATCCAGGGGGCTGGGAAAAGAACCCTCACAGTTGGTGGGAAGCATCCAGCACAGCACCCTGGGTGCCGGTGGACCTGCCAGACTGTCTGCCAGCCCCCAACAGAGACACCCGTGCCCTGAGACCCCCCTGAGCTGAGTCACCTCAGGGTCAGAGCTTTAGACGGATGTTTTGCCGCAAGGCTTTTGTTATCTTGTACTTTGAGTCAGTCCCTTCCTGGAGATTAAGCAGCCCTGAAATTTGTCCCTGAGGCTCAGCAACAGCGATTTTCCGACACGTACCGGAGACAGCACAGCACAGTTTAATGACAGGGTTAAGCTGTTCCATCTCTGGTGGGCACCAGCAGCCCAGTTCCGTGCTCAGGTCTTATTTCCCGACAGAGACCTGACTGTCCAAAGCACGAACGTTTACAGACACCAGGCTCACTCGTGGGCCTTAATTCAACTGGGGAAGGAGGCAGTGGGAGAGCAGGTGCTGCATGTTGCCTTTAACATACGGTTAATGTCACCCCTGCTGGGTGACAACAGCTCCAAGCGAGACGGATAGAATCACAGAATCACAAAATGGTTTGGGTTGGAGGGGACCTTAAAGATATGCAGTTCCAACCCCCTGACACGGGCACGGGCAGCTCTTTGCTGCCAGTTTGATTCTAGAACAATCACCCAGGCCGAACTCACAGCAACCTGGCCAGGCCTGGATCCCATCTGGGTGGCCCAGGAGCAGCCGTGCCCACCGCAGGTGAGAGTCCAGGAAGACTCTGTGGGATCAGGACTGCCCCCAGCAACCTCCCAACAACACAGACCTGGCTGGAGTGGGAATGGGAGCCCATAAACCCCCTCCTCAACCCCTTAGAGCCAAGCAGCGTGGAGATACCTCCCTCATTGGGCAGGTCCCTGCCTTCACCCGCCACCAAATCCCAGCCCGGTACCTTGAGGATGTGCTGAGCCGTGTAAAACCCGGCAGGGCCGCTGCCCACCACGCAGAGCCGAGGAGCCGGGGTAGCCGAGGACAGCCACCGCCTGAACCCTGGAGGTGTGAAGGACAGAGAGGATGTGATGCCACATGAGGTGCTACCCCCAGGCCTGGCCACAGCCCTTCCCTCCAGCCCACACCGACCCAGAGGGGCTCGTCCCACCACACCGGCCATCGCACTGCCGGGCGGCGGGAGAAGGCTGGGGTTTATGTACCCGGTCCTGCGTCGCATCCCAGCGAAGAGCTTTGAGGCGGGAACGCCTCGAGGTCAAGGCCGGCGGCCCCACGCTCGGCCAAGCCCACGGCCTTGGAGCGTACGGCGGGGCCCGGACTGGGCCCGTGGGGCTGCCAAATGCCCCGGGGAAGGGCACCGGAAAGCACTGTGCCCGAGCCACCCCCGGTCCCACGCAGAGGGGGTCCTGGCCCGAGGGGACTCCAACGTTCCCATCCCAGAATACAGGGCACGGTCCCCTCCCTGGTTCCTCATCCATCACTCTCCCAGGGGTGGAGCACGGGCCTGCTGGGCACGGTTCCCGCAGCTGCACGGACTCAGCCCCCCGTAGTCCCTCAGGCCCCCGACCCCGGTTCTCCCAGTCCCAGTTTCTCTCGCAGACCTGGTTCTCCCAGCTCCAGGTCCTCCCACAGCCCCGGTTCTCCCGGGCCCGGTTACGCCGTAGCCCTTCAGCCCCACGACTCTGGTTGTCCCGGTCCTAGTTTTTCCCGCAGACCCGGTTCTCCTCATCTCAGGTCCCCCCCCATCCGCGGTTCACACGGCCCCGGTTCTCCCGGTCCTAGTTTCCTCCCGCGGTCCTAGTTCCGCTCGGGCCCACAGCCCCGGTTGCCCCGTTCCCTCTCCCGGTTCCCCCAGCCCAGGACATGTGTTCCTCCCCCGGCACCGNCCGCCGCCGTCGCCGCTGCCACGCCCCTCCTGCCCGCCGGCCAATCGCGAGGCGGGAGAGCTCCACGCTTAGCACAACCCCGCCCCCACCGTCCCGCGTGGCCACGCCCCCGAGGCGGCAGCCAATGGCCTCACGTCTTTGCCATCACGCCTGTCCGGAAACGAGAAGATACCATAGAGAGGGAAAGGCTGTCTGATGGCCGCCCTCGCCGTCACTCTCTATGGCGAGTCCTCCGCCGTACCCGGGGCTGCCCGTATAATTGCGTGCGCCCCTTGATGGGCAGGGACCATTCCCTGCCGAGGCTTCCCGAGGGAAACGGAAGCTCAGACTGATTTTAACCATCCTCTGCAGCCGTTCACGCCTCGCCCGGAGGAACCTGCAGCAACGACATCCTCCTAGCAGATGGTAAAACACCGGTGCCAGAGGCAGCGGGTAAACGGTGCTGCCGGAGCTCCCACCTCGGCCTCCTCTGCCCTCCCTGGTTGCTTTCCTCCTTAGCCACCATCACTCGACTCGTTTCAGATGCAGCTGCTCACACTCCCTGTGCAGGAGCACCCGCTCGCTCTTCAGCCTCTGCACAATGCACCAGGCAGGGAGATCATCGCAGCGAGCCCAGGAGGTGTAGAGATGCCAATGCAGGCTGAGCGCTAACCGGACTTTTTAAAAGCCATTAAGGCCAAGAGGAGTTTACAGCGTGAAGCTGATTTGAATAAGGGTCATAAAACCTACACACTTTGCAACACGATCTTGAAAATTAGTTCCTGGCTTTCTGTGAAGGTGTGCTGCGAGAGGCAGCCGGGCCTCTGCCTCCATCTGCGGCCACTCCCTCAGGGGCTTCGCAGAGAGGACCGGGATTTCTGATGGCTTTGAAGCCTGTGCTCGAGCTCTGAGTCCCCAGCCTCAGCACGCCAATTACCAACCCATGTCCAGAGACACGAGGCCGGAGGCTCAGTTCCAAACAGCTGCATTGAGATCATCCGCTGGAAGAATCACGTTTAAATTTGGGGCATCGCTCAAGGCAGAAATTTGGGATGTTCTGAGCACAGTCCCTTTTCCCCATTGGCCTCTGCTGTGTCTGCTGCTTCTGGCAGAGGGGGCTGGAACTAGATGATCTTTAAGGTTCCTTCCAACACTACGATTCTGTAACTCCCAAATCACAACTCGCCCGCTCCTGGCTGCAGGACCTGCAAGCACTCGCCTTTAGATGGCACTGCGTTAAATAACAGCTGTGAAATCCAGCGGTGCAAAGGGCTGTCGCTCCCACCAAGGCTTAGAAACATTTTAGGACTGATCACTTTGCAACACGAGACAAGAAAGAGTATTTTTGTGCCCACAAGTGGGGACACACACGGCTGAGATTACGTCGTCTGAACAGGAAGCACCGCTAATGCACACTCAGCCGCCTCTTACTGAAGTCAGGAGCACCGTTCGTTTGACACATTTAGCATAATTTGGCTTTGATGTTCAATTGAGAAAGTAATCATGGGCCTAAGGGCAGTTCTGGGGAGGGTCTCTACCATCTCCAAGCCCTGAGTGACCCCCAGGATCACTCAGGCCATTTGGCCCCTAGATTCCCCCACACACACACCTACAGATCCAGCGTACCTCGCTCTCAAAGGGCAAAAATTTGCCCTTTGGATGTTTCACAATGTCCCAGATCGATAAACTTGCATGGGGCCGGTTAGAGATGACATGGTGATGCCACTAGCCCAGGGCATCAGCGTCCCCTGGACCCCAGCCCAGAATAAATCGGTAATTCCCTATTTCTGATGCCAAAGAAGTCACATTGGGCAGATCTAGGGCCAGTTTTCCTCGAGTCTGGATCTGCTTCACAGGGACACCCTTAGGCCAACCCAGCTCCAGCCTCATGTCACAGAGGGGAACCTTCTCCAGTGGGTCTGAGAGTGTCCCTGCACTTCGTGGTGGAGAATGGGGTATGTAATGCCCACGGGAGGGCAAACACCGTGGGCTGCCCACTGCAACCCTCACCCTGCCACAGGCCAGGACCAGAGCAGAGCATTCCTGTGCCTCAGGACCCATTTACAGCCTGGAGCCTTACAAATCCTTGTTGTGGGGAGTCCAGCCTGGTGGGAAGACAGCACGAATCAGGGAGCGAAAGCCAGCACTAACTCCCACACTGGTCCCAGTTGGGCCAGCTATCTTTTGTGCTGCCAGCTCCCAGCTGGAATTTTGGGCTGGACTTTTTCTTTGGTCTTGCAGGTTTGGGACAGCAGAGTACCCAGGGAAAGCCCAGCAAAGCCTCCCATGGAGGTTGGAACAAGCCACACGAGCATCCCACTCATTGGCAGCGTCTCAGTGGGCCAAGCTCACTCTCCCTAAAGAGAGAAAGTCTCCCAAGCCCTGGAGACCTGTCCACCTCCAGCAGGTGATGCTCCTGCTGAACTCTTGCAACAGCAATGGTTGGATTCAAGGTCACCTCTGGCACCCCAATACTGACACCCCACAGGGGCAAGGGTCATTCCCCAGCCCTTCCTTGGGCACTGTGGGCTATCAGGATGACTTTTCCCCACAACAAAACCCAGCAATAAAGAAGACGCAGTTCAACGGGATAAGGCTGAATTTGCCAAACCATTGTTCCTAGAAGGGACCGATTTATCCCAAAGTCAGGCAAAGCACAGGCAGCAGTGACACAGCCCCCTCCCCATAATCCACCCTTTCCCTGAACCCCTGACCACACATTTGTAGCCCCATCCTACAGATCCCAGCAGCTCTCAGCTGGAAACTGGCTCTGGATGCTCCGGACACAGTGTCACATCCCCCCTGGTCCTGCTGCAGGAGGCCCCCAGCCAGCAGACGGGGGGTTTGTCTCCTCAAATGTGAAAGTAGAGTGGATAAAAATAAGTCCTGGCTGGGAATAACCAGAGGGAAACCCCTTTTTCTATCCCTGGCATTGCACCACCCGGCTCTCCTCCCAGGGTGACTGTGCACCGTTCTCTAGCCAAAAGCAAGACATCGGGGAGAGCTGTTTCCTACGTGATGGCTTTGTGGAGGCGTGTGTCTGTGTAGCTCCCATCCTGCTAAATCATCCCTGCTGCGAAGTCGCCACGGGAAACGCTTCCCCCCATGTCCTGGGGCCCCGTCCTCACTGGATGCCCACCAGCTCCGTTATGGGAGGAGCATGGACCATCAGCTCCTCGTATCTCCGCAGGAAGAGACGAAGCCTGGAGGTGTAGGTGTCCTCGTTGTACGGTAGCTTCTTCTGCTTCAGGTACTGGGAGACCACAGGCTTGATCTGCAGAGACAGAGGCAAAGTGACCTCCTTGCAGGATGTCCCAGCATTTGTACAAGGTCCGAGCCTGAGACGTGGCCGAGCTCCCTGCAAGGTGCCCAGAAAACCCATCCCACATGCCCAGAATGGGGCTGGAGACAGCAGCACCAGCTATAATAAGCATCATATCATGGAAATGAAGAGGAAGATGGTTTCCAATTGCAGCAACATGGGGAGACCACCCTTGCAAAATGCTTTTGCAGGGCTCCAAATTAGGAGACGTGTCCTGATGAGGCTTTAACGAGGGCCAGCCAGACATACTCATCACTTGCACCCGTAGTTATCCTCACATGCCCACACAACTGGCTCAGCAGCCAGACTGGGAGGTTGCCACCAGCTTAATTACCCCTTCCCTGCAACGTGTGCTTGTGGAAGGCAGGTCCTACCAGCCCTGTGAGCTCGAGCAAAGGGCATGACCCGAAACCCACCGGTGCTCCTGCTCCCTCTATTACTATTACTTAACTTTTCCACTGATTTCAGGCTGAAAATAAGTGCACGGCGTTAAATGAGCAGAGATCTCACACTGCAGGGCAGCACATGGATGTGCCTTGGGATACTTTCAAGCCAGGGCAGCACTCGGAGACCACATTTTGAACACACCCCACACCTCAGAGCAACAAGTAAGGGCATGACCAAAATTATTGGTTTGCCTGGATGCTGGCTAAGCCAAAAACCAGACCATGCAACACTGGAAATGCTTTCCCAAGGGAAGTGCTGGGAGGATCCCAGACTGCCAGGAGGCTGCAACAGGCTAGAATTGGGACCAGGGGAAGGAGCAAGGAGTGGAAACCCAGGAGTACAAGAGTGGGGATGGAAGGAGGTGGGTTAGAGGCTGTTGCAAAGCAGCAAGAGGTCTCTAGCATGGGGGAGCAGCTCAGAGATCCGGTGGCATGAAGAGGAGGCTGTGGGCAGATGGATGATCCCGAGTCACCTCGCAACGCGTTCGTCCACCCTGTGGGGCCATCTCACCTTCAGGCACATGTTGTCAGAGAGGCTGGGGAAGAGGTGATGCTCCACGTGGCAGCTGATGAGTGAGTGCCCAAAGGACCAGTCAAGCAGGGCGTTGCGGGGTAGGTTGAGGACACCCAGGCTCATGAGATGGATCCGCTTGGGTTTCCGATCAGCCGCGAACATGGGGAGGCCGATGTGCTGCGGAAGAGGGAGGTGGGGACCCCGTGGTACCCAGCACCTGCCCCCAGCCCCTTCCCAACAGAGTAAACCACAGCTCCAGCCACACAAGGGCACAAAGGTGCAAGCCAGGCTGAGCCACATTTTGGGGCTTGGTTGTCAATCCCAGAGGTGGGTTCATCCTTAAAGTAGCTCCATCCTGCACTTATCGGTCCACTGAGCTACCAAGGAGTACCTGGACTCTGTCTCTCCAGCACACCCACACTTTGAGCCACTAGCCTCTTGCCATCCCAGGACCTGTAATACCAGCTGCACTGACACCTGCAAACACACCAATCCCCCAGTCCTGCAAGCCATTGCAGAGGACATCACCCTCCAGCCCATTACACTCATCTGCCCTGACATTCTCCCAGGGCCACCACTTTCCACCCAGCACCACCAGCGTGATCTTCCCCGTGACAACATCGACATGAGGGACACAACAACTGAGGCCACTCGCCCTTAGGTGACACAAGTCCCAGCCAGCACCCCTCAGGGCTATGTCACTGGCACTAGGTAGTGTCTGACCTGTCTCCAACACCATCGGGATATCTCGAAGCTTCAGGTCTCTACCTGGAATATGTTGACGTGGATGTAGGGATGGGCCAGGAGGGAGCGGGTGAGCAGCATGCAGAGCAGGGCAGACCACGGTGACTGGAAGCCTGAGATGTGGAGCAGCAACCAGTAATGGCAGTAAAGACCCAGAAACATGCAGCAGAGGGTCCGCAGAGCTGTTTTCCACTTCACGTTCCTCAATAAACCTGTGTGAGCAAGAAGAGGCAGCACATGGGCAAGGTGCTGTTGCTTCCCCACCACTTCTGCTTCAGTGGCCAGGCTGCCCACGCACCTCCAGCTCATCCCATTCTTCATCTCCCTTTCTCCATCCCTCCAAGTTGGCCCAAACCCTCCAGCTCTGATGGTTTTTGGAGCCGGGGCCTGGAGTCCCCCCAGGACAGGGAGCCGGAGGCTCCAGCTGTGCATCATCACATGGGGATTTGGCTGCATCTTCATTTCTTATGACTTGCCAAGTCATTGTCTGTGGTTTTGGCACTGCCCAGAGCTGAGTGTTCAGCCCAATGAGCTGGACTTCCTCAGCCTCTTCTTCCTGATCACTTCCTGGCACCATCATTTCCCCCAAGCCATGTGTCCCCAAGCTCAGTGTGTTCCAGCCCCTGTAGACCCCGACACCTCCACCTCACACGCAGTCAGTAAAATCACTACGATGCTCCGACCAGAGACCTACATGCGATACTGAACCCTTCTATGGCCGAGGGGCTGAGTTAAAGGAGAGCAAATCTGGGATGCTTCAGGCTCATGATGGCTTTTACCAAAGCTTCCAGTGCTTGACCCAACACAGGAAAAGGCAACACGTTCCTGAGCACCAGCAGAAAGGAGAGATGCAGCAAATGCCTTCCCCAGAGTAGATGCAGCATCACCTGCCTTCGCTGCCACCCTATATCCTGCTGTGGGCTGGTGTAGTTAATCTGATGCCTTCAAATGAAGCGGGACCCTTTGGTGGGGCGAGACCTGGATGAGATCACCATACCCAGCACCCCATCCTAAGGGTCACGTACCAAGTGCGACCAGAGGGGTTATGATGGGCACTGCGAGAGGTGCCATGAACATGTAGACGTAGCGGTTCAGGAAAGGAACCTTCCAGGTGCTGGAGTCTCCCAGGCCGATGATGTTGGTGTAGCCGTGGTGCATCTTCACGTGATTGTAGGTGCCCTGCTCAGCTGTGAAAGCTGAGCAGAGCTGGGAGGGAAGGAAAAGGAGAGGAAATCCATCTGGAAATGGACTTTTTAAGAGCCAAACACTGCAAACCATTCCCACCATTCCTCACAATGCACAATCCTGCTCTGCAGCCCTGCGACCAAAGGGACCGACATAAAGCCTCACAGACCAGCACACAACAGGGGCTGTCTCCATCTGGGGCATCACCCCCTGCCCTGCTGCCTCCAGGCAAAATCCTTCAAGCTGAGATGTCCCTGGTGCCCCCTGGTATGGCATCACTTTTCATTTAACCCTCCTGCACATGGATCAGGAAGGGTTTGGATCCATCTTGCTCTCCGGTGACTGTTCCTGAAAGGCTTCAGGTGCTGACAAAGTACTGATGGAGATTTTAGGGGGACTGCCACCTGAACCCTCCAGCCCTGCTCACCTCGATGAAGAAGATGGCCCACACTTTGCCCCAGGACTTGGACTCGGTCAAGGCGTTGTGGCTGGCCAGGTGGCTGCCCTTCACAGTCAGGGTGTGATGTACCACGCCAAGGATGAGGACACCCATCAGGAAAGGGATGGCCTGGGCTAACCGCAGGCACAGGAACCCTGTGGAGAAACCAGCCGGGCAGGCGTTTGGCCACACACACAGCTGCAGCCTTCCTCACTGGGTTGGAGGCGTTGCTACATCCAGACATACCAGCCACTGCCCAAAACCTGTTTTTCAGATGTCGTTACAGGTATTTAAACTGCCCAAGCTGGAAAGCTTCCCTCCACACTGCCCTTCATGACTGGACCAGCCACGCTCACCATCGTGTTGACGATTTGGCCACTTCCAGCCACGATGACACCGGGCGCTGCTGGTGCCAGATCCCATCCCACGGCTCTGGCTGGGATCTCGCTAGTGACAAATACAACTCTGCCAGGATTTCAGCATCCCCAGGACTTCAAAAACAAGAGCAAGCACCAGCTGCAAATTTCTGACTATGCCACCGGACGCCTGAGCTTGATCATGTCCTCCTGTGCCTACCAGGGCTGGGGCCATTGTCACCTGGTTTCCCTGCCCCGTGGAAGGGCATGGATGCGGCACATTGTTCCCTGCCCTGCCCTGTGCCCACCTGCCCAGGCACCATCCCCTCACCCCAGGCTGCATGCCAGGTGCCACCATCCCCTCACCTCAGGCTGTACCCCGGGTGCCACCATCACCCACCGTGAGTTTCCTGCAGGGTCAGGGTGCCACGGGGTGAAGGGGTTACTGCAGGTTTGTGACAAGCTTAATAGGCTGCTAATAGGCCTCCAGCACCAAGTTGTAGCAGTGGTGCAAAAGCCTTGAGAAGGCAGTGGGACCCCCCGGGACATCCCTGGTCATGGTTTTCGAGGGTTGAGCCAGGTTACCTGCCGGGAGCAGGAGGAAGCTGCAGGAGAGGATGCTGATGTCCACACCGTGCCGTTCCCACCAGCTGCTGTTCTTCACTACCTTCTGCACCAGCTCTGAGAGCTCAGCCATCAGGGCTTCCTCGTGCTGCCCTGCTCGTTGAGGGGGCCACTTGGGGGTCACATCCTCGTCACCCAGCGCTAGCCCTGGCTCCCAGCCCTCTGCCATCACTTCTGTCCTCCTGCCATCGGGTGCGGGTGCCGGTGTGCCCCGTAGAGGGGAGTCCCCCATCCCCCCAAGCCAGGGATTACTGTTGACCTCGCCGTTGACCCGCTGTCCCCTCCGCATCACCGGGTCCTCATCCTCCAGCGGCATCTCCCTGCAGAGCAGAAGCCACACAGGGTAACACCCACAGCCCCCGACCCATTGCGGACAGGCTTCCTGGCTCCCGCAGCCACCAAAGGACATGGGAAGGGCAGGCATGGAAAAAAAATAAACAACCCGAGGAGGACACAGCCAGCAGAGATGGCCGGAGAGCCACCCAGCCTCCCACCCTGGCCACCACCCGGTCACCACAGCCCCCTACTCACGCCAGCCCCGTCACGGTGACTCTCCCGGTGTTGGCCATTTCAGGGTGGCCGGGCAGCCTGTGCGGCACCGCACACCGGTGCTGTACAGCAGCAATTTGGAGAAGGGAGGAGCAGGGGAGAACTGGGAGGAGGGCGAATGCAGATTAGCGATGGCAATAATCCGCCTTGGTGGCCCATTTCGGGGAGCAGCCGTCTCGATGGGGCCATGGGGAGGACGCTCGGCCAAGGACAAGGGGAGGAGAGGGCAGAGGAGGAGGGAAGGAGTGGAAAAAAGATGGAGAGAGGCAGTGGAAACGCTGGAAGCAAAGGAGCCGAGTGCCAGAAATAGCCTTGAGAAACCCAAGCAGAGCACTTGAGGACAGGGATAGGGTTTCGCTTCTGCCAGGGAGCAGGAGGAAATGTTGCCTGTCCCACTAGGGAGATGTTTTGGGGAGAAAAATGGCCTTTTTCCTAGTAAGGAGCAGGCTGTGGGAAGGAGGAGGCAGTGCACGGCTGCGCAGCCTCCTGTGCTTGCTTGTGCCTGCCTGCTTGGCTGCCTGCCTGCCCAAACTGCCGCTGCAGAGCTGCTCAGCACCCTCCTCTGCGCTGGGGGACACGCTGAGCCCGAGGGCACCTGCTGGGGACCAGGTCACCCCAAATCTGTGCCTAGCAGCTGTGGTGCCTGGCCCTGACCCCCGCAGGTCCCTCTTTTCTTCGGGGCTGTTTTCAGGAATTTCATATGAATTTCCTCCCTTCTCGATGACCACCTCTTGACTCATCACCCAGACACAGCACAGACACCCCGAGACACCTATGCACAGACCAGGACCTCTGAGCCCCATTTCTTTATGGAGCAAAGCTAAAATCACATCCCTTCTGACTGGGGCACAGAATTTCTTTTTGCTTTGTTGTTTCTCCTAACCAAAAACTGGATCAGCTCAACTGATCCATCAAAACTTTGATCAACTCCAAAATCTAGCAAACCCCTAGATGAGGCTGAATTTGCTGTACTCATCACTAGGGAATCCCAGCTCCAAACTGGGACGGGTTCAGCGCCTCCAGTAGCAGCACATCACTGCAGCAACTTGAGGGGAAGCAAACTTCGCACCCAAGTTGTGCCAAGACCCAGGGGAATGACATCATACCCTGGAAAAAAATTAATAACAATTAAAAAAGATATTAAAAATGACATCAGCTGCAAAAGGGGCAGAGCTGATGGGGTGTTAGAGACCCACTGAGGTTTCATTTCTACTGTCAGAGCATGCGTTCTGAAAGCTCGTTTCTAGAGCCAGTGGCGTTAACGAATTACAGCAGCGTCCGAAGTCCAGCAAAGCTGCAGGGCTGGCTGCAGCCGGCCAGGCCAGCGATTCATTCTGATACACAGCACGGCTTTCAGCACCAACTCGTTAGCGAGGGAATCCCCACGGCCAGGAGAGCACCCATGGGTGCTGCCGGGCCAGGGGGAGGTGAGTGTCAGACCCAGAGGGTGCCTCAGGTGGGGGCTGCTGGGGCTGCTCCTGAATGATGCCTTTGTTACGTTCATCACACCGAGGATGCCACCACGAAGGACGGTGACAAAGCCTTGCTCTGAGGGTGCCTGGCTGCCATTCGGCGGGGCCAAAGGTGAGTGGTGGCAGAGCTGCCACTGCACAAGTGCAGAATGGGATAGAACTGGTTATGTGGAGGCAGCCATGGAGGAGGAGGAGGAGGAGGAGGAGGAGATCAGCCTCACGTCCAAGACCAGCATGAGCCACCAGGATCCCACTGCAGCTGGTGGCGAGCGTGCCGGTGTGCACGGGCTGAGGCAGGTGCGTGGCATTGCTCGGTCCTGTGCCACTGCTGGCACCAGAGACCACCTGGGAGAAGAAACAATGAGTTGAAAACCATGTGGGAGAGGCCAAGTTTTAAGCATTAAACCCATAAGAGACTCTTCCTTTGAGCCGCAGCAAAGGTGGGAGTCACAATGCTCTTGTGAGAGCAGCAGCCATAAGGAGAGTCTGCAAAGCCTTGAGGAAGACCAGCAGATTTGGGGTTATAGCCCTAAATCTGCTTCCTTGCTGCCTCACAGAGCTCCATTTTCAAAAGAAACTTTTAAACCCCAATTTACATCTGATTTTCCTTCACGCACAGGCCAAGCCATGCAATTCCACTGACCCAGCTGAGATTTTAGGGATAAAAACAAATGCTGACTTGATCCTTGCCTCATGGACGCAAACACCTCCAATTTAGCAGGAAAAAAAAGAACACATTAAAGACTCAGAAATCCTTCAGCCAGCAGGGCGGCTGGAGAGGATCAATGTAATCCTCGGAGCAGTGAGATCTTGCTGGCGGCTGCTGACCCCACGACCGTCTCTCACCCTGGTCCTCTGAGCAGACCCTGCTGCCTCCACAGCCAGATGCCAGCTCCAAGGATCAGGACCCCACCACTGCCCTCGTCCAACCTCCAGCCCCTCTGCCCTAGCTGGGACCTGAAAAAGCCAAATCTAACCCCTAGCAGAGTCTTTTCATGTCACTGCTCCCAAAAGAGGGGAAAATGGTCCGTTATAGCGAGGCACTCACGGCAAGCTGGCAGGACCCAGCAGTCACAAACGCTCTCCACTGACCCCCCTCCGGTTTCCCCCAGCCCATGGGGCAGAGCCCACTATAGACTCCACAAAGGGACCATTTCCAGCTCCAAATCCAGGAGCTTCTTTGCAGAAGTTGCAGTATTTGCACCCCAGGGCTGTGGTGGGAGGCAGAGCCCCATTGGCAGCCCCTCCATCCCTATAGCCATACATCCTTCTCACCCTCCTCCTCCTCCAGGGGAGGAAGGATCAGGCTGCAGGGGCTGCCAGTGGGGCACCATGAGCTCCCCTGGCCACTACAGCCAGACATCACAAAACCACCGTCCCCACTTCCCCTGGCATCACTGGGGCTGCAGAGATTCACTTTTTTAATAGCTAGGTTTGGGTGGGGTTTTCCCCCCTCATCTTTCAGGCCAAGCACATTTGAGTAATTAACTTAATGAGGGATTAATTACCCTTCTCAGCAGGCAGAGCTTAAGCCCCATCCTCTTTTCCTTTTAGGGTCTGACAGAGCCACAGGGTCCTCAAGAAGGAGAAATCCGTGGAGTTTAACACCTCACCCCAATGTTTTCTCTGAGCCAAATGGCCAAGCAAGGAGCTCCATCTGCAGGAAAAGCCCTGTCTCCATCACCCCCAAAAGCAGCTCTTCTCCCCCTAAATTCAGGCCCCAGCACAAGGGTGCTTGGTGGCACATCCCGAGCTCCATGGCTGAGCAGCTCCCAGCTTCTGCCAAACTGGGAGCTTGGCTCTGATCCCCACTCAGCACCCATTCACACCAGGGCTGCCCCACAGCCAGCCAGGGCACCCCAAACCTTCCATCCATGGGGCTGTGGGATGAGGAAAGAGTGAAGGACGAGCTCAGGAGCCTTGGGGCAGGCACCAGAGGGAGTCACAGCTCCATGCAACGGCTGCCCTCGCTGTCCTTTTGCCAAAAGTGTGGGATGCTCAGCCCTGGGCTGTTGGGTTCCCAAAAGGTGAGACCCAGTCTGATTTGTGTGCCAGGGCAAGGAGGTCTCAGTGGCTGCCAGCGTGGCACAGCCAGTGAGTTCTAGTGCACAGGTTGCAAAGTCTTCTCCCAGGGACCAAGACCTTGGGTACAGCCACAGCTTCTCTCTGAGTTCTGGTGGTGCCAGGCTGGGATGGGGCTGACGGGGGTGGCGAGATACCAAATGCATTCAGCAGCCCACATACTCCCAGCCCTGCTGGGACACGGCAAGGTTATGCCTTTAACCTTAAATAAATACCCCCCAGGACGTCTTGCTGTTTGCAGGACACAAATGGTCACTTTGGGCGATGAAAAGCTTCCCGCTCACGCTCGGCAGCTCCAGGAAGAAACAGCATCCCAGAGCTGGCTAATCTGGCTGATCTGTTTGTCTTGGCCAGTGTGGCACGGACCAGACGGTGACGAGACGGGGCAGGCCCTGAGCTGGGTCATGCACACACTGCTGGGGAGGCACTGTAGACGAAGGCTGATAGTCTTATCTAGGCTCTGTATTGGTTCCGAGCCACCACGTGCTGCGCCGGCACCTTGGGAGGGAAGCGGTTGAATGGCAGAGCCCCACCAAGGGCATTGCCCAGCCAGAAAGGGGGTACAAGCCCCGCACCTCCGGAGTCATTCACACCATCCTTTGCATTGCTGCCATATTTTTCTCATCACAATTTGACCCCCAGGCAGGTGCTGAGGGGTCACAAGTGGGAATTGCTCTGCTGAACCACAATGATGATCACTCTGAGGTGAGAAGAGCTGGGATTTACCTGCTGGCAGCAGCCAGGAATGGAGATGTCAGCTTAGCTTCTGGCTGCTGCAAGCTTTAGAGGCCCTATGGTAAGGCAGGATCTGAGCCCTCCTAACTCTGGAGCTGGGACACTGATCCTCCAGGTCCTGGCTAGGCCAGTGTACTGCAAGGATGGACCTCAGGCAGAGCAGGGACAGACCCATGGGATGGCCTGTGCAGGGTGGGAGGCTCTACCATGGACACAGGTCTGGTATCCACTACGCCATGGAGGGGAAGGGAGCAACCTTCCCTCTCCACTTTTCGGTAGCC
This sequence comes from Baryphthengus martii, assembly GCA_013396935.1. Taxonomy (NCBI): domain Eukaryota; kingdom Metazoa; phylum Chordata; class Aves; order Coraciiformes; family Momotidae; genus Baryphthengus; species Baryphthengus martii. The sequence continues at coordinate 100,328 of VWZK01017666.1, read as the reverse complement.
ATCTGCAAACCACAAGAACCCTAAATCTCCAAGACAAGCCCTGGGATTAAGTCCCTGTCTTTCCAAGGCTGCAGGGCCAGGTGAGACCTGCAGCAGCAGCTGGTGCAGGAGGTTTATTCAAAGCCACTTGCACGTGAAAAAAAACCGCCAGTACAAACAAAACACCTGAGCCCTTGGACATCCCAGCCCAGGGTTCAAAGTCACGGCACCAAAACCCATCCCTGCTCATGAGCATCCCCAGATGCCTCAGGGGACTCGCTGCGTATCCACCACCAGAATATCCTGATACCGTCCCTGGACCGCGTGTTCAGTTTTATATATCAGCAGTGAATAAAGCAGCTGTCATCCGCCCCCTGCTCCAGAGCGGCTTCATTTCCAAAGCCTGGCTGGAGGTGTCAACTAATCACAGACTTCCTCCACTTAGCAGCTCAGGGCACAGGTAATCACTGGTTTGGGTGCCGCTGCTCTTGCCCCGACCGAAACTGCTTGCCCCCACCCCTCGGTGCCTGGCGTCACCGCCTGGCCGGGTGTTACCTAACGCGGGCGCACAGTGGAGATACCATGGGCTCCGTACCCTCAGCTTCCAAAACGCCAAGTCTGCCGCCAGCAGTGCTACCAAAGGAGCCTGCTCATCCACCAGCCTGGCAGCTCCTTTGAGACTATGGAAGTCCTATCCCAGCAATGTTGGGTCCTGAGGAGGGAATCGGCCATCGCTCCAGTGCCAGTCATCAGCCAGCGATCGGAAAGCTACTCTTAGGCACGACACTGCTTCTCTAGTCCTCAAAAAGTAAATCCATTTTAACTTGTAACCACGACAGGGCCCAACTCTAGCCCACCCAGCTCACAGGTACCCTCCTGGTCCCCAAACCAGAGACACCAGGGCTGGCCACACACGTGTCCCCACAGGCAGGCACCTGACCCAGCAGCTCCCCGGCAGCCGCCTACATGAAACTTTTACCACTTGGTGCAGGCAGGGTAACTCCAGGCTCCACCTGCTGCCCTCTCTAGGAAAGAAGGACGTTTCCAATCTCCTTGGCACACAATGGGAGGATGAGGACCCCAGTGAGGTTGTGCTGGGGACGGCACTACCCAGCACTCGTCACCTCAAGCTGATCCATGGTCAAGCAAGGACTATTTGCCAGGGTGGCTCAGCGCTGGTATTCAGAGCTGTTCTCCGGGGCCAGGTTTCCCTGCCAGGTCCCATCACTGGCTTCGTGGGCCAGATGGGAAAGGGGCTAGGAGAAAGAGTAGGGCTCAGGGCCAAGACCCTCTTGCCTTCTCCCCCAGGAGTATCTGGACATGCTGTGGCAGGGCCATTGAGTCTACTCAATTTAAGAAATCAGAGCTAAGGTAGGAGCAGGTCAGTACCTGTGTCTTGACTCCATTGCTGTTGTTTGTGGGATCAGAAGGTGCTGAGTTCACAGAAACCAGGAATTCCTACAAGACAGAAAGCTCCCTGCTCATTTAGAAGCCATGAATGGCTTTAATTGGCAAGAGAAGAAGATGTCCCTGCACCCAGGATGGGCCCTTGTCCCCTGTGGGGCATGAGATGTTGGTCTCTACCTGCATCAGCTCTGTCCTGATATGGTGGTGTCACTCGGGGTATGAACAGCAGTTGGGTGTCACGGTCCGTGGGCAGGTGGCTGATCCCACACTCCTTCGGCTGGAGGGAAGATGAGGGCAGCCAGGACCGTGACGTAACCCGCCGTGCCTGGGAGCAGTGCCTGGAAGGGAGTGAGCTGCCCGGTCAGGGTGGGAAGCCAATGCTCTGTGTCATTCCTTCGGGCTGGAAGTTTGGTTGGGAGCCAAAGGACTGCCTGAATCCAGCTGGGCTCCAAGAACGTACCCCTATCTCCCCAGGTCTCGCACAGCCGTAACCTACTTCCCCACTTTTGCCTGCTGTGGGAAGGAGACCGTTGAACTGAGGAACCAGGCAGAGGATCTGCTGCCCCAGCTCCATTAGACACAGCTGTGCTCCATCTACCTGCCAGGCCTGGGGACATATCCAGCCAATACTCCGCAAGTCCGCCCTGCCCATTACACATGGGGCAACCCCCATTTCTGGGCAAGGGAGACTGACTTTCTGGGGCTGAATCATCTCAAGCCCAGCTTCCCCAAGGAAGAGCCCATCCTTCCCAGTGAGCACGGGCAGCCCACCGGAGCCCTGCCGAACCTACCTCCCACAGGTGCCACCACACCGAGGGCAGTTTTTGTTTCTTCTTCAAGGCGAGCTCCCAAAGCACCCTGCCAGCCAGAGGGATAACTCACACACTGCCTGGCAGCTATTTCATCAGCACAGCCGGACCCATAAAACCAGTTAGCTTGGAAAAACAGGGACTCTTCTAATGATACCTTTGGAGCAGTGGTGCTCTGGATCCCAGTCCACCGAGGGAATATCTGGAGGATCCCGGAGGAGATTGCGGGTCAGCCCCAGCTTGCACATGACTGCATCTCCAGCCCTACCAGCAGCACTAGGTGAAGGAGCCATATCCCTCACCAGCATCTCGAAAAGTGGCATTTTGCAAGGTCCTGGGAAGACAGGAATGCCATGAAAGCTGCTAATCCTGCAACTGGTTTTGCCACAAAACCAAAGTTTCCCCGGCCCCATTTCTCCGGCTTTCCCCCTCCCACCATGAGCCGCTGCAGGCAAATCCAAGGCGCTGCTCCTTAATCCCAGCCTGGGGGAGCAGGAGTCACCCTGACCTGAAGAACCTCATTGGTGCATTTTATTACTGATTTTGTCGAGGCCCTGCTGGGATCAGGGTCAGCGGCAACTGGAGCTCACCAGCAGGAGGGCAAAGTGGGGCAAAGCAAAAGAGGGAGGAGGCCCACGAGAAAAAAAAAAAAGAACTTAGAATAGAAACCAGGTTAGGGCTAAACTGTGGGTGGTAGGAGCAGTCACAGCAGGTAGAGCTGGTGCCACTGCCAGCCCAGGGGACCTGGGGGCCTCTGAGCCATCCTCAGCATCCTCACCAAGTTTGCAGGGTTGCCAGTCCTGCAGCTTTGGGAGTCGCTGGGCTGGAGGGCACAGGAAGAGAGGGGTTGCAGGAACGAGCTTGGGTTCAAGGAGAACAAGAGCTCAGCCTTCAAACTATCCCTTTGTCCTGCAAAAGCTCTTTGGGTCCATCGGATGGCCAGGGCTCGGGACTGTCCATCTGGAAGGTCCTTGCTGACCCAGAAAAGCCACATGTAGGGCAGTGAGGCAGAGATTCACTGGAAACAGAGACTCAGATAGCAGTTCTGCAGAAAAAGTAGATGTTTTTTTTTCTTTCTTCCTGAATGAGAAAAGAACAATCAACAATGAGCCAAGCTCAGCGCAAGGCGAGATAAGACCAACCTCCAGCAGCGCTCGCAGCGACAGGACGAGAGTCACCAGGTAGTTGGCACAGCTCAGAGGGTTCCCCTGAAATGTGCAGAGAGCTCACGAGGTGCTGCTGGCACCGTCCTGGCACCTGCCCATGGGCGGCTGGATCCACCGGCAAATGCAGAAGCCGCCTCATGGCCACATCCCCGACTGGGCCACAGCCAGCTAGAGCCAGACAGGGTTACGGCAGGGAGCTGATAGTAGGATTTGCAGAGCGAGGCTGGAGGCGGTTCTGGGAATAGTCCAGCTAATCCCGCTGCCCGGTGTGAGTCCACTTCCCGAGCAGGACGTCGCTTTCCGGTATGTGGCATAGGTGATGCCCATGGAAAACCAGGCGGTTTGCTGGGAAAAGCGTGACTAAGATGTGTGTTTTGTTGGAAAAATGAGGTGAAACCAGCCACCTTGGAGCTGATGGAAAGTCCCCTTGGAGCACCTGGGATTCAGCCTGCACACAGGTCAACAGCATTCCCCAGCCCATGGAGGCCCCGCTTGTCACTCTCTCTGCTCTCCACAAGGAAAAAAACACTGTGAACCTTGTCAAAAGCCATCTCCATAACCTCTATTTTCCCCAAAGAGGAGGTTTCCCTTTCCCAAGGTGAAAAGTCTTGTAGTCAACAAAATCACCTGTCCAGAAGACAAGACCACAGCGATATCACAAGTGGGTTCCTGTGCCCATCCCCTGCTCCTCTGAAGAGCTGGGCACATTGCCCTCAGCCCCTTGGGAAGTCTCTGCTGGTGGCAGGGTTGCTGGGGAGCAAGGGCGAGGAGGACACCTGAGGAGAGATGACAAGTGCTACTGACTCCCCATCATTCCTCATTTGCCCGGTAATTTGGGGGAAGAAACAGTGTAAAAAGGTACTTTTGTTTAGCCTGCAGTACTAACATGGCCTTAGCCTGTTTGCAGAGCTGGGACAGCTCTTGGGTATTGAGAAAAGGAGCTTATGATCGCCTTCAGAGAGGAATGCACCTATCCCGTATCACTCCTGCTAGGCCCTGTTATCCACAGGATGCCTGGGGAAGGCCAGGGATCTACTCATCCCCGCTCAGCAGACGGAAAGCTCATGGAAAGCCGCATAGGAGGCACCTGCAGCACCCAGTCCCTCCAAGCTTGCATAGGTTTGAACCAGCCTCAGCTGGAAGATGCTGTCGCTGGCCATGGGACTGGTCCTGCTGGGGAAAGGCGGTTTGAGCACGTGGCATTCCAGGCCGGTGGAGCTGAGCGCAGCCTCGGGCTGGGTGAGTAATGCCTTTGGCCAGCTGTCTTGAATACCGGGGCTTGATCTCTCACCTGGTGCCAGCAGGCAAGCAGGCATGCTGCTCCGCTGGCACCCACGGGCCCCTCTCAGCACCCCCAAAATATCTCCTGGGAAGGGTCTCAGAGCCTATCCCTTCTCCTGTGAACAGGCTGACCCAGCTCAGTGTCACATCCCAAGGCTCCCCTTGCTCTTCCGTGCCCTCTCCCTCCCAGTTGCTCCAGGCAAGTGGACCCCTTGTCTTCCTCCAGCCATAGACCCTGAGCCACCAAGGAGAGACCCTTGGGCACATGGACCATCCTCATCCCTCTCCAGGTTGGCTTTTACCTCTTTATGGGTGCTGTCTGGCCTGGCTGTGCTCCTCCAGGAAGCCTGTGCATCCTTCATGGGCACCATTCTGGGGTGCCGCTGCCACCCAAGGCTTTCATGAGGGATACCCAGCATGGGGGTGGGTGAGCAGTCTATTCCCATTCCTGCAGACGTTATCCTGGAGCAGAAGCACAGCTTTGGTCACAGACATGCCGATGCTGCTGCCGGCACCCTGCCCGTGTGGATTTGTATAACCTCATATCAGGCAGCACTGGGCCATGGCTGAGCCAGCTCCTGCTTCTCTCCCTGCCCATGCTGGCCCAACATTGTAGCCAGTCCTGGAACCCAGAGCTCCAGGGTCTCACTTCCTGGATATCCCTGAATCTGCTAGGTGCCCCATGGGCCCCTCTGCCAAGTAGCCTTCCCACAGGGATGCTGGTGGGTGGTGCTGTCACCTGGTTCCTGCTGCAACCCAAGGATGCACAACCTCCAAGTCAGGACCATTTGAGGCATTGTCCTGCTTCACATGGAATGACCTTTGCTGTTGTCTTTGAGAGAAACCAATGAAAAATGGATGGTTTTATGCTTCTTGTGGGGGAGAGAGGGTAGACCATGGCCAAGGCCGCTCCCTGGTCAGCAGTAGAGACAAGCCCAGCACAGCCCAGCACAGCCAGACAGGTGACTAGAAAGCCTCCACCTCCCTAGTTCTCCCTGGCCTGCTTTCCAAACCTGACTGGTTGGGTTTCAGGGTGCTGGAGGTGTGCCAAAGCACCAGGGCACCAGAGCAGGCAGGGTGCTGTACCAAGAATAGCAGATGCTGCTCACCTCCCTTTCCCTTTTGAGAAAACACAAGCAAAACCCCTGGGGAGATGTTGTTTGTGGGTGCAACCAGTGGCTGGCTGACAGCTGCCTGTCAGTGCCCTCAAGGGCTGCGCAGCACCCACAAAACCCACAGCTGGGGTCCACACAACCCTGAGCATGGGTGGCTGAGGCCATACATTGCTGTTGAGCACCCGCTGCTGCCCCTCGGGCATCACTCGTGGGTTGCAAAGTGCCGCAGGGTTTGCTTTGGCGCTCGGTGCTCTTACGTAAGGGAGCGGGAGAGCGGTGGGGATGAGCACGGCTTTATAGGTCAGAAAATGGAGGTGCGGGGCAGTTTGGGGGTTGGGCTGGGTCAGCCCGTGAGTCAGTGGCAAAGGAGGGACCAGCGCGGTGAAGGCTTTATTAGCTGATGAGGGGTGGAGCGAGGCTCCGCAGGCAGGCGACGAGCCACGCCGAGCCACGGCAACAACAGAGCCGGGTCTTGCTCTCCCGCCCAGCGCGTGGCCCAGCACCTCGATCTGCTGGCAATGCGGTCCCGATCCCGCTCCTCCTCACCGTGCCCGTGAGGGGCAGCCGAGCCCCCCGCCGCAGCCCCAAACTCACCCACGGCGCAGCCAGGAAGGCGGTGATGGAGCAAGGTCAGTGAAACAGGTTTCTCCTCCTGGGTCCCTCGAGCAGGCGTCCTTCCCCGCGCGCTGGGGAGCTGCAGACTTGTTGACAGCGGCTCTCGTTAGCTTGGTTATTGAGCGGGGCCGAAGGTTGGGCTCTGGAGATAGCGGCTCGGATGGGGTCACCGCTCCCCGTGCACATCCGTGTGCCTCTCTGGGGTGAGGGCCATGCTGCTCAGACTTCGCTGGCCTCGTGGGACCCCACAAGAGCCCCTCACCCCGGGAGGTGTGCTCTGAAATGTTGACGGGGCTGGGACGGCTGCAATAAGTAGCTTTTCCTTGACGAGGGCCCAGAGGGGTTTGGGGGCGGCAGCCTCGGGTGACCTCGGTGCCGTGGCCCTGCAGCCGCCCTTGGGTGCTGCCCCGCCAGCCGAGCGGCCAGTGCCAAACTCGGGGTTGTTTGTGGTTGTGGAGAAGGGCCAGGCTAGGGGTTTATCGCAGCTGAGGTGAAAGACAGCATCCAGGCCAGCTGCCAGGAGCCTTCCTCTGCCTTGTTCATTCCTTTTGCTGCCTCGTTGGAGCTCCTATGGACTCCTCTGTGCTTCTCTCCTGTACTGCCTGCGGCCAGTGGCTCCCCACACCAGGGACAGAGAGACACGGAGGTCAAACAGCCCGTCCATGGGCAAGTTTCCGAAACACAGCTGGAAAACGTGGGGGGAGCGTCTCACTGGGGCGAGCACAGGCAAGTGTCCCCACTGCCAGTGCTGGGTTTTGCTGTGCCATGGCAGCACCAGCCAAGCTCCACCACTTCCCCGCGGTGAGATAATGGGTGGGGAAACAAAAGGATGATGTAGGAGCCAGATCTGTCCTCGGCACCTCCTGTGAGGGCAGAGCCCGTCCTTGGGCGAGAGCAGCGCCGTGCGGAGCCCACTGCCGGCAGTGCCCTGCTGCAGCCTCACCATAGCCAGGGAGGGGACCCCAGGGAAATCTGTTCCCACACCAGGGCTTAAATGCTTCTGTAGGACTTACTGCCTGGGTTTAGGTGTTTTCTGGGCTGGATCACCCCTTGCAGCCCACACTCACTGCTCCTAGTACAGTCCCATGGGGAGTCAGGTGGTTCAGCCTTCGCCCGAATGTGTCCTCTGGTGATGGCTGCTCCTGGGACCTTCAGGGCTGGGTGGCTCTGCCAGCTTTGGAGAGCACTGGTGAGCTGGAGCTCGGTGTCCTGCAGCAGGAAAACATAGCTGTTGTCAAAGTGCAGTTCTAAAAGGTTAAAGCTCAGACAAAGATCAGGGAACAGAAGCAGTAGGAAGGTTGTTCTTGCCCCTTTGAAAAAGTAGGAGGTTGGGAGAGAGAGCAAAGAAATCCAGGATCGCCACCTGCTCCTGTAGCCATCCCAGGGCCCAGGTTGGCACTGCCAGGCTCTGCCACAAGAGAGGATCCCAGTGTGGCAGGGTAGGCGGTGCCACAGGGGAGGCAGCGCCGTGGCACGTGCGCTGGTGGGTGCTGCTTGACCCCACACCAGCTGGAGGTCCCACAGCTCCCCCAGTGTCTTCACCACCCACCTTCCTCCCACTGAAATATCTGGGACAGGATGTAGAGACCATCCAGGGCATTGATCCTGCACTGCCGGTGTTTGCTGCAGCCACTGCATGGTCTCAGCCAGCAGCACTACTGAGGAACCAGTTTTGTCCCAGCTGTACGCAGGTTTTCACCCGCCGTCACATCCAGGACCCGCGTGCCCCCCTGAGCTGACTCCTTGTTCATGCAGGAGAGACTGGGGGCTGTGGCGCCCTCACCCTGGCACATGGAGCAGCACAGAGCCAGCTCCATCACAGGGACTGGAGTCAAGTCCTCCTAAAACACAGTTCTCCACAGCTTGGGCATCCCCACCGACAGTGCTGGGCACACCCATGTCCTCACTGCTGGTTTCAGGACCATGCCAGAGCGAGCCAGGAGCCTGGGTGTCACAGGGAACCAGCGATGTTCCACAGCTGGGGACAGAGATCAGACAGTGCTTGTGCTCAAAGCACATTGATCCCCAGCAGCACCGTTGGTGCTCAGCGGGATAAATCCAGACTAACACCATGTACCTGACCGCAGATGTGGCTCATAGTCCCCAGCTATGAGCCCTCAAACCCCTCCCTCTCTCCTTGCTGTTGGGGCAGGAGCCTGGGAGAAGACTCCCGGCTTTTCCAGCTCCACACAACTCTGTAACTCCCCCTTAGCCCCTAGTTCACCCCACCTGGCTGCTGAGGGGCCCTGGGGGCTCTCACAATAGGGACATTTCCTTGTGCATTTCTGCAGAAACGGCTCTGTACCCCTGATGAAACTGGAAAAGGTTATTGCAGCCACAACCCCACAATTACAGAGCAAACCTGTGCTCTGGGGCCCTGCACTGAGCCCCGTGGGAGGTGCTGCCCTGCTCCTGACCCTCATTCAAATGACAGGGATTTCAGCTGAACACCCAGGAGGGAGCAGCTCTCTCCCCTGCACCTCGAGCAAACAGCCTGCCCACATCAGACCACCAAAGGCAATGGGCACAGGGCACCAGTGATGTCCCACACCTTGCTCTGCCCCAGCATGCCCGCCGGGAAGTTCGGTGCCATCTGTGGGAGCGTCCCTGTGCTTCTCCGGCCACCCCTACTGAGAGCAAGCCCAGGCAATGGGTGCTCGGGAGATGAATGTCTGCCCTGAGACACTTGGTGGCAGAATCCATGGCATCGCCTGATATTTTGCTAGCATTTATGACTTGTGTGAAGCAGATTTAGAAAATAATTCTCCCCCTTTACACCTAAGGGCAGCATTAAAAGAAAACAACACTCCATTTCTCTCACTTTCCCAGTTTGCTCGGCAGCAATTTCTCACAGAGGACACAGTGAGCTGTGTCCAGGTTGTTGCCTTTAGAGGCGCTTTGTTTTTTGGGAATAGCCACGGAGGGTCCCAAACACCATTGCAAAGTCCCTGTGAGGTGCTGTATCCAACCCAGGCCATATCAGAGCCGCATCCAGCCCTGCACTGGGCTGCAGGGGAAGCGGCGCAAGGCATGGCAAAGCCGGGGCGTGCCACGGGTGCTCTGCACGGAGTTCCTTCCCGCTCACCTCCGCTCCTGCCACTGCACGTTACTCAGCCGCTCGGCCAGGAAGTGAATCCCCGACGGGATGGGCAGGAAACAATTAAGCAAGTGGTGTGCAATGGCTCTCGCTGGCCTGGCAGGTCCCAGACCCCAGCATCAACCTCCAGTGTGGGCACCGTGGCTGTCACCAGCCCCAGGTGAGGCTGGAGAAGAGGAGCATCAGACAGGGCTGAGGACTAGGTGCTCCAGCCCAAGAATGATGCCTCCCCATGGTTCCCTCTGCCCATAGGACGTACCTGGTGTCCTGCAGGCGATGTCCTCTCTCAATTCCTATGCCAGCCCCACGTGGCATGACTGAGCACACGTGCCGTCAAGGAGAGCAGCCAGTAAGCCTGGTGCTGGCAGCAGCCTACGGGAAGCAGACACATTTCCACAGGCCAGCCATGGTACCTCACAGCAGCAACAGCAGCATCCAACTAGGGGTGCTGCCATGTTGACTTAGCATCAGTGAATCCACATGTCCAACAGCAACACTGCACGCCCGCCCTCATCCCCAAAAACCTCCCCTACTTTTTCCCTCTTCCAGACCATGCTTTGGGGGCCCAGCTGGTTCCTAAGGATGGGGAGACAAAAACACCTGAGTGACAGCAAGTGCCAACACAACCCCTTTGCAGCAGCCACGTAGGGGTACGGGCAGGGCCTGTGAATCAGAATCCCTTTGGTGAGCGGTTCTCCTCCAGTTGAGGAGGTGGGGCTGTCCGGCTCAAGGATGGGGTGTCTGTGCTGTGGCCACACTGCTGGCATGGCCCCTTGGTCTCGTTCTTCTCCCTCCACACCAGACCCCTGCACCATCAGGAACAGGATAAAACCCGTCCAAGCTAAACCCAGGGGACTGGTTTTGCAGGGAAGCCAAATCTAACAGAGGCACTTGGGCGTTTGGCATTTGTGGCTTGGAGCGTTCATGGACAACCATCCCCAGGATCACAGGATCTCTACCAGGGAGAGGTGCCCTCCGCTGCCACAGTGCCCACAGGACCTGCGCCGTGTCCCACTGCTCAGGCACCGGTGTTTTGCTCACTGGCAGCATCTGTTCAGGGAAACCTGCTGCCTGGCTCGGTTTCTGTTTGGGAGGGTATTTAAGGGTGTTCTCCAGGGTGTGCCAGCCCTGGCCTCCACCCTGCTTTCACAAGCACCCTCTCCGAAAGGAGCTTGTTGTTCTCGGCCATGGAGCAGTTGCAATTAGCAGTGGCGAGGTTCTCCCGTGGAGACTGGACTGCTGAGGGGCTGAGCAGTGACGGGGCCCATCTGAGCCAAAGACCCGGGAACAGCTACATCCCCTCCCCACACCCAGGGAAAGCCAAGCCCAGCTCCATCACAAGCCCAGTGGGAGGCAGCAACTCAACCGGTCAGGGGGAGCTGGAAACCAGAGGATGTCTCCTCAGCCAGAGGGTTTGAACATCCTGTTCTGCAAGGGCTGTGTCCTCACATTTCCTGAGAGACCACCTAGCTGGAAACTGAGGACCAAAGCCAAGCAACGTGCACGAGTCCAAAGAGCAGTCACTGGCTCTGGGGCTGCTGTCACCTCGGACAGCCACCCCCGTACCTACAGACCTTCCTCCTCACCTGAGGCAGTTGTGGGCCTGAGCTGATCTCTTGGGCCCTGCAATGCTGTGTTGGTGCCACGGCTCAGTTTTGGTCTCTCCCTGCGACTGTGGAGGTGATCAGGTTGGTCTCAGGGCCTGGCAAGCTCAAGCAGCATTTCTGAGCCTCATCTTAGCTGTGTGAGCACGTGTCCCATGGCACTTGGGTACTGTCACATCAACAAACCTTGTCACCAGTTCTTTAGAGGAAAGAGTTTGGGAGGAAGGATCTCTGTCAGCATCAGCCCACCATCAGCAGCTACTTGGGTGCTCCTATGCAAAAAGGCAAAGTTAGGGAGCGTGCAAATCCCAGCTGCTCAGCAGTCCCCATCCCGTATCCCTGTTCCCAGTCCATAAAATACTCCAGCAGGTGCCAAGCCAATAGATCCACTTCTCTCTGCTATCTGCCTGGATAAACTGGCTCCCGTTACACTGGAGTGACAGTGTTGCGAGCCAGAGCAAATCGCTCCCCTCCTGTGTCCGGCATAAACCCAAAGGCACGATTCACGATTCATCCCTGGGGGAACTGGAGCCGGGAGCTGGTTCGCGGCCGGCAGCTGGTGCTCTACTGGTTATCCAGAGCTAGGGCAGAAGACTTGGATAACATCACAAATGTGAATGAGGAAAGGGGTGAATTTAGACACCATAAACTCACCTGAACGTTGGCCTTAAGTTACGGGTCCTGCTCACTGCAGGACTTGCCAGCCGTCTTTCTGTTGCGCCACATCCTTTGCAGTCCCAGTCGGCAGTGGGTCCCATCCTGCTCTCCCAGATCCAGTCCCGGCAGAGGGAGCTGTGACATTAGTGAGCTGAGCCACTGCTCTCCCTGCTGGGACAGCAGCCCTGGGCTTTGGAGACGGACCAAATTAAACAGTGCTGGGGCCCCAGCACCGTGCAGCCTTCATGGAGAACTTGCTGACTCAGCACACCTGATCACTCACCCTTTTGCTTGGAAATCAAGCCAAGAGTTATGCAGAACTCATCATTTCAAATATAAAAGTGTTTTCGGGTTAAAATTCTCTTTTAAAATCCCTCCCTCTCAGTTTGCATCCATGCAGAAAGATCTCGGACTCTCAGTGCAGCAGTGGTGTTTAGCTGATGCCGGAGCATCTCCATGTGGAGTGGCACGAGGGTGGGGTCCTACACCTCTCCTGGTGGAGCTTCAGCCACTTGGACTCAGCAGGACAGGGACTTGCCTTCCAGAGAGTAATTGTTACTTGCAAAGAGTATTTTTCTTCCCCTACACGCACACCATCGCTTCCCCACAGCAGGCACAGGCAGGGAACAGCACAGCTTCACACCAAACAAATCTCCATCCCCCAAACAGCAAATCCACAGCATCCCCAGCCCCGAAGGGACAAATGTGGTGCAGATCCCAGAACGAGCACGTGCAGACTGCCAGGACTCACTGTGCTCAGGTCATCCCTTATCATTGGCAGCCTTGAGATAAGGCTGGATAAGCAGTACCAGTAACAACAAGCGGCACTTTTCTGATCTGGTGGTTTGCATCACGGCCTGAACAGGCAGGTTGCCAGGACCCCACAGCAAGGGGCTGCTGACTCTCTCCCGTTAGGATATGTCACTACCCAGGTCCCCATCCCACTGCTGCACCCCAGAAACACTCCTGCCACCCAGGAACCATCCATAGATCACGTATGTAAAATGGTGCCGTGGAGCTGGAACTGGAGGGCCTGGAAAGAGAGATGCAATGGATCTGTGCAGGAACGCTATGGTTCAGAGCTGCCTTTTGAGCACTGATGCATCAGGGATGCTTGGAAGAGGTTCTGGGCTGCAGCCCGGTGCTACCCTCAGTCCTGGGAAGCTCCTGGAGGTGAAAGTCAAGGTCCTTCACACACAACCTGCTGATGCATCTCAGCGCCCTGGAGAGAGGGGACAGAAACGGTGCCTCCATGGGACAGCCATTTGACCATTGGGAGGCAACTACCAATATGTTCAAACTGCTCTCCAGCACAGACTGGACTCCTGGACGTGCTGAGCACCTGCCGGCTAATGTCAGGGCTGGCATGTCTCAAGCTGGACCGCCCCAAACCACAGCAATCAAAACTCCCTTCCAAAACCACAGCAACAAACAATGCGACCAAGAACAAGGAGAAAGACCAGGACTACCCGTCCCTCTGTTCTTCCAGCCCAAACCCCAAATCAACCACCTGCTCGGGAAAGAATGGATCATAATTATTTATTTTGGGTCCCTTTGAAAATATCATCACGTATCCCCTTCTGTTCATGGCCTCGTATGGTCTCTCAGCCTGTGTCAGCATGGTGTCCTGGCCAGCTCTGCAGCACGTTTCTTCCTCCAGCGAGCAGGCAACTGATGTCCCTTCAAGGCTGGCAGGTTGGAGTTGCCTGGTCTGATCTCAGCAGTCGTCCCTCCGTACCGGGGAGCATTGCGTAGACAGGGAGTAGAGCGAGGGAGCAGAAGGGACTGGTGGGGATGGCTGTAGCTTTCACCTGTGCTCTGAAGGGAGTCTCTGGCTTGTGTTTTCTGGCAACTTAGAACTGCGTTTGTTTTCTCAATCATTAAAAAAAAAATAATTAAAAAAATATGCTGCTGCTGCTATCTGCAAAGGGAAAGAGAAAATTCTGTCAGCACCCTGAGGATCCAAGACTGAAAGCCTGTAAAAGCAGCAAGAAGCACGCAGATATTTGAAGGCTGGGAAGCCTGAGCACCACAGTGGATTGGGGTGTCAGCAGATGTGACAGTGGGGAGACCCCCACTAACATCTTCCCTTCCCCTCTATGGCAGGCATGTGGTCCTTAAAACCAAACCGATCAAACCCTGGAAATACCAGAAAATAGCAACAACTCCAACCCAGATCTGCAGTCTCCAAAGGTCTGAGTAAGATCTCAAGCATTTGGGGAAGGATTCCCAATGCCAATGGGGCACTGCTGCCAGCTTGTTCCCACCAGGAGTTGAGGCTGATTTCTTCATGCCTTCAAAAGATGGAAGAGTCAAGACAAGCCTGAGCATGGCTGAAAAATCCAGCTACAGGGACTCAGAAGAATCAGACCACAGAGCAGGCTGCATGCACACACGTTATGAAACAAAACAAGGGCTTCATGTCTTGCCCAGCCACGTTAGGGCTGTTGAGTAATGAACTAACATTATTGCCACCTCTCCAAACTCTCATCATTTCCACACGAGCAGGAATTTGCCCACACACAGAAACACTGAGGTTACCTGGACTCCTACTCTTCCAAGTGGATAGCAAACAAGACCTTACATTATCCACATCTCCACCTGCTGAAGGGTTTAATCGCTCAGAAGCCCCATCTCCTACTTACAGTTCAGTGTCCACAATGACATCTGGATTCTCCAAAGTTTGTCGTCTCCTCTGGATGGCATCCACTATCTTTTTCCTGGGGCCCAAGGGAATGTTGATGCTCTTCAGATCATTGTCTGAACATAGCATGAGGGCCTCCAAGTCAATCTTTTCCTTCTTCAAGATGGAGATGAACTCAAACATGTGCAGGGAAGCTAAAAAAGTCTCCAAGGGGCTGGTGTCTGGTTCATCATCATCATCTAAGCCCAGCTCCACCTCATCCCAGGGCAGCTCCTCCGCGTTCCTCTCCTGCAGGCTGTTGGCACTGCCAATGCTATCGTTGAGACTTGGCGAGCGCTGCAGGCGGCTCCGCAGTTTGACACCTACCCCATCTGTGTTGTCTTCACCCAGCGCACCAACGTCCTCCCGGCCGATCCCAAAAAGCCCGCTGCTGACGTAGTTGCGCCGGAACACCATGGTGCCCAGCCCAGGGCGGTTGAACAAGGAGTCATGGCCAGAGTCTGTGCTGACTTCCGAGTGGGCCGAGTCCATGTGCAAACCCGGATCACTTATGGCACGGGAGACAGTGTCTTCATCCGTGAGGAACATGTCTCTGATATTGCGCCGAGTCCACTCCTTGGGACTGGCATACGTGCCCTGCTTCACAAACATGACGTCGTTCCCCAGCTGCACACCAGACAGAGACCGCACACTTTTCCTACCATCCTCATAGATCTTGAATGTCCCATCCACCTGCTTCTTCTTCTCTAGCTTCTTTTGTATTTTCGTCTTTCCCTTGGCTGTGCCGTGGATGGTAGCTTGTGAGTATGGCAGGGAAGTCACCATAGACATGTGTTGGAACTTCTTGCTTAAGGTGCTACTTGAATAGCTGGAGAAGCTCATGGTGTCTGAATTATCTGACATCTCCTTTCTGTACCGTTTCTCCATCCTTTCATGGTGCTTCTTCTGCAGCTTCACACAATCCTTAATCCTCCGCTCCGCATCCCGAAAGGCCTTGTCCTTCAATTTGCTCACCAGCTTTGGGTTGAGGCTGCTCTGCTTGGCAGCAATAGAGTCCAGGTATCGCACACACTCCATGTGCCCCTTCATGGCTGCCATGTCCAGCGGGGTGTGGTAGTCATTGTCTAGGCACCAGATGTTGGCTCCAAAAGATATGAGGAAGGAAAGGCAGTTCAGGTGGCCGTTGGCTGCTGCCAGGTGGAGAGGGGTGTTCCCCCAGATGTCACATTTGTCTGGATCACCCCTAGACAACAAGAAAAGCAACCGGTTAGCACGCAGGCGTGGCTGACTCTACTGTGATATTCCCTGTTGTGCCAGAGCAAATCAGCACCAGGAACTGTTGCCTCCTCAAAATATGAAGCTACATGCCATGGCTTAATTTTAAGGGGGTCTTCTTGGAGGGGTGTACCACTAACATAGAATCACGTGCCTGACATGCAAGCCTGTGGTCATTCCCATGACTCGAATTGAGCTCTCAGGAGACATGTGTTCCTGCATCAAGCCAGCATTTGGAGGGAGACAAGCCAGGTTCTGAATAACCCAGAACTGAGATACGGGGCTGATTCCAACTCAGACTTTAAGCTTGTTATAAAATTTCAAATCTCAAACATTCCATTAAATTCTAGTCCAATTTTGTCTTCAGATCTTGGCTTCATTCAGATTCTGTGGAGACACATCCCAGAATACCTCTCTGTACACCACATCCTGTGTGGGACACTGTGGGGTCCCACCATGACAGTAGCACCACCATGAAACAGCCATCCTCAGCAGCGCTTCTGGAACCCACCAGGTGCTGCACATTCCCACCCTCTTGTTGATTGGTGCCTGGAGAAATTTGTGGCACAAGAGGGCACGTTGTCAGTAGAGAATAAGGGCTAAGTTGCTGGCGTTGGCCTTGGGCTGGGGTTTTGGGGAGGGTTTTGCTGTACCACGCTTGGTCTCGATTGCACGGCTTGAAGCACATTGGTATTAGCACATCCCGAGAATCCAGTTTCAGAGAAAGTGGAGATTAGGTTTCTGCGCTCCTCAAGAGCTGGACACTCGACTAATGCCATTAGCATCTCCTCTCACACCCTGCTGGCCCCTACTCCAGCCAGCTGCTGACAGGACACAATGGCTTGCCCACGTGTCCTGCCTCCCGTGACAGAACGGACATAAACCTAAGATTCAAGGGAAGTCTGTCCTCCTGACATTCCTCTGTATTTGTGATGTGCTGAAACAAGAGATAGTTCACACCCCTGCTGGCACCGGCCTTCGCCCGAGCGCGTGCGCTAATGATATGCGGCCAGCAGCAGTATCTGTCAACAAGGCACTCTCCCTTCGTGCACATGGATAAGGCAAAGCCTTTTATTAAGGCTGTGCGGCTCCACCACCCTCAGGAGCAACTCCCCGTGAGCAGCAGGGCTCTGGCAGAGCTCTGGCTCAGCGCAGCTCCTGCCTGTTTCTGCACCACCCTTTCAATGAGCTCCAGAGGAACCGAATACTCCTCCTCCACCACAAAGATCTCAGCTCCAAGCCCTGGTGACACCAAGAGTCAAGAAGGCAAATGCCCACTGGAGACCTTCGGCCTGCGTTACACTTCAATCCTCGTTGCTTTAGGACCTTGTTGCTTTAGAGCTGGGAGCTACAGAGCCCAGAACGCTCCTCCAAACCCCATGTGCTCTGTGCCATGCCTGATCTCACTTGAAACAGTCTGAAAACTGCTTCAGAGCAAGAGCTGGAGCATGAGCTCTCTCACAGGAGCTGTGGAACTTACTTCCCGTCCCGCTTTGCATCTCCATCACTAGCACCCATGCACAATCCCCGGTAACAGCCTTGCCCAGCACATCCACCCTCCCACACTGCAGGCAGGGGTGGTGTGTCCCTGCTGCCCCCTGGACACTGCTAGTCAGGGAACAGTGGAGCCAGAGTAAAGCCACCCAGCTGGAGGAATGACTAGTTCGCAATCCTCAGGCTTTGCTGACATCTCAGCTTTGTAATACTGAAGGAAAATGATTCTGCAAAAGGCACAAGTAATAAAGACAGTGTTCAGATGCTAAGCTGAAGGTTATTTGAACTCAGAGCATGACCTTCCTGGCCATATTCTCCCAGAGCTGCTACAGAACGCGCTCAGCTTGCCCCTTGTGGGAGCATCAGCAGCAGCTCCACCACACGTATTTTCACAAAATGTGTAGAAACTTTCTAGGTACAACCTCGAGCCTGCTGGTAAATTCAGCAAGTTAGTTAAAAGGTTCAAAACTGTCTAAGGGCCAAAAAGACCCACAAACTCTGCAGGACTTCTGTATCCAGAGCCTTTGACAGCTCTCACAGAAGCACAGTAAGGCTTCAAAGATGGGTGTTAGGGAGGAGAAGGGCAGGAGATGACAGGGTTGAGGAGCTGTGAAGCCAGCAGAAGGAGAGGAGGGAGCTGCAAGGACTGTGTCAATGCTGGGTTTCCAGGAGCAGTAACTCCCCAGCCCTTGCCTCTACCCTCGTAGTGACATGTCCAGGCTGGGAAATTCATGGGCAAGATAAATATTTGATGAATTGCAAGAGAGGAATAAATTATTGATGGAGATGGATTAAAGAGCCAGTGAAACTGGAACTGCCGGCGCTGGCAGTGGGACTCCAGCACATGAAGGGCTGTTCGTTTGTTTACATGTGCTCTGATCAGGCACATGTGTGTCCAACATGTGTGGGCAGATCAGCCAGGCCACCATGAGGGTCCCAACATGGACGCGGACTCATGATGTGGACAGTGGCTGAGTAGCAAGCTCACTAGAAATAATCTTGCTCCCCAAGCCAAGCGTATGGACGCTCAATCCATGAAGTGCATGCCAGAGCCCACTCTTGCGTCTGTCTGGTTCAGGTAGCAAAGGGTAAAGCCGGGGAGTTCTTGGTGGACTCATAGTTGAAGGTCTACTTTCCTCAAGCTTTCCTCCACCTCAGAGAGTGAGAGGAAAGAGCATCAAAACCAGCTTTTCCTGGATGTTGCCACTGTCTAGAAACAAGAGCATTAGAGCAAAATTAGATCTCTAGGCCCCTTTGCCCTCTAAATGTCTGCCACAGGTGCTAAAAATGCATCAGAAGGGAAAAAGAACAGTGACTTGGAAAATAGAAGTGTTTAATCCAGCACAGATAATAAACATGAGGCCTGCCTCTGGCAGGTGCCAGTCTCAGCAAAACTTCACCTCCAGGGTGCTGCCCGTGAGGAGATGCTGACTGCAGGGTCCACTAAGTGGGAACATATTTTAATAACAGGTGTGAAGAGCAGCACTTCTCAACTTCAAAGCGTTTTCAAGTGCTGAGTCAACTCCTGTAATAATCATTATTAAAAATGCTGTTAATTGAGCCCCTTAGGTGGACGTGTGCATCTCCTGAGTCACTGCGTTCACACCGTGACACGCACACTCACTCCCTTCCTGCTGGTTTTTCCCCTCCACTTCTCCCATAAGATCCTGATTAGCTGGGGAATCCAGTGGCACTTACATATGTCTTTCCCTGGCTGCACGTGTGAAGTTCCTCCGATAGCAATGGGCTGCCTCATCCCTGGGTCATGGGTGTGAGTGAAGGATCGGGCCCTCAGACCAGGAGCTGGCTGGGTGCAGAAGGATTGGGCCCTCAGACCGTGAGATGGTTGGGTGCAGAGTGTCTCTGGCTTCCATAAAATATTTTTGGATAGAGGAAGAGGAAAAAGTAGTTTTTGGATAGAGGAAGAGGAAAAAGTAATTTATGGCTTGAGGAAAGAAACCCTCCAGCTTCTGCACAGCCAGGCAGGGTAATGAACCGAGCAAAACCTAGAAATGAGCAGAAAAGATGAGGTTTTTGGATCCCAGAGTAGAGCTTTGGATCCTGTATCGCAGGCTGGTGGTAGGTAAAAGATTCAGCTTGTCTCCAGAACCCATCACAGATGCTGTGGGCAAGGTTCATCTCAGGTCTCTGCGCCTCTCACCAGCCAGACACAGGGCCAGAAGTTATTGTTACTGGCGAGCATCACTGCTGGCCCTGCTGCGGCGGTGCCTGGGGGCACGTCTACTGGCTCAGTGCTTCGCCATGCCCAGAGCTCACACGGACTCCAAGAAGCCAGCTCAGATGCCGGAAGCGACGAGGCTGAGAGAGCGCTCCACCCTGCTCCTTCACCTTCCTGGCGGGTCATCACCCGTGGGAAGGTCCCCACCAACATGGCCACGTTGCTCCTGGCAGCCACTTGGCCATCAGCCCTGTGGCACGCAGAGGATGCACATCACCTTCACGTGCCTTGCTGCAACCTCCACTGCAACCCTGCCCCGGCCAGGGCGACGTGACTCCCTCGAGCAGCCTGGCTGATGTCAGAAGCCATCTCATCCCTCCAACCCACTGCTGAGCCACTCGCACCCCTCTGCCTTTAACATCCAAAGCATCCATGACTCCTCTTTTTGTAAGAAGGGAAACTGAGGCATATCTCTGCAAAGAAACACCGGGTGACAAAACTGACAGCGGACCCATCTAGCAGAAAGACGCATCCTCGCCTCTCCCGTGGTCCTCTCCGAGGCAAGAAAGTCCTGGCCGTTCCCAGTCAAGGCCCCCAGATGGGTAGTTAACTGGAGCTGGACTGATGCCCGCCGCTCCCACAGCGGCTAATAACGAATCATGCTGAAGAATTACTGCCTCTGAAAAGCTGCAATCCTAAATGCCAGTCAGTCTGCCTTTTCCCAGCCATCACGTTAATTGAGTTTGCCTCCCTCGCTGGAGGCCAGCCAGGAGGAAGAAAAAGGCTTTTTGTGTTGCAAACAAGAAGGAAGAGCCACCCCCAATCCCTCCATCCCAAACTCTCTCTCCATCCCCATGCAAAGGTGGCACAGAGGCACAGACACATCACCAGCCGTTATGGGCAGAGCAATGAGCTTCATTACTCCTTCTGTGTGGGTTGGGACCATGAACTTTCCTCAAAGATCCACCAATTTATTATACTTTCTTTCCCGCTCCCCATTTCAGCCCTACACCACAATCTGCTGAACACGTGGGCGTATGAATGAGGTCCCTTCACTGCTGAGAGCGCCTAGACAATCCCAAGTGTCCATCAGCCCAGCCTGCAGTAGGGCATAACAATCACAGCCATGATTTTGTCCCCAGCAGCCCCCCTTTGTCACGGTGCCTCTGGCCAACCTCACTAGGACATTTCATAACAGCCTGGCCCCAGCACTCAATCTCCCAGCTTGTCTGGGCACCAGTACCACTGTTCAGTGTTGCCAAGGAAGATTCAATATTTCTTGCAGCCCTGAGACTCTCCCATCGCCACCTGTGCCTCAGCATCCCCCTGGAGCCGGCCCAGCCCTGAAGCCTCCACTCCTCCAGGCACTGCTCCATGCCGTGGTCCCACGCTCTCCTGCCTCCCAGCGCAGGGCTCTCCGTGCCGAAGGAGGAATATTTTGACAGCGGAGGCCAGAGAGAAATGCCCTGACATTTCGGGACACTCAAATGCTTCTTCTTGCCTCCCAGTTGTTCTAGGGCAGATGTAATTAGTAACACATCCAACAGAGATCAAAGTTTCATCTCTGAACAAGACTTAAATACTGTTGCACAGCATCCTAAGTACTAGCAGGAAATTACAGGCTCTGCCCACGGGCTTTCCTGCCTCTCACCGACCCAAGACTGGGTTCAAGGAGCAGAGGGGTGCCTGCCTCTGCAAGCGGAGCAGCAGGGCGAGGAGGCTTCACCGATCTCTGCACGATCCTGGGTGAGGATCTGGCACACGGAGACGAACGCACAGATGTAAACGTATCGAGCAGCCCCAGACACTTTGCTCCACCATCCATCATGTAAAGGGCACTAGGCTTTTGCCAGGCTATTTTCCATGTCAGGAACAAATGTATATTAGGTTGTTAATTAAAGAGCAGCCAAGCTGTACTCGGACATGATTGAGCCCACGAGGACCTTTTAATTCAAAGGGAATTTATAAAAGGGGCCCCTCCATGGCAAAGCAGCAGCCCTTGGACTTCACAGAGAGGCAGAAACCGCTGGCTCGGATGTGGGGGTTGGCAGGGCAGGCAGTGGTGCTGCAGGGTGCCCTGTGATGGAGGCAGGCAATATAAGGTGATGTAAAGACATAAAGAGATATAAAGTCAGCTTGAAAGGCCCACGCCATGGATGAACGCCCCTTTCTGGAGGGTTTTGCCTTTCTGGAAGGGCATTCACCCACAGCACGGGCCTTTCAGACTGACTTTTTGACCATTAAAGAGTCTTCACAATCAATTCTAACTTCAGGGGCTCATCCCCAGAGCTCCTGCTCTTATCTTTCTGGCCCTGGGTGACAATTCTCCTCCTGGCAGGTTCCTGCTGAGCACAGTCTCTCCTGAGAGGTACGCAGCAAGTCACACAGCCCACCCAGGAAAGCACCACGGGTCTCTCAGCCCAGGAACAGCTCAGGATGCACCGCTCAGAGCAATATCTTGTTCTCTCCCCTGGGGACTCTGAAATCAGCTTTTCCTGGCCACGCTCCTATTGTATCAGGCACTCAACAACTTTTCAAAGTGACTGTACACAGCCCTTCTGATCGCAGGATCTGAAAAGAAAACGCTTTCCCATGGAAGGACAGCAATGTGGGGGGAGCTCTGCCTGAAAGTACAGCTGGCGGGGACAAGGCAGCCGGCCAGAGGTTTTGCACAAGCAGACCAGAGTATCAGGAGATGGTGAGAGTCCAGAACAGGCACAGCGGAGATGCAGCTGATCAGGTACAAAAGCTGCAAATGCAGCCCAGGGTGGACACAGAAAATCACTGCTTGGGAGCTGACGGCCCCACTGAGCCCCAGCCTAACATAGAGAAGCAAAGCCCTTCCAAGGAGGCATGATGCACACCCGACCTCAGCACTGTTCCTCAATGTTAGAAACAAATAAACCAAAATCAGCACCGCCACCAATCTCTCGACACAAGGCAGAGGCCACCTCACCCTGGATGCTTTTAGATGAAGTGCTCAGAAAAGCTACCAGAGCTGGCACATGCTCCCGTGGGAGGTTGGTAAGAGCAGGAGACTCACGTTCTGCTTTGGAAGGAACTAGGTATGGCAGATCTTGCCTTAGCACAGGCCTTCTTACATGCTTCCCCTAACACCAAGATGTAAAGCCCTCCAGTCTGACAAGTTTCCTCAGTCCCACTCCCTTCTCTCCACCACGTCCATGCTTATGGAGCCAGAGACCCTCAGATTTGGCAGCCCTGGGTAAGGTACTGAGACACACACTGAGACACACATCAGCATCGAGCAGCCCCCACAGGGGAGACTGAGCGTAAAGAAATTTGCTCTTGGGGAACCTGCTCCTGAATTTCCTGGACTCCAGGTGCATGACAAGCTGCCTGCGGGTCTCATACTGAGACCCTGGCTTTGGGTAAACCAGACAAGTGTCATTTACTGCCAGCTGGCACCACACGCAGTTCTGTGTGAGCGTTTCCTGGGACAGAAGGAGCAGTTATTCCCTCTGCCCCACCATTTAAAAGGGCTTTTTTTTCGTGGCAGTGACCTGATGGGTTTGCACTTTAGCTCTGCCTGTCTTTACAGGACCTGACTCAGGACTAAAAAGCACTTGCAGGGGAGACTCAGTCCCAGCTAGGGAGCAACAAGTGGGGTTTGGGGCAGGAGAAGCTATAGGGTCGCAGTGGCTGGGAAAATACAGAGCAGTTATCAGGAGTGTTGGATTAGACTGAAAGCAACACAAGGAGAGAAAAATAACTGAGGGCAGGGCAGAAGCAGG
This sequence comes from Baryphthengus martii, assembly GCA_013396935.1. Classification (NCBI taxonomy): domain Eukaryota; kingdom Metazoa; phylum Chordata; class Aves; order Coraciiformes; family Momotidae; genus Baryphthengus; species Baryphthengus martii. Next base: position 77,254 of record VWZK01017666.1, on the reverse strand, counting down.
GGTGTTATGGACAGAATCCATCATTTTGTGGGGCACCTGCACCCCTCACTGACCCACGAGCAGGGAAGGGGGAAAGACGGGGTCCCAACTACTCCATCCCCCAGGACAAGCACCGTACATTTGCCAAGGCTCACCCTCTGCTGACGATGAGGCGCAGGGCGTCCAGGTTGCCGTGATAGGCGGCCCATAGGGTTGGGGTCATGCCATCCTCATCCGGCGAGTTCAAATCCTTCTTAGTGGCTTCTTTGAGGAGGTCCAGGTAGCCATCCCGGGCTGCTCGGTGGTACTGGTCATTCATGGTGCGGAGCGGTCCCTGGGCGAGCGCATGGGTGCCCAGGGAGGGCTCAGAGGATGGGCATGGACGTGGGGAAGGGGGAGCTGCCAGGAGGACCCAGCTTGCACAGCGCTGTCGCACCAGGACACCTGAGAAGCCCCGGCAGGGGAGGCAGGAGCTCCTCCAAGCCCAGCCAGCCAGGCTCTCCAGCGCTTCCCCTGGGTCCTAAGCATCCTCCAGCCCTGACGGCTCCTCGCAGCAAACCTTTCATGCTCCAGCTCCACATTAAAAACTCTAATTAAGAAGAATCACTGTGTCGGGCTCAGCCAAGTGCTGTGGGCACAGTGATGCAGTGACAACTGGCCAGGTTTACATGTCCCCTACAGGGAGCAAGCTGCCAGAAAGGCTCATGGGCCGAATCCTGCCCAATACCCTGCAGGGGCCTCACCGTAGTCAACCCATCTCGAGTGAGGGAGATAAATGCATATATTTTATACATATATATATATATATATATGTATGTCTATCTCCCTGGTGTCTCTAGGAAGACAACAACAGACCCAGTCACCATCCTCGGACCCCACAACTACCCTGCCTGCGCCCACAAGACTCTGTTTTCTAGTGAATTGCACAAGAAACTGCACAACAGGAATCCCTGATAACCCAAAGTAACTCACACAGGCTGGAAAAATTCCCTTCCTCACCCCTCTCCCTCTTTGGAGATCAAATCCACCCCCTAACCAAACCCACTCCTGTCTAACAGCTCAGTACTTCTACTACGATGTGCATGAGGGGCAGTGTCTGGTCTCCAGTGTCTTTTATGCTGACACAGAATTTCTGGCTGTGCTGAGCCCCTTGGGGAGTTGGATGGCCCTAGGCAATGCTCCCAGCGAAGGATTTCCAGGCACCAGGCACCCTCTGCCATCAGGAGAGAGAGAGCTAAGCCTGGACACTGACCAAAGCACAAAGCTGTCACAGCACATTGCACCTGATGGTGAATTCCATCTCCTGGGACATGCTCTCATAGAGAACAAAGTTCTTGCTCCTCTCCTGTGCGTTTTGCTGACCACATCCTGGCTTTGCGGATGGAGATCTCCAGGGCTGGACCCCATGTCTGCCACCATGGCCCTGGGATAACGCAGGGAGTTTGGAGAGGGTGAAGCAGACCCAGTAGATGTGTGAGAAAGCGGGAAAGAGTGGAAAACCAGGGAAAGACTGAGACAGCAGCAGAGAGGGTTGGAAGGCAATGAACAGAGAGCAGGGAAAACAGAGAGAAACTCAGCTTATTTTTGTAAGGAAAAAAATGCCCTCAGACAGCAGAATGGCCCTGCAGTTGTCCCAGGTGCACCTACACAGGCTGCAAGGATTAACCCCGGGGTGACCATCCCGGCTGCCTGGGGACACCTCTAAGGGCACCAGAGAGAGGGTCGGCTCCCTGCAGGGTTTGCTTGTATTGTCAGATTCATACTCACCCGCTCAGCCACCCTGGGCAAGTCCCAATGGGACGTGATAGACACTGAGGTATTTGTGGTTGGGATCCTTCCAGGTGAAAAGCAGCACAGTAACGTCTGTGATTCATTACTGAGGTTATTTAATGATTCTTGTATTATTACTAATTAAGTTTGTGATGCTGCGCAGTGGTTCCCAGAGGGGACTGGGAGCATTGCCCAAGGCAGTAAACGCTCTTTCCTCTGTTGCTGGTTGGTATGGACAAAAGAGGGAGGACAAATCAGTGCATTTAGCCCAAGGGGACTCTAAACCTCTGGCCTCTGGAAAACATCACCATTATCAGCTCAGATTCACCGCCCGGGGCGGGGGCTGGGCTTCCCCGGGAAAAGGCTACAGACTGAGAAAAGATCAACCACTCACCCCAAAGAGGAACCTCTAAGGATCAGCAAAGGCCAGACAGGGCAGACCCAATACTGCTTGTGGCAGCCGGCTGGTGGCAGCACGGGAAAGAGACACGAAGGTCTCCCTGGGGTGATCCTGAGCTCTCTCCTTCACCATCCCACATAGTTCAGTTTGATGCTGTTCCTGTGGCGCTGCAAGAAGGAGCATGGTGGTGAGGGCCCAGGAATGGGACTCAAACTGCGCAGCAAACAGCCCCATTTCTGTGCTTGCCCCAGAGGAGGCAAGGCGCAGGGTTGTCTCCAAAAGAGGCATCCTCATGAAGCAATAAAACCTGTCCCCATCCACCCAGAACTGCCCTGAGCCCCCTTATTTCCCCTCACCGAAATATAACAGCTCTGGTAAGAGATCTTGAGCAATAGCTCTCCCCTCATCTGGCAAACACTTGAATCCCATTCATGCCATGGTTTGTTAACGTGACGTCTTTCCACTTGAAAGGAGAGAAGTTAAGCTCCTGAAGGCCAGAAAAAAGTGATCCCACCCAGAAAAGTCAAAGATAGTGCATCAGCAAAGGGGAACATGAATTTCAGTCCCCACATCCCGCCCTGCTCTAGAGCTAAACCTTCCTCGTTGTTGCCACCATGGGAAAAGACTGAGCTGCCCTCGACTGAATAGACAGAAATGCAAATTTCTTCCTTCTCCTCTTAAACACTGCAGGCATAGAAAGTGTGTTGATGGGAATAGGACAGGGTGAGGCACAATATTTACTGTGCTCAGTTAAGCAGAAAACCAAGCCCAAAATCATCATCAAAGTTCATCATCTAAACCATCTTCTCTCAAGGAAAGAGATCTCACGCATGTAGGGAGATGGGTTTGATGGGGTGCTTTGCTTTATGGTGACCGTGACCCTGCAACCGAGCGGTCCGTGCCATGCTTAGCAGTGGTGTCACCTCATGCCCTCCCCAGGTAAATAACTCTTATCTCCTCATTTCTCTCCTGCTTCCCCAAAATCAGCTGTTGCACAAAATGGATCACATGAGTTTCTCTGAGAAGCATACGAAGCACTGCTGTCAGCTCCAGATATGGTATAAATCACGGAGACATCCCAACAGGTATAAATTCTTTGGCTGACCAAGCTACAGCAACAGGGAAACTTCTCAGCCTGGCAAGAGCAGAGATTTGGATCCCAGAAAGCAGAGCAGGTTGGTGGAATGGCTTTGTTTGAAGGGTTAATTTGCTTTGTGTCAGGTTTTTAGTTGAGAATCAACATAGTTCCAAGCTTGGCACAGGCAAGGGGCTTTACAGGGAGTGACAGCAGAAATAGCTCATGTCCGGCTTGCAGGAAGTGGTATAAACCATGATGTGACACTTGAAAGACTCTCAGGGCTCTCTTACCTTTCAGCAGCCTGTTCCTCAGCCATGAAGTACGACATCTTCTCGGAATGTTTCACGGCTGACATTTAGAAATCAAACCACACTGGCCATTTGCCCCAGGATATTTGATCCTATGAGTGCTTTTCTGGTGCTTTTCCAATGTCTTGCATCAATAAACACCTAAATGTTGTGTGACAAATTGGGCATGCCAAGTTTAAACTGACCTGGGTTCTCCCCAAGCAAAAGCATCTTGAACAAGAACAGAGCCTTCAGGGAATCAGGAAGGGGAGGGTTAAAAATGAGCTCATCCCTCTTTTTGCGGTCCCTGTCTCACCCTTCCTAGTTTCTCTCATACGTCCCCTCCTCCTCATCACACGTCCTGCTTTGGTCCAGCCCTGGATTATTCGAAAGGTAATGACGTCCTCTCATTCATGGGGCTCTCCTCCCAACAGCCAAAGCATTAGCCAAACCATGACCGAAGAGCCCGTGCGGAAGGACAGCGAGATCAGACGCTCCAACTCCAGCATGGGCTGCGGACACAAAGATGACAAAGCCAGCCTTGCTTCAAGCCAGATAGCATCTTTCAGCCACCAGCCTCACCAGACCCCCTCTACTCCTGCCTCCAAGGAAGTGTGGAAAAAGGGCGGCCGCATGTTTTCCATCCTGCTGGCTGTGCACTTGGCCCTGCTGGCCTGCACGCTGGTGAGCAGCGGCGCTTTTGAGAAGATTGCCGTGCACGATTACGATGTCTTCTTCCTGCTGACTGTCATGATGCTGATTGTCATCATATGGATCATCTTCTACCTCGTCAGCACCTCCCGGTGCCCAGATGCCATACCCTGCAAAGACTCCCATGCTGGGCCCGTCTGGCTGAGAGGTAGGAGCGCTCGAGGGACTCAGGCTGGAGGTGAGATGCAGGGTGGACATCAGTTATTACAAGGGAAACGGCAACCATCTGGGGCACAGTCTCTCCCTCCTGTGCTAGGGCTCAACAACATGCCCTGCTTCAGAATAACTCCTATCCTAGTCCTTCCACTGGTTTCACTGCCAGGCCTCCCTTTATCCCAAAGGGCTCCTGGTACTTTACACCAGGTTCCTTCCCAGCCTTACCATGGCTCCTGTAAGAGCTGTTAGCCCCAATCGGAGTACACGGTGGATCGAAAATCCCTTCCAGTCAAAACCTACTGTATGATTCTGTTAGTGCCAAGATAATTTGGGTGTCGGGAGAGGAAAAACAGAGGTAGAAGCAAAGCCTCTCTATGAGCAATAGTTCCTCTTCTTCCTCTCACCCACCTGCATCAGCCCACATGTGCCTACATCTGCCCAACCACAGATATTTTGATTTCTCAACAGGTGGCCTGATCCTATTTGCCATTTTCAGCCTTGTTATGGACGTATTCAAAATAGGATATTACTCGAGCTTCTACAGCTGCCTGTCTGCAATCAAAATAATCTACCCCATTGTGCAAGCAATATTCGTAGTTGTCCAGGTGAGATGGTTGTGCTCTGTCTCGGGATGGGGTAGAGAGACAGAGCCACCAGCGGAAGGAGCTCTCATCTTGCAGACATAGGTCAACTCCCTCTGCAGCAAATGGCTTAAAGCAAATGCTTAAGGCACTGATTTAAACTTCTTTCCACCCTGTGACAACTTGGCTTATGCCAGGATGGCTTGTCGCAAACTCTAAGCAGCCCTCATCCAGACAGGTCACCTTTCCCAAGAACAGAGAGGAAGGAGGACAGTCAGGGAAGAGACTGTCTTGCAGTTTGAAGTCCTTCACAGAGGACCACCAGCTCTGGGATAATACCAAGGAGGGAAGAGGACAGATAGTGACAGTTTAAATGGGAACAGGGGCTGGCCATGGGCAGAGTGATGGTGGTGGGACAGGAGCAAAGAAAGAACAGACCACATCCAACAAACAGCCAGGATCATGGGCTAGCAAGCTGGGCCCAACTGGACCCAAGTAGAAGAGGCTCCAGCTTGCTCTCTGCTGAGCACAGAGATCTCTACTTCAGAAAACGTGGTTTGCTTTCTTGCTTTGTTAGTAATAATTTTTTTTCTTGCACCTGCCAGACATACTTCCTGTGGATGTCTGCCAAAGACTGTGTCCACGTACACCTGAACGTTACCAGGTGAGCACTGCTGCTCTTTGAATCCCACTGGCCCAGAAGACCTGGGCCACCGTAAGCCCGCTGTACATTCTCACACAGCTAAGATGTAACAAGAGGATAATACCAGCTCCCTTAATTCTGGGCAAAACCAAACCTGCTCCATCTCCAGCTAGCCTTAGATCCTAGCTGACTTGTGTTTCCCTGGGGAAGACAGTGATGCAGTGGGCAAGCCTCAGGCTAAAACAAGATCTTGTCCACTTCTCCAAGACTGGATCTACTTGAGACCAACCCAGACATATTAATCTATTCACTACTGAGAAGCTCTTCCAAAAATCAACATGAGGAATCAGGCCTTGCTAATTCTCCTGAGCATGGACCAAAAAAACAGGAAAAGAGCAAGAGCAGCAAAGCAAAGGTCAGGATTTCTAGCCTTTACCACTAGAGTCCTTGCACCACTTCAGGCAGCTCCCGCAGCATGCGCACATCTATGACATGGACAGGAGCAACACGGCCTAGAGCCATTGCTTTAATCTCACAAACCTTCTCCTTCTTCTGCAGGTGTGGCTTGATGCTAACACTGACTACAAACTTAGCAGTGTGGATGTCAGCAGTGACAGATGAGTCTGTTCACAAAGCACATTCAAAGCTGAAGAAAAACATGACAGAGGAAATCTTCAGGTGGCTCATGAGAGGTAACCTGCCTGTTGGTGAAGCCATCTGGTCCAGGGAGGGAGTCCATGAGGTGGAAATTGTTCTGCAGGTCAGGATTTATCTCTTTTCAGAAGGCCTATCTAGAGCTGAAGGTTCCTTTCACAGAGCCGGTGTGTTAAAAGCTGGGTCTTCATGTTCATTTCTTAACCTGTATCATAGAGGAGTCAGAAGGGTGGAAGGTCCTTTACAGATGGAATGGGAACGAAGAAGGGAAGGGACAAGAGAGATTTAACCTGTCACCTAACTTCTTCAGAGGGAACATGAGCACTAGAAAGCTGAGGCTGGAGTGTCCTTGTTTTCAAAAGGGGTCACGTATTCTTCTGTCCTTGGTCTTGTTTTTCACTGACCCTTAGTATCCAGTTCTTCAGGGCTGATAACAAGTGATAGCTCCTTGATTTAATACGACTGCATCTGTGTGCTTTTCTCTTGCTCCAGCGGGAATGAGGAGTAGCTCAGCTGGAGAATGCAACTGCAACAGCCAAATCTGCCAGATCTTCAAGAACGGTTATTTTTGGCTGTACCCCTTTAACATTGAGTACAGTCTCTTTGCCTCTGCCATGGTCTACGTCATGTGGAAGAATGTTGGCCGCTTCATAGACCACCACTCCCACCACATTCACCGCCTGAAGTTCAGGCTCTTCCGAAGGACCTTCTTTGTAGGGATCATGTTGGGCCTCATCACCCTGGTGAGTGGTTTGGGAGTCCTTATTCTTTATGAGGTGCAGGTAAATTCCAGCACCGAATCCAGCAAGAAGAGCCAAGCACTCACCATGTACTACATCTTCAACATTGTTTGTCTGGGCCTGATGTCTCTTGTCTGCATTGGTGGCTCTGTCATCTACCGGTTTGACAAGAGAGACATGGATCGGCATAAGAACCCAACCAGAACCCTGGACGTGGCCCTGCTGATGGGTGCGGCCCTGGGGCAGTACGCGATTTCGTACTACTCCATTGTGGCCATTGTAGCCAGCACACCAAGGGACGTTATCAGCGCGCTTAACCTCACCTACGCCCTCCTAATGATCGCTCAGCACACCTTCCAGAACATCTTCATTATTGAAGGGCTTCATCGACAACCTCCCAAGGAAGACCACAAGCACGAGTCTCACCAGAAGGATCTCTACGGACTCACCTTTGTCAACATCAATGCAGTGTCCCTCCGTGTGCCCGACAGCGGCAGCACCTTGGCCCCCAGCGCTGCTTCTGGTACTGAAACCACCCATCCTTCTGACTTCCTGCGGTCTCTCACTGCCCCCAAGAAGATGAACTGGAGGAGGAAGTTCTTGAGGGAGATCTCCATGTTCCTCCTGCTGAGCAATATCATAGTGAGTACATGGAGCGGGAAGGGTTTGACAGGGTAGGGGAGAGGGAAGCAAGCACAAGGGAGAGGAAAGGAAAGGATGTGGTCCACAAAAAAAACAGTCTCCTCTCTGTGCCTCTGCTATACAGAGAGCACACCTACCTGTGTTTAAATGTGCAGAGAGCTGGGACTCCCTCGTCATGTAAAAGCAAGAGCAACTTCCCTGGAGTTAAGACATCTTAGGCTATGCTGACAGCCCTGACGCTTGTCGCTGGAATATCAGACAATAAAATTGGCGGGTACAGGAGACAGATCAGTTTCAGTATTTTTACTGGGATTAGTGAGTATGTAGAAGAGCTTATTAGAAGCAATAAACTACATTAAACCTTTACATCCTTTACACCCCCAAAGGAAGGATGTAAAGTGATAAATACGTGGGGTGAACTCTGGATTTTCTTGAGAAATGGCAGCATGTCTCTTCTCAAAAGCCATGGCCTAGGAGCCCAAACACTGATCCCCGTTGCTGTGAGGAGAAACTGGTCACTGACAACTTCAGCTGGGGTCTGCACTTTCACGAGCAGCCAGGGGGCTGCAATTCCCTGCGAAAGGAATGTAGGATTACATTGGTTCTTAACATAAACGCGGGCTCCTGGCATAGGTCCCACGCTCAGAAGGTCGCTCTTTTCCCACCTTCTCAGTAGCTGTGCTTGCAGGTTCTCACTGCAGCACACACCTTTCTCACTGCAATGTTATTCTCCCGTTTCTTCAAACAGCTCTGGATCATGCCAGCGTTTGGCGCCCGGCCCCAGTTTGACAATGACACAGAACTGAACTTCTACGGTGATTCCATGTGGCCGGCCATCGTGGACATTTGCCTGCCCTTTGGGATCTTCTACCGAATGCACGCAGTGGCCAGTTTGCTGGAGGTCTACATCATGTCCTAAAGAACTCTCGCAAAGAAGATGAGATCCTCCTCAACCAATCCACCTTCTTCCTACCCCAGGGCTGGGAGACTGCCCAGATGTCCCGCGGGGTTCCCTGCACTGCCTGAGTCATGTCCCCTTGCAGTGCTGAGGCATTTATGAACTGTCAGTGAAGATCGTCCAAACATAGTCCAGATTTTATTTTTGCTACTTGTGTGTGGATGTGCATGTGCGTGTCTGAAGTTCTTAAAGCTTAAAAGAAACAAAAGATAAAAAAAGGAAGGTGTGCAGAGTAGAATCACGGTAATTACCCTTGGTTCATGCAGAGACTCACTCACCTTCCTTAAAAGCCTGTTCACTCCATGCCACTGATGTGCTCTCCAGCGGGCGCTCGGCACCCTGGACAGCCAGTGCCTGCCCGCGCACCGACACCCGGCGGCTACGTGGAGGGCAAAGAAAGGGAAACCACTTCAACTTCTGGTACGGCCAGTCGGAAATCAATCCCCTGCAGAGATGTGAAAAACAAACCGGTGACCACCAAAGGCTTTGGGAAACATTTTAATCTTTCCTCTCTGTATTGCCCGCTCGACCTTGCGCCGCATCAGGCCCTGCCGTTTTCCTTCCTCTCCAGGGAGGCATCACTGCTGCCAGGTGGGTTTGTTCACTGCAGACTCCGCTCCCCAAGGGGCAGGTCATCTCTACAAGAGAGATGTGCCTGTGGTCCTGGGCTGGCCTTGAGACAGGATTGTTCTAAGCACACTTTTTTCCCCCCAGTTTTCTTAAATCGGGGCTCATGAACCATCACGATTGTATGGGCAATACAGTCTGGGAAATGATAGATTTTCTTTTTTTTTTTTTAAAATAGATGATGACTTTTTTTTAATATATGAACATTTTTGTACGCAGTTATTTATTGATTTGCACTGTAACACTGAACTCCTGAAGGGACCTTCTGTGCCCTAGGACACAGAAATCAATCCAATGCCACGGCCAATCTGATCTCTGTGCCCTGAAGGGACGCTTGCGCTGCACCCTCAGGCCTGTGTGCATTTTGAGGCTGTGAGCACAGTGCAGCCCCAGGGCAAGTAGCAGCAGGGCCCTGACACATGTTTCTGGGAACCTGCAGCTCTCCATGAACCACTGTATGATTGAGGGGGCTATCAGAGCAGGGCTCCTGGGCCACTCTGCTGTACCCAGAGTCCAAGAGGAGCCTCAGAAAGCCCATTCTGCCAGCTCCGGAGGGTGCACGCCAAAATGGCACAGCTGAGCCCTGTCTGTGCCCAGAGACATCCGGGTTTGCTGTTCCAATAAAGGGTTCATTGTTCCATCAGGGTTTATCATTCCAATAAAGAAGACTGCAGAGGTGGCAGAAATAATCAAGCCTTTTCCTACGGACGTGTGTGCATCCGCCAAAGAGAGAAAAAAAGTAAAAATAAATGGAAATCGTGATACTTGAAATGGAGTGACGTGATTTTTCCACCTGATTGCCAGCCCAGGCACACGCATTTCAAACCACCTTTCCCCTCCAAACCTAGATCACCAAACCAGAAGGGACCAGTGTCCCTGGCTGGTCTGATTCCAGCCTACCTGCCGGCATCTTTTCTCCATGGCAGAGAGAAGGTGTGGTAACCCTCAATTTCCCATGCCCCCAGAGGACTGCTCTGATCCAGCAGCTCTGGGGAGGTTCAATCCTTCCCTACGTGAGCCTGGCAGCAGCGAGGCAGCTTCTCCCAGCCCCACTGTCCCTGCAAAGGCCTGGCTCTATTTTTTCCATTGATCCGGTAAAGATACAATCTTTCCCTAGAAACTTTACCTTTCATTAAACAAAAGCCCTATTAATTTCAACTGCAGGAGCCACAGATTAAGTCAGAGAAGAGACGTAAATGGTGCACAGACGTCAGTCTTTTAATCACCTACTCTGTTCCTGGGGGACATACTGGGTTTTCTCCTACGTGCTCTTGTTGGTGCCTGGCCCCAGGTTCCCAGGGCTGTGTGCACCAAGCCAGGCAGGGCAGAATTTGACGGGTGTAAGGAGAAGCCCATGACAGCCCAAGCAGCACTGAGACAGGCAATCATCCCAAATTAACCACCCCAGGGTGGTGGGTCAGCAGGAACTACAACATCCAACTACAAGCAGTCGTATCAGGATAAATCAAACTGCTCTGGGGACAGCACAAGCTCTGCAAGGAGCCCTTGCTGACCTGAGGGATCTCCAGGCTGCAAGTGCAGGGGTTTCCAACCCAGAGCTGTGTTCTTCTGCCCTCCAGCCACACCCAAGCATTTTGGGAGAGGCAGCAGACAGGAAAACAGCCATCAGTGAACCCAAGAGAGGGGACAGAGCGAAAGTGAGCACCCACAAGTCCAAAAAGAAAAAAAAAAACAAAAAAAAACAAAACCCCCAAAAACTCAAACCCTAAGAAAACTCCACTGTAAACATAGGCCATGCTGTGTGCTCAAGGATTGTCTACGAGAAGGTAACATCTTGTGGACAGTTAATGTGCAAAGAGATGGTCTCCAAGGCTGATGGAGAATCAGCCAAACGTCCCTGGGCAACTCCTCGGTGTAGCCAGTGTCCCAGGCCTGTCACTCAAATCCAGGTGCACCCCTGGAGCAGGCACTGCCACATCCTAGTTGCACAGGTCCACGTCCTTCCCTGGGACTCTGCGCTGCCAGCAAATATTAGTTGGCTGCTCCACCACTAGCCCCTTCACCATGGACCCTTCCTCACAGCCCAGATAAAGAGGACACCTGTCCCAGATGGAGAGCTTTATGGAAGAGTAGAACACCCCAAATGCAGGGTACCTCCGAAATATGAAGGGGTTCCACTTGGTCCTTTGACCTCCCAAGGTCCCACGTCCTCATGACAGATCTCTGCAGAAAACCGCTGCTGGTTCATCTTCCACTTCATCTTCATCTTCCACGCCTGGAAGGAGGAAAAGTGAGTCATGGGAGATGGGTGAACAGAAAGCCTGGGTCAGAGCAGAGAATGAGCCCTGAGGTCACCAGCAGCATCCTGCTGACTGCTGCTGTCACTGCATCCCTAACGGAGCAGAGATCAGACCCACACTAGGGGAAGGGGAACAGGGACAGTGCTGAGCCTCGGCATGACTGTTTAGATGGTAGCCACTGCACATGAAGCAAAGGGAAGCAAAGGGCACTCCTGAGGCTTTCACATCTTGCCAGGGGCTTCCAGTCTCTGATATAAAAGCCACTTTGGTAAAAAAGCCATCTTGGCCTCCCAGGAATATGAGTACCTGCTGTGCTGCAGGGATTTGTTAGGAGCACTGAACCTCACCAATAAAAATGACTCCTTAAGGGATGCCAGGTTTAAGAGCTCAGCTCTGGTTCAGCTTTGAGCGCACCAGCCCTGCGGATCCAGCCCCAGGACTCAAGCCACTGCATGAGTGCCAAAAAAGTCCCGATTCAGACCCTGGCCTGAGGTACGTGGTACCAGAGCAAGCAAGAGAGGGGAGCAAGACAGGAAAGAGACTTAAGAGCAGGAGATCAGAAATCACTGCTCAGAAAAATGCAGGGAAGGTCAGAACCAAGGCCAGAACTGAGTCATCAGCCCATCACTGCCAGGGTTTCGCATCTCCTCCTCAGCTTCTTAATCATCTGTTATTTAAAGGCGAGTTTTGTTTTATTAAAGAAAAAAAAAAAAAAAGCCTTTTATCGGAGTGATTTGCTCTGAGGTGTGTCAGGGACAGGGGAGGAATCCAAGTTAATTATTATCTGTCAATACAGCAGCTGGAAAGTGGATGCATTGAGAAGGTCACAAGTCTGGAGATGAGGTTTGTAGCACCAGGCAGGGTGCAGCCTGTGAGCAGGACTCACCCCGGGGTGCGCTGGGAGTCAGGGCAGGAGGTGGTGGTGGAGGAAGCACTTCCCAGAGACCAACGCGGTGGTCCTTACCAGAATGGAGCAACTCAACGCTGACAGGAGGTTGAAGCGACCTGCACAGAGGGCCAGCAGGGAAAACACAGAACCGTGCTTCACGAGCGGAGCCAGCGCGTACGCTCGGAGCCCATCGGGACGGAGCTGGGGTGCTGCAGCACATCTCACCCTCACCTGTGCTGGATCAGGCTGCTCTTTGCTGTCACCCCAAACGGTGCTCACTCGCCAGCCCCCCGGGAGACGTCACCGGCGCGGTTATCGGCAGAGGAGAAGGAAGGGCGTGGGCCGGCCGGGGAGTTGCGAAGCGTGCAGTCTTTCTCAGGCGGCCCTTGGGCAAACACGGCGGCTGGGCACAAACCTCCTGCCTCCCCGGGTCCTGTTTACAGATCCGCTTGGCCCAGCCCGGGTGTTATTACTGCTGAGGGCACAGATAACACCATTAATAAGCACCCTGCTGATAGCAGGGGGGCAAACAGCGCTGCTTATGTTTAGCAGCCTCCTCTCCCTCTCTGAGTAAAGGCAGCTTCTCCAAGGCAGAGAAGGGCAGGGATTGAATTAGCAATGAGTTGGTTCAACTCATCCCTTCCTGCCCTTCTCCTGCACACTTGCTTAAACTTGTGGCAATACATGCAAATTAAACATCTGCTCTTCTTCAACACAAAGGCCAAATTAGGAGGATTAACCAGTCTCCTAGTGCTTTGCAGCTCCTCTGGGTTCAATCTCAGCTCCAGAGGCAGGAGAGTGCAAGTCAGGCTCACTTTTGGAGCCTGAATGCACACTCCCATTGACAAAACCACCAGGGCACAGTAGACCCCCAACATTTTATGTCAGGCCCATCTTCAATAAAAAAAATCTCTGGTTTCACCCAAACTTCTTTTCCCCAGGATATATTCAGACTCCTGGCCTCCATTTCCCAGTTCTGCACAGTCATCCCAATTTAGGACCACGGCCCTGAAAAACAGCTGGGTTTGTTAATGTCTCGCAGATAAACATATTGGCTTTGTTCAGTAAAGAGGCCACCAAAAAGCCCTTGAGAGATACCAGTTCCCTGCTAAGCTCTAGAATGGGGTCTGGACAAGAGCCAGGCACTCAAAGGAGAGCCTGGTTGCACTCAGGGGATCCCAGAGCATCAAAGCAAGGACATGGTCATCTAAGCAGGCTGGAGATGTCGACGCTGATGCTTTGGGGGAAGGCAGGACAAGTCTAGCCATGGGCATTCATGAAAAGCTGCCCATATCAGAGCACCTGGGCCTCAACACAGCAGTGCAAGGGTTTGGTCAGACATTAAACACGACTCTTTTGTTGGCAGACATTAAACACAACGGCTGCACCAGTGCACACTGGGTGTTCTCACCCAGAAGCAATGGGCCCCTTTTACTCTTGTTTTCCATTCCTTTAGTCACATTCCCATATGATAACCTGTGCTCCACCACCCACTTCTACCCCTAATCAGCTTCTTGGGAAGTGTTTCACGGCTCCGAACTTTCAACTCACGTGGTTTTGCTAGTTGCAAGAACCCTAGGGCTTGCGGGTTCATCCTGGGACACACAAACAACTCCTCTCCTCCCATGGAGAGATCCATCCTCTCCTGATGGACCCCCTGGGCTCACCAACTCAGCCAGGAATGCCAAATCCTCATTGCCAGCCACAAAACCAGAGGGACCAGCTCACCACAGAGTCGCAAGACAGAAATCAGTTTGCTCTGCAACAGGAGAGGGAACAGGGACAGCACAACTTGGACCTGAAGCACCCCTGACCCCACATAGCTGAGCTTGTGGGGGTTGCACACGAGGGTCCAGCTCTGAAGTCAGCATTGATAGGTCAGAGCTATTGCTCCCAAAAGAAGTAACCTTCTTGCCAGAAGTGCATCAAATTAGTGTCATCCCTGCACCTAGACAGGACTGTGAGCTTTGCCTTTTGGGTCTGTTTAAGTATTTGCACCCTGGATAAAAGCACAAAATAACGTTACATGAAAGAAAAAAAAAACCCCACCACCTTAGAATCTACCTAAAAACAAGGGAGTGGGGAACTCAAGTGGATTTTAGCCAAAGCAATGTGGCTAAGCACTCCCTCCCAGCACAAGCCTGTACCAGGAGATTAGCTCTATACTCATCTGAGCTCCGGCACAAATTAGTCACCGCAGCTTGTGGTTTTACCAGTTGGCACATTCTTTGCCGAGGCCATTGACATGGGGCAACCCAGCAGGTGTATAAGGGAGCTGATTCCCATTGGCTGCCCTTGGCAGAGCCGAGAGCTTCTCACTGAGTAATTAATGTAATGACAATAACAGACCCAAAGTAAACAAGGTGGAAAAAAAAAAATAAAAATCAATGGGCTGGGAGCAGAGGCTGCATTCAGAGGGGAGCAGTCCTGACGGCTTCTACCTGTGCCTCGGTCCGACGGAAAGACTCACGCACATCCCAGTGGCACTCCAGGCACTGGTTTTACCATCGGCTGTCACGGAGGCTGCGCCGGCAGCTGCTCCCCCTCAGCAGGCAGCAGGGAGGTAAGGGCTGGCGCTTGGCTGCTCTCAGCAGCACGCAGCTATGGGGTCAGCGGGTCGGGTCCAGGGCAGCAGCTGCCGTGTGCAGCCTTGTCTGGGCACTTGGGTAACTCCTGAGGCAGCCTGAGGGTTTCCATCTGATCTTTCCGATTCTAAGGCCTCTCTCCTCCTTCTCCTGACCACAAAGCAGAGGAGTTATGGCCCTAGGAGAGGGGAGGGCATTTGCTCCTGTGTTACTAAGTTAGGAGAGTTTTGAAGCCCAACGGGGAAGAGTTCAGGATCAATCTCCACTCACAGAAGTGCACTGAATCCCCAGAGAACAAAGTGGGGGGTGGATCTCTCAGTGCACATGTAAAGGAAGAGGGAAGCGCTGGAATTTCTACCCCTACTCAAAGAACTTCTGCCCTAAAGTCACAAACGAATCATATATAATTCCACCACCACCACCTCAAACACATCTCAGGGGTTCGCTTTCACTCCAGCCACCCCCACCACAATCCGAGTCTCTCCCTGGAGTGAGAGCACCTTTCCAGATACCGACTTTACAGAGAGGCTGAGCTTGACCAACTGCTGTATCTGAGCAAGGAGATTTCTCTCTTACAAGCAACAAGGTCCTACCAAGATTTTTCCTGAGGCTGGATAGAAAAGCTCCCAGGCTCTGGATGTCTGGGCCAATACCTCAAACTCCTCTGTGTCACTGTGCTCAGGGTTCAGGGCTTTTTCCTCTGTGCTACAAGTAGAAAAAAGAAAGAAAACCGAGTATTAATTCTCTCCCAATCTCAACCCACAGGCTGGGAGCTCAGATCTTTTGCCAGCACCTTAGATCAATACTTACAGTCTGTCTTTTTACGTTCTTCAGCTCTGCCACAACTCGTGCGACCATACAAGGAGCGTGGTGTAACTCTCACAGCCCAAAACACAAGGAAGGGGTTGGAGCCACCAACTAAAATCAAACAGCTCTGAATTTCAGATCAGGTCTGAGCTTGTTCTGCATTTCTACCTAATTCTTACAAAGGGAAAGGAGGAAATCTCAGTTCAGGGCTGTACACAGAGAAGGTGTGAAAGGTAAGAATGGGAACTGTTTGGACACCTCAGGTCCCAACAGCTCCAAGTACCAGTGGGGCAGGGCAGAGACATCAAATACTCATTTTAATGCAGGTGTCTCTGGACAGCTTTTGGCAGAAGGGCCTTTTCCCAGCACCCTGAAATGACTTTGTCCACCAGGAAAACACCTAACCTGGGCTAAACACCAATCTCTTTTCCTTCCCTCATCCAGTTTCTGGAGATGGAAGGGGAAGCTGCAAAACGAGGAAGGGAGGTCTCCATACCAGTATCTTTCAAGCAGAGCACACAACCTCTCATCTCAGCATGTCTCCCACCATCTTTCTTACTTTAAACTTCCCCTTTGTCCAACACAGCAGGTGACCCCAGGCAGATGAGCCATGTCGGGCAACAAGATCTCAAAGCAAAAGTCCTGCCATCACTGCAAGAGCAGGTCAGCCTCAGCTCCACAAGACACCTCCAGGATCCACTACGAGAAGTTCTGGCTCTACCGTCACTGCTCTTCAGTGCAGCAGAGGGACAAGCAAGCTCAGAAAGCTGGGCAGCTCTTCTCAGGGCTGCTGGCCATGAACGTGGTGTTCCTGGGCTGCGCCTTCATCAGCAGTATGATTTTCAACCACGTGGCCATCACGCTGGCAGAGGTCTGGATCCTGCTCTCCATCCTCAAGATCTTGTCCCTGTGCTGGATTTTCTACTACCTGCTGGGCACCAGTCGGCAGCCGCACGCAGTGCTGCACCGGGATTCCCACGCTGGGCCCATCTGGATTAGGGGTAAGTTCTGCTTTTATATATCATCTCACACCTTTCCCCTTTCTCTCAGTGCTTGAAAGACAGATACAGAAATTCTTCCTCTACTACTAAAAGGGCGAGAAGCCACAGGAGATGTAGTTCGCTCGTGGTTGTCAGCTTGCGGTGCGAGGCTGAGGGGAGGCAGGGCCGTAGCGGATGCTGCAGAGAGGAACCAGAGCAGCTGGGAAAGTCTTGAACTTGGCTTTCCATCAGCCTCCAGTTCAACTTTGCTCTGTGGTCCCTTCCCAAAGCATAATGCAGGCATCTCCCACCTGCAGCCCAGAAACTAAGCACACTGGGTGAGACACAGGAAAGGTTTTAGGCATGACCACTTTGCAGAGGGAGAGGAAAACACCACATTCACCCTCCAAGGGCGTCAGCGGCCCCACGACACTCTCGTCCTTGTTTAACATCACAGCAGCCCCGTTTCCAGGGGAATATTCCTGACGAGTGAGTCACATCCCAGCGACACCCAGGCTTTCCTGGAAGACTTCCCATCAGCAGTTGCCCCACTTAGTGAAATGACACTTCAGCAGGCAGGGCTGCCTCTGCTCTGTTCTGGAGTTTCTAATTAGCACATGGTCTTGTTAACTAAGCATGGAAAATTAAAGGGAAGAAAGATGCAAAGTACTCGAGTAGCTCAAGCTGTAGAGAGGTGTCCAAAGTGAAAGGAAGGATCATTTCAAGGGTCCTAACTTCTGCAGACTGGTACAGCCAAAAGCCTCAGCAGATCTGTGTTCCTTCTGGGTTTTCTCTGCAAGGCAGAAACCATCACTTGTCAGAAGCTTACCTCTGTCACTCCAGATAGCACAGAAAAGGCCAAAACCCTGTTCTCACCATGTATCCAACCACAAGAGAATACCTTGCATGGTCTCAACACCTTAAACCAGCCAACGAAAGCAACCAGCTCCAGGAATCAGGCTCCTCTTTGCCCCCTTCTCTCAAAATTATGAGACTTCCAAACGGGAAGACCTCCAGCTCCACCCAGATCCAGTCCCCAGTCAGCAACGGATGCTCCACAGATACGTCTCTATCTATTTACTGGTGCTTTTGCTGTTTGCCCAGGGTCAGTGCTGCTGTTTGGCTGTTTCAGCATCCTCCTGAATGTGTTTCATATTGGCTACAGCACGATTCTCATCCAGTGCAAATCCAAGGTGGAAATATTGTTCCCCAGCATTGGAATCCTTTTTATTTGCACCCAGGTACTGCACATTACCCTTCTGGAAGCCTGCTTGTTCTCTCTGTCCCATTCCTGGGAGCCCAAGGGGTTGGGGGAAGTGAGAAGACTTGGGAAAATGAGGGATTCTCATGAGAGTTAAAGGCATCAAAGTATCACACGACATTTTAAATACCACCCACATTGTCTCTCTATCTGGCACAAGAGAAAAGTAGTAAGGTTTAGAAAGAAATCACTTTAGCAATACCTGACATACTGTAGGATCCAGAAGAGTCTGTTTCAAAGCATCAGAGTAGGGAGAGAGGAGAGGAAATTTCGGATTTTGCCACAGATGCCTTTGCACCAGTCTCCCTCTATTTGCTAAATGCACCTCCCCAACAAAACCCTTAGCGTGCAAAACCCTCTCACGCTGTTTGCAACTTGTTACTCTGATACCAACCCTGTTCTTTCCGCACCCAAGGCCGTGCTTGAAAAGTTCACTAGTCCCCAGCTCGGCAGCAAATATCCACAAATATCCAAGACAGAGAAAAGCAGCTCTCCTAGATGGGCTTTCGGTGCAGGCACACACGTGCTGCTGTCACCTCGCGAGCCCAGCACGTGCCTTCAGACCAGCACAGGCCCCCGCACCACCCTCAGGGAGTCAGGGTTGCTCCCACTCGGACATGTGCCTTCTTGCCTGCCTGTCCCTGTCCCCAACGTGTGCAGCAGGCTGCCAGCCCCACCCCACTCACGTCATTCTTGTTATCAATTTACAGGGTTTTTTTCTGTGGTATCACTCTAAGGACTGCATTCAAGTCCAGCACAACTTCACCAGGTACAAAGAGGGGAGGGAAAAACTGCCTTCTGCTCCTCTAAAGAAACTCTTCCTTCCTCTGTGCTTATGATCTCCGTTACTTCTGCTGGAGCTGTCTTCATCCAAACTGACACAGAGTTGCTACACTCTGCCCCACACAAGAACTGAGCTATCACTTGACCAGACCCACTCTCCCTCCTATTGACCTGGGCCCACCAGCTCCCTCCACTTTCCACTCACACCTGGGACTGCTGCTAAGTTTGTTGCTTCCTCCTGACCTCAAACACCTTCCTGCTGCATGCTTCAGGGACCGGTTCATTGACTGAAGGATGAGATGGGTTGGCCACCCCATTCCTATCAGTGGGAGATGTCTCAGCCTTCCCTCCCTCACCTGCACCCAGACCTAGGCCAGTTCCACCAGGGAGCCTGGCATTGCCTGCCCTGCACCTTTGCAAATGGCCAAAGGGGTACGTCCTCAGTTGTATTTGGGTGTGCAAAGGCACACGCCAGGCACAAACGGGAACATCCTCAACCGTATCCGGGTGCGTAAAGTCACGCACCGATGGCCATGTGCAGCTCCAGCACAAACGCACCGTGTGTGCAGCCACCTGTGTGTGCAGCCATCCGTGCGTGGGTAGGCAGGGAGCGAAGGGCAGCACCACACGGCCGGTGCGCACACACAGCTCGTAAACAATCTCCACGGGTGACGTGCTGTAGAAGTGCCTCTCTCTTCTCCCAGGTGTGGGCTGATGCTGACCATAGCCACCAACCTCCTCCTCTGGCTTTTGGCCGTGACCAACGACACCATTCACATGGAGATCGAGTCTCAGCTGCGTGAGGTGGAGCAGCGGTTTGCAGGCAAGGCTCCTTTTTCACATCCTTGTTTTTGTTAGGCTGACACAGATGACTGCCAGGGAGACAACAGCTCTCGATCTCTGTGACATCACCATATTTCCCCCGAATGCTGCAACTTCCCTGTTACTGGAGGTTGTCTTGAAGAGATGGGCTGAAAAGGGAGAACATCTTCACCTGAAGAGGGGAGATCCGCTATGAAACCCTGGCACTGAGGGCTAAGAAAGGAAAAGCCCACCATAATTTAGCATTTTTGCCCACCTTTTCCCATCAGCTGCAAGCAAAAGATTGCCAGACCAGAAGAGACTGATGTAATCGCTGTGCTTTTCTTTCTGAGGGTATGGGAAATAAAAAGGGGAAGCTAATAGTCCAAGGGTAGAGATAGAGAAGGCTTCACTGTGAAGGAAGAGGTCTCTCGTTCTTCCAGCACTTATGGTATTGACCAGGGGAAGCAGCACATATTTGGGAAAAGACAATTGCTAAACCTTGTTATTCTGAATCCTCACACCGTAAGGCCTGAGCGGTAATCACAGAACCTCCTTCAGATCACTGGTTCTGAGACACACAGAGACAGATGTTGTGCCTGCAAATAAGAAACTCCCCAAAACAGCCAAAAAATCCAGGCCATCTCCTTCTTAATTGTTGCCTTCCTCTTCCCACACTCTAGGGAATAAGACTGCCTTGTGCATGTGCCCCAACACAACCATCTGCAAAGTCTTCCAGAGGGGCTACATCCTGCTCTATCCCTTCAACACCGAGTACAGCCTCGTCTGCTGCTCCGTGCTCTACGTCATGTGGAAGAACGTGGGCAGACGCATCAGCCACCACCACGTCCCTCACACCAAGCCCAAGTTCAAGCTCCAGGGAGTGGTCTTCGGGCCACTGCTGGGTGCCATGGCTGTAATTGTCGGGACCTGCGTCTTCATGATATACCAGATCCAGGCCACTGGCTCAGCCCCCAGCCACCAGGCCTTCATCATATATTACTCCTACTACATTGTGCTCCTGCCCCTGATGAGCGTGGTCGCAGTGATTGGGACAATCATCCACGCCGTGGAAAAAAAGGAGCTGGACACGCTGAAGAACCCAACGCGCAGCCTGGATGTAGTCCTGTTGATGGGGGCAGCCCTCGGCCAAATCGGCATGTCCTACTTCTCCATTGTTGCCCTTGTGGCCACCAACCCCATGGACTTGTTGAACAGTCTCATCCTGTCCTATTCTGTCCTTCTCATCTTTCAGAACATCACCCAAAATGTCTTCATCATCGATGGGCTCCACCGGCAACACTTAGTAGATGCAACTGAGGTCGGACATGCTGGGCAGCACGCAGTGGCTTCAGAGCTACCTAGTGAGGAGGAAACCATGACAAGCAGAAGACAGGAGCACACACAGATGTCTCCTGACACAGAGGAAGAAATGAAAGAAGAGCAAAATCACGAAGCCTGTGAGAGACAAGTGAGCATTCTGGAGCTGGGACAGGAGATCCGGAAAGTTTCACTGTCCTACATCCAGAGCTACTCTAACCTGAGTTGGAAGAGAAGAGCATTACGGGAGATCTCGTTCTTCTTGGTTTTGTGCAACATCATAGTAAGTATTGCTCTCTCTGCGACACCCCAGCTTGCCTGAGCTGTGATGACCTGCGATAGAGACCTGCTCTCCTCCACCACTAATCCATATGAGAAACTTTTGCCCACCATGTTTCAGCCTATGGGTGAGGCAAGTCTAGACTGTTCTTGATGTGAAATACCTCACGCTCATAATTATAAGGTCTCTCTTTTAACCTGAGTTAAATACAGCTGGGTTTCCTGGGTGCAGGAAAGAAACGGATGATAAATCCTTACGTGCCAAAATTTTAGCTTCTGAAAAAGTTACCAGACTCACTAAGGGTGTTTATGAGATAGGTGGAGAAACATGAGGCACCAGCAGTGAGTCTTTGTAAACATGAGTCTCCAGGACTGAAACCCACCCAATAAAGTACACTGTGCTCTGGGACCTTGAATCCACATGGATCTTCGCTAAGCCTTAATCCAGTGAAAAAAAACAAATAGGCCAAGGAAACAGGGCAATTCTGTAGAAAGATGAAGCTGTCTGGGGCAGAATGAGGCTGCTATTAAGTTTCTAGGAATTCAACAAGGTTTGATCTATAGCAAGGAGTCAGCAGCACAACTAGGGGATGCTCTTTCTCTTCCCTGGCAGGAAGACTCCCCTGATAGTCTTGGAATATTACTACGACGACCTGAGCCAGGGCTGAGATTAGAATGCAGGTAGGAGATAGTTTGTCATCCTCTGACTTTTGTTTGTTTGTTTTTTTGACCCCTTACCCTCCTTTAGCTGTGGGTCATGCCCACATTTGGGGCTCACCCTGTCTTTGAGAACGGACTGGAAAAATCATTTTACGGCTACTCCACCTGGTTTGTGATCGTGAACTTTGGCCTCCCACTGGGTGTGTTCTACCGAATGCACTCCGTGGGGGGACTCCTGGAGGTCTACGTCACAGCCTGAACCAAGCTGACTCCCCACCCCAGAGGCTGCCAGCGTTGGAACTACGAGGCTGAACAAAGAGGCAGGAAGCAGTGGATATGTACATGGAAGCTTTCAGCTTTTTCCCTATGGCTTCTGCTTTGACTTCTCCTTGTACAACATCTCCATGAGTTTCAAAAGAAAAGCAGGTTGGTTTAACACAAAACATTTAGAGAATAGACTCAAAGCCCATACATGAACTGTCTTGCTGCTCTACAGAAGCTGGCACTTTTCAGCAGACTGCCAGTGGATGCTGTACAGTAGCAAGCAGGACTTTACAGCTCCTATTGCAATCTTCCAGAGAAAAGAATGCAAGAGCAGCTTCCAATAAAAGCAACAAAGACTGACCTACATTCCACAGAACTTTCAAAATCCACAATCAAGAACCACCAGCCCCACCACTGCTCACCAACTCGCCATCCTGAGGCAGAGAAGAGACCTTTTGGTATCAGCCACAGCAGCAGCACCCACGGAGCCACAGCCACTCAGAAACAGACCACAACACACATTTCGTATGTGTCATGTTCAAAAAAACGCTGGAGGCTGCTTTAGTGGTCAGGACAGGGACTATTTCTGTTTGTTCCTGGTGCTGACATCTGGCTCATCAACTTGTGCAAGTCCCGAGTCCCACTGAGTGCCAAGCTCTTGCAGCTCCCCATATCGAGGAGCAGGACAAGCTTTCAGACCTGCAGCAGTTCAGGGCATCAAAAATTGAAGTGGTAACGTGACCTTGCTGAGAATAAACGCTCTTTCTCCTTATAGGCACTCACAGAGCCTCAAGGGAGAAGCATTAGGATTGATCTTTACTTGACGCTACCACCAGCGTGTCCTACAAAGGTCCCACCTTGCACACAGAGCCAGTTCAAGACAGAGCTATGGCCAAGCCTACTGTGAACCCCTCCCTGCCCCAACACTTGGAGCCTCACTGCTGCTTCGCACATCCGCAAACATTTCAGAAGGTGCGCTGTGCGTGCGGGAACGCGGCTGCACGGCGTGGTGCCCGACCCAAGAGCCGTTGGCGCTTGTTCCATAGCTGCTTGCTTTGAAAGAGCGCGGGGGAGCAAGGGGGCTTGTGACTCGGGGTGCCAAACACAGCCTGAGGAGTGCAAATAAAGAGAGATTGAATTTTCACATGTACCTTGTGAAATCTTTGTGTCTACTCTGCCCCCAGACTCCAAGTCAACGGCCATTGACTTCCACCACTCTCAGATTCAGGGGACATACGAGATTTAAGGGCAGGCCTTGTTTTACAATCAGTCAAAACCTTTCCTGGCACTTAACAGAGGTTAAAGTGGCACGGTACAAAAGGCATCTACGTTACCACTTCTGTTCCTCTATAAATCAATCCCAGAAGCAGTGTGGGCTTAGGATTAGAGCCTATTCATGGTGAGGTTTTCCCGTGATCTAGAAAAGCAAACTCTTCCAAGACAGTAGCAGTGATGAGAGCTAGAAATTCCTGATCACGCACATCCCACTTCCCTTAGGATTCGGCATTTGGGCAACGACAGCACCTTTCTATAGTGAAACTGTAAGTGAGAATAATTGCACGAGCATGAACTTTGCTCAGTGTTTTTACTTAGGCCTGTGTCAACAGAAATACGTCATGAGAAATAATGGCTGGATAACCTAGGCTCCAATAGTTAATTATTATTCCCACGTCACAGTTTGCACTAAGGGATCTACAGGAGAGAAATGCCAGGGTCTGGCCCTTCCCAATGATGAACACGATCTCAAGCTTTCTTCCTAGTTATTGACAACCTGGAGACAAGCAGTGATGTACTTCATGGGCAAGTCCGTAACCTGGATTTTATCTGCAGTGTAGTTGATAAAACACTCCTTAAATTACTGAGCCCCCACTGAGCAGGTGACTTGGGAGGTCTCCCACCAACATATAAATGCTAAATCCTGTAGGCACTATGTACAGCTACGGACTGAAAGAGAAGTCAGCTTGGGATTTCTTGCTGGTAAACAGCTGGACTACCTGACTACATGATCAGCACAACCAGGAATGAAGGTCACCAGTTCCAACTCTTACCCACAGCCGCTATAGACCAGGTAAGTAGTCAAGGCCCCTCTGCATCCCTTCCTAACAACACCCATTTCTAATACTGCAGATGAAGGTAAGAAAGCCCACACCAGACAACAATAAAAGTGCTCTTCCAGGCCAAAGAGAAAGGTAGGGTCCAAGGTTTCAGCCCTTTCACTTAGAAGGGTTCTACCTCTGGACTCATTTGTGTCTACCTCCAGAAGGGATAAAACCACGGACACACAGTTTGATAAAAAATGCCTTTGGCTGCTGCACGAGTCCGACGGCAGGGCTGGGACCAGCCATCTGAAAGCCAAGGGAGAAGTGAGCTAGTCGTGACTCCTGAATCCCACATGGCCATGACAGGGCAGTGCCCACCTGTTCCTCTGACAAAAAATGGTGGAGCAGATGACATCTGCCATCCACAAACAACTTCCAGAGTTTCCCCCAGGACCGAGGTGCCTGGTTTATGGGTCTCAACTGCACAAAGGTTTTAGTCCACAGTTCACAAAGTCAGGAGACTTGATCCTGTTTGATCTAGTTCCTTTCCTGTTACATTCGATGATGTCTGACATCGTAAACACAGAAATGGCCAGAAACACAGTTCAGGCTCATTTTCCAGAATGAAATCTTCATTCTCGATTACAAATAAAAAACATAAAAAAATCCACACGCTACAGAGGAAGCCAACACTCAGAGTCCTAGTAGCAAAAATCACCCCAGCATAAGACAAACAAGATTAGAAATGTCTCTGGGAAAAAAATAAGCAACCAACTGCATGTTTCAGATAATGTTTATCTTTCTCTCTGTAAGTAAGCAAATAGTTTACAGTGCAAGTTGATTTCCACAGAACAAGGATCAGACTCCAAACACCAAGAACCAAACAAAAAGGTTTCCAGAGAAAGTCACAAAGAAACAAAGCAGAAAAAGAGAGGACGGAAGAGATCATGAGATCCAGCAGATCCATGGGAGGGAAGAGGCAAGCACGTGGGACACAGGACACCCCATTCCAGCTGTGAGGTGCAAGTGCCATACAATCAGGGGCTGGCCCCACCAAACCACATTCGTATAGACAAGCGAGATTCCAGGTAAAACCAAGACCTCCTGCTGTTTGCATCGGAACTGAGATGAGGTCAGGCTGGGAGTAGCGCTAGATGGCAACGTAGGTTGGAGATTGCAGGCAGGTGGGGGAATAACCTTTCTCTATCTCACGTATTTCTTATCCTTCAGAAAACCATTCAGGTTTTTTTTCAGCTTTCTACTGGCCTGGGACTCCAGTCCCCTCTCAGTGCCCAAAGGAGGAAACCACCCAACTACCAGCCAGCAGTAGCCAACAGTACTCTAGAGTTCTCTCTAGGAGAGGATGGTCATGTTGCTATCACCCCAGCTTCAAAACTTAGGCAAGGGTTACAAGACACACACCTATTCCCTTTAACCTGTGAGACCAGTTTCCATGGAGTGATCCGACAGCTTAGAGCTGCGGCAAATGGGTCATGGTCAGTGATCCTCTCGAGAGCCTGCATATCAGAGAACCAAGGACTAAGCTTTGGTGGAGAGGGAAAGGTCTCAGTTCATGACAGGACCGCTCACATTTCATTGTCTGAAGACCATGCAGGTCTAAGACAGCTGCCCCTCCCAGCAGAACATAAAATTGGACTCAAACCCCAGGATGTCTCCACCTACTAATGTGCAACCCCAGGCTGCTGAACCAAGCCAGCAATGGCAGGTTTCCCACCAATTCTAATTCTGGCTTCCCAGACTTCCATGCTTGGGACCCAATACATTCAACATCCGGTAACTTAGTCACTAGCAAAATGCCCTGAAGAATTGAACTTTGCCTCAGCACTCTCCACTCCCTACTGACATGGAGATGCTTTTCCTCCTACAACTTCCCAATTCCTCCTACAACTTCCCTGAGCACCTCCCTCAATCCCCTGCCTTAGACAGTAGTGTGCAAAAGACCCTTCCACTCCCTGCAGCGCCTCAGCCTGCCTGGCAAAGATGGAAGGATATGGTTCCTTTTAAACCCAGGTGACACTGTCCTTTCAGTCAACGGAAGAAGACTAAAAGAGTTTAACAGTCAGGTCTCTTCTCCTTGCTCTCTCTGAACCAGTCCCTTCCTTCCTGTGTGCTCACATGGATTTAAAGTGGGGCTTTAAAAAGCGACACACGCTCCATTGCTAACGCCCACCATGAAGGACAGGCTGCTGGGCCTGGAAGCTGAGGAAAAACTTCTCAGGCCACACCAAAGCACCAGCTGCTACAGAACTTCTTCAACAGCTTTCCAGGAAAGGAGTAGAGAGATTCAGAATGGAGACTCAAAGTTTTCCTTCAGTAATTTCTCCTTTCATTTGGAAGGGAAAGAATTCCCTACCAGTATGTAACTGAGACACCAGGGAGACACCTGCAGCCAGAGGGGATGCCCCGGAAACTTTTTTGGAGCTACACGAAAGTAACCACCATTTCCAACCCCCTCCCCTGCAGGAATAGCAGCTTCTCCCTTGCATCCAATTTATAGCTAGTCTTTTTCCATTAAGTGCTGACTTTGACCAGGGCAAGGGCAAGGACAAGGTCAGATTGGTTTCCAAACCACATCCAGGAGCAAAAGAGTAACAGAAGAGCTAAGAACCATCTGATTTCTAGTGCAACCACAACAATGGACAATCCCTTAGACGTCTTTCACTCAAGGTTCACGGTGAAGGGTGAGGGAGGCGAAGTGAGCTGGAGGGAGGGATGTCCAAGCAGGTCCCAATTAAAGCTTTAAATGACAGGGAGGTAAATGAAGTGATTGTCCTTTTGGTCTCTCAGCTGGATGTGAAATGCAGGAATAGCTGTGATGAAGCAGCACACAGCAGTCCTTAGATCCAGTGTATTTCTCTTAGTAGAGGTAAGTGCTCTCTTAGACCCGTTGAATTTCAAACAGCTTCACATCTGTGTCATACCAGATAGGGGGATCCACATTCCTGAGAGAGAGAGACAAGAGCCACTTTACTCTCTGTGGCCAAGTACATGGAATTCACGTCACAGCCAAGATTACAGGAGCTGGCTACACAGAACTGCCTTCAGCTTCGCAAGAGAGGAAATCACTGGTTGGGAGACAACGCACCTTACAGAGATGATGGTACCTACAACACCACACAAAGCCAGAGCTTTGCATGAAATCTCTTCACCATCCCCTCTAGGCAGCTTTTCTATCCCCTGCTGCTGCCAGTTCCCAAACAAGTAGTACTCCCAGAACAACTCCCTGCACAGTCACCCACTCAAACTAAGCTTTGAAGCAGCTGATTCACCCTCATCTCTTCCAAGGGAACATCATCTTTCCATCCTGTAAACAGGAGACAGTCTAGAACTGGCCAAGTGCATATGCAAGTCTCACTACAGGTCCCCCAAAATGTTTGGAAAAGATCAGGTTAGACTGTATCCAGCTGGTTTACCTCAAATAAATAACTCCCCACATATAGGTCCGGAACCACATGGCAGTGCCCGAGTTAGCCTGGTACTTGCGGATGAGGATGGGGTGAGGTACCGGCAGCAGCCCCACCAGCGTGCCATGCTGCAAGAACTTGAGGATCTCCGATTCATCAGTGAGACCCCTGCAGAGACAGATCAGAAACAGACTCAGCATGGCCCCCACACACCTCCAAAACTCCTGCAGCACAAAGTATCAGTGTAAACAAACACAGAGCTGGTGACCACAGCCACCAAGAACACGCGCTGCACCACAAAAAAGAGTTGAGAAGGGATCCAAGAAGCTTGGCAAGTAAAATAACATTTCCTCTGCTGAGACTGTGATGTTTTCAGCTACACTTTGCAAGGTTTCCCCTAAAGACCCCCCAGGTTTATCAAGGCCTACCAACGTCACAGACCTCTGAAGGCACTGCACAGCCCTTTCTCTCCAAAAATGTACTTACTTGTCAATGCAGATTTTCTCCACCTGAGGGACCAGCACCTGTAAGAGCCGCATGATTGTCTGCAGGGGAAGCTTTGACTTCCAAGACACCACCTGTAAGTAGGAAAGCCCAGTAAGTAGGGAAATCAGCGCACTGCATACGTAGGCTTCCTACAGTTACTTCCACTATCTCTACAACAAACAAGGTTTACAAAAATCAGAAGGGTGGTGGACAACCTGAGCACGCAACAGCAAGACAATAAATCCCGAAGCACTAGATTACGAGCCACTCAATGAAACTGGCAGGGTATTGGTTTAGAATATGTAAAACAAAATACTTCTTTGCAGATGGTAGTAAACTTCTGGAGCTTTGACCACAAGTCAAAGACACTCCCTGTGAGGAAATGCCCCCCTAGGGGAGTCTCTACTGGCAGGGGAACAGGGCGGGTGTGGTATTTCTTCTACAATTCTTTTCCTCAGTATTTATTTCCTCTATCCAGACTCCCTTACCCACTCAGGAGTTGGGGTCCACTGTCCACTAGAGGAGGCACTGGAGAGACGTCTTCGATCTCGTCGGGGATGTGATGCCTCCTATCAATAAATATTATTTTTTTAAAAATAAATAAAAGCAAATCACACTTAAGAGTAAGAAATTCAACCTATTTTCTGCTGACTTTCCTCCAGCTTTTCCAGACCACTGCTGGGAAGACAAAAGTGAAACACCCAAGAAACACCAACAGTACTTCTGAACCACGATGCTTTCCAGCACAGAGTGCGTGTGCATATTGCCTCTAATATGATGCTTTTCTTTAGCAGGCCAACCAGAACTCTCCTTCTAAGTCCCTCATTTTAGTCCATTCCACAGCCCAGACCTTCCCTACACACCAGTGTCTGGCCTTACCCCACTCCAGGGCTCCCCGTCGCTCAAGGCTGAGGGCAGGTTTCCCTCTGGAGGAGGCTGTGAAGACTCGGGCTCCAGGGAACGCATGGTCCCATCCTCCGATACCTGTGACTTCTCCGTGAGCTTGTCAATTCCTGCGTTCAAAAGAGAAAAAGCTCAGAAATACAAGCGAATTAAATATACTTAAAAGCAGGGGGATTCTTTTCTTTGCCCTACCATGCACAGACCGCCTAAGGATCTGCTGACAGCTGAAACACTCTCCTTTCAACAGGAGAAGTGAGATCTAGCCTTCATTTCACCACCCCAAAGGAGTCTGTCTCTAGGAAAGTGCTCCCTGTTGTAAGAGGAGCAAGGCTCACATGGATATAGTTAAACTGAGGCAAAAGGGCAAGATAAGGGGCCACATGGACACTGAGTCTGAGAGGAGAGAAACTCAAGGCAGTTTACTTCGACTTGTTTGGGATCAACTTGGACAAACTGATCTGAAACTCAGGCTGAGAGGCAGTGAGTGATTGACAGGAGCAAACTCAATCTCTCCCACGCCCAGTGAAAGGGTGAGTCCACTCCGTATCTCAGAGAAAACAATGCTCTCTCCCGTTACAAAGGTAACCTAAAGCTGACCTGGAGTAGCCACCAAACTCGTCTTCAAGGTCCCCGGTTCAGCAGGGGCAGCGGGACGTGAGCCTTCCATGGAGACCCCGTCCTGGGAGTTGGTGCGAGAAATAGGCTCCGGAGTTTTCTTCTTGCGCTGCAGACCTTTCTGGATGGCCTGTGAGTCCGTGGGTAGGTTGGCCAGCTGGTGAAACACATTCCGCTTGCGGATAACAGCGTAGACCAAGTTTGAGTTCCCTGGGAATCACAGCAACAAAACGAGCAGGGAAGTAAGATTCAAAGAGCTCTGCCAACATAGCACAGCTCACGGGGTACCCGCGAGCTCGGAGAACCCCACTCCCACCCACAAAGGCAATGGCACAAGAAAGAAAGAGCAGAGCTCAATATCCTCAAATCCATTATGGAGCAGTACAGGAAATTCAGTGAAATCCTTCCTAGGCTGGAAGGCTGACAAGAAGCAGCTTAGACATTCAAACAACTGAGAAGAAAAAGGGCAGTTTAAACCATGTATGAGCACCTATTTTGGAAGAAAAAGCTGTTAGCCAAGATTCAACATTTCTTTGTCTTCAAGAGCTCACAAAACAGAGGGCATTCCATTTAAAGGAGAAATACACTTGAAATAGCAAAGCCAAAGGGCCAGAATTCTCTGCCACCTTGCAGACAGAACAGAATGAAACCATCCCCTAAAATAAAACAAATCACAGCCACAAAGGCTGTTTTAGGATCTGGCAACCACCACTTGCAAGATTTCCTTTAGGAAAACAGAATGGCCATTCTTCATTCACAGTTTTAAAGCAAAACAGTAGATTTTGAGCATGTTAAGGGACCTCACTCTTATTTCCTTGAGGCAAAGACTGTCATACTTTTAAGAAGGCAAGCATAAAGCATTTCCTGGAAAAGCAGCAAGTGCCAGAACTTGGTTTGGATGGAGCTGTTTGGTCTTCAGCTCCAGCGACCTGCCAGAGCAGAACTGCAAGGCACTTTCAGATGTTTAAGAAGATGGAAGTTGTTCTGCCCCTCACCTACGTTACTGAGCGGCATAAGCAATTTCACAGCAGTCACAACTTGAGTGTTATACACTCACTTGCCCTTCTTCTTCCCCTCTACCCATCTCATCTTCTGGTCTGCAGGAGCTGAGGTTCTGCCGACAATTGTTCTAACCCAATCTGTCTGGGTCAGGGCCCCACACTGATTGCCTACTAACCCAACTTCTCAGTCTCAGGCAAGTCTCCACGTAGCTGGTTTCTACACTTCTACTTGGCTCTTATCTGTTACTTTCTCTGAACTTCCACCTCATGTCCTCCTGGACTAACCTACTGCAAACTCATTACATACAGCAGCCAGTTCTTACCATCAAACTGGTACTGAATAATGTTGTTGAAAACTTCCAGCAAGAAGAAAACAAGATGGTGGTTCTGGACAGCAGAGAACAGGAACCAGGTGGTGGAAAAAGCCTCCAGGAGATGCAGTAACTTGTTAGCAGCCACCATGGAGAGAGACTTCAGATATGGAGACACTGTGGAAGGCAAATACATGAAACTGGAGAAAGAACCCAGGTGTATTTATGTGAATAAATACACCGCTAAAAATGTTGCTCTTACCACCTTCCCACCCTGCACTTCTGGGAAAGCCTCTTGGAATAGTTGAGCCCAACAGGGTTCCACAGAGACATTTCCAAACTACAAGAAGTGACCCAGAGCTATTGCCTAGCAAAAGCAGCATTTCTGCTTTTTGAGGGTCTTGTGCAGTTTTACACTAGAGTAACATCATCTCTGGTGTGCCTCCTGCAAAGCTGGCACAGCTGGAGCCACCTGGACACTCACTAAGCCCATAGGAAGCCACTCCCACCGTGGGGAGG
The DNA here is from genome assembly GCA_013396935.1 of Baryphthengus martii. Classification (NCBI taxonomy): domain Eukaryota; kingdom Metazoa; phylum Chordata; class Aves; order Coraciiformes; family Momotidae; genus Baryphthengus; species Baryphthengus martii. The sequence continues at coordinate 45,839 of VWZK01017666.1, read as the reverse complement.
TTGCACTCCCTGCTGGAAAGGGACAGTATTGCCAACCACCCTCATCAGGCCTTCTGCCACCCCATAGGGGCTCCAGAGCCACTGCTGTCCTTCCTTCTGCCCCATCCGACTGAGCTGAGGCAATAACCCTGCAGGCAGGTCTGATCTGCAGTCCATTGCAGGAGTCTACCCTTCATTTCACCACCCCAAAGGAGTCTGTCTCTAGGAAAGTGCTCCCTGATGTAAGAGGAACGCAGGATCACGTGGATATAGTTTAACTGAGGCAAAAGGGCAAGATTACTGGCCACATGGACACTGAGTCTGGGAGGAGAGAAACTCAAGGCAGTTTGCTTCGACTTGTTTGGGATCAGCTTGGGCAAACTGATCTGAAACTCAGGCAGTAAGTCACTGATAGGTGTAAGTTCTTAATCTCTCCCACACCCAGTGAAAGGGCAACTAGAAAGGATCCGTTCCCAGTTACCATCACTGGCCAGGGTTAGGGAGCACAGGTAGGGGCACAGGGAGATGTGACAGAGCAGGCAGAGGTGTCCCCTCTGGGTGTGGTTCTGCCCCGCACACAGCGCTTACCGTTCACAACGATGGTGAGCAGGCAGTCAAAGAGAGGCTGGAGCCGCTGATGCCCACTGGTTATGATCTTGTGAAAGACCTGTGGTAAGGAAGGAGTTCTTGAGCAAGGTGGTACCGTACTGAAAGCACCTTCTCAACCAAAACCAGTGCCACCCCCACACTAATCGCTTCCTGACACCATTCCTTCCTAGGCAGGGCCCTGCACACTCCACAATTACACAGGTGGGGAAGGCTGCTCTCGCTGCCGACTCGTGCTCCAGGAGCACAAGCTTTCATCTGCAAGGAATCCTTTGGGGCCGTGATTAGGGCTCTGCAGCGCTGCTAACAGAAACTGACTGTGAGCTGTTCAAAACACCCAGGGAGCCAGAGATGAAAATAAACCACCAGGAAGTAAGAAGCATCTTCACCTCCAACGGATTTTGACTCTGGACCCTAGTGAGAGCTGCTTGAAGTGCCACAGAACTAATCATTTTACATTTGATTTTAGTGGAAACTTCTAACTCAAATGTTTGTCCTACTTTTCTTAACTATACCCTCAGCCACGGAAAGATCCAACTGCCTTGCAACCAGTTCAGACATTCCCAATCTTGGCCTTCCCACCTCTAGCTGGCAGGCCTGGAGGGAAGACCTGCAGCATAATGAAACTACAGAGATGATTTAAAATCAATGGAATGTAATAGCAAAGCACATAGCATCAAGAACAGTTCTGGTGGGCACACTTCTTTGTACTCCTTCTAGTGGGAATCTCCTTTTGGAGGTTCATCAGAAGCTGCTGAGAGATTCTTCTCTGGCAAACAAGCACTAACATGACAGGAGGGTAAAACCTGAGGCTGATACTGCAAAACACACAGCCCTTTGCAGACAGTTACTGTGGCCCTGAGCACTACAGACCCAAGGATGAATGAAACCCTGCAGCAACCAACCCAAAGCTGTAGGGTTGAGCTTGGTAGCACCGGTGTCCCCATTCTGACAGATGTGTTCCACACAACTCTGGTCCCCTGGGACAGAGCCAGCTGTGCAGTCACACCTCCTGCCTTTCCCACCTGCAGTCAAGTCTGGTAGAGATCACAGACCCATTCCACTCATGTCAGTCCAAGAGTCCTTAAGACACCAGTTCAGCGCTACCCAGGGTCGTGTTTTTTGGGATCATCTCACACAGATGGAATTGCATCTTGTATGTATGTACCCTGCCAGAGACATCACCTCGGGCTATCAGCGTGCAATGACCCCACACTCTCTCTAGCTACTCGCTGGGCTGGCAGTCTAGGAAGGATGAGTATATTGAAGGAGGATAATTTTTTGTGGAGGTATGAAACAGGAATTAGGAGGGGCAGAAAAGAACTGCTGGAGCTATACTCACTATGATGAGCAGATCTGCATGTGTCCCTGTGAAGACAGGGATGTCCATAGGCACTCGTACAGAATACGGCTTGTTCAGTCGAACCCCAAAGTTACGCTCCCCACTGAGAAGCAGGAGGATAAAAACTCCGATGTGCATCAAGCCCACTCGTGCTGCAGAAAAAAAGAAACAAAACCCAAACGACCACACATCACAGGGAGCCCAGTGGATTCCTGCAGACTCAAGGGTAGAGTCAGGAAAGAGAAACACTACGGCACAGATCGAACCATCATGATAAGGAACATCCCACACAGAGCTCTCTCCATTGCCAGTACCAGTGTCCTTCCCAAACACATCTATGAGGCCAAGGCAATGTTAAGTCTTGCTTTTCTTCACTATGTTCTTGATGTAAACTCATCATTGTAGTAGGAAAGATCTGACTTCTTCTTTACACTACCCAGTGATGGAGTTCTATCTGATTTACACTCAAGGCAAGAGCAGAGGGCTCAGTTCTCCCTCTTCATGGGATCAGGGACACAGTAACTGAACCACTCCACGCCTGCAGAAGGCCAGGAACACGCTCTCGAGATGCTATCACATCTCAGTGGTAGGGAGGAAGCAGCTTAAAAACATTCTAGCCCAACTGGCAAGCACAGATCATCCCAAATATTGCAAATAAACTTACACTGGTCTGCTCTGGCATCATTGAGAAAATACAAGATTGGGACAAGGATGTCCAGAACATCGCTGCTCTTCAGCACAAAGAAGAGGAATTTCTGGAAGAAAGAGGAGGATTTCAGACAATCACAAGCATATTTGGTTTTCTGCACAATCTGTAGGACTCAGGGCAAGTAGCTTCAAGTTAATTAGTCTCTCAATAATGTTTGAAAGGCTGTTATTTGTAACACCCACTCCAGTGTTTGCCTCAAGCACTGACTCCCGGGAGCTGCCACCTCTCTCACAAGTTGTCCCCGCAGCCAGACCCCCACCCAGCGCCCCCAGCAAGACTCTGCTGACCAGAGTCACTGCTAACTACCTGTCCACAACCCTTCACCAGAGCTCGGGCCAGCCAGAACCACACCAGCCTCTGGGCAACAGGCAAGGTGGGGCAAAGCTCAGCAAGAAGTTAATCCACACCTTGTTGAAGTCACAGAGTTTCCAGAAGAGGACAAGGAGTTCCTGATGGAATTGGATCTTCTTGGCAGAGTTTGGCAGGTAGGTCTGGACCAGCGGGTTTGATAACAGGCGGGCCACTCCTTTCAGGATGAACTGGAAATCCTGCCAACAGACCAGGAAAGAGACTGTGGTGGGCCCAGGGCTAATGCAATCAGCATGAAATCAGACAGGAAATAGCTCAGGACAGGAGCACATTACCTCCTCTCGGTGTATTCTTGAGAGGTAATTCACAAAGAGATTGTCTGGTCCAGGAGGCTGCGTTCGAAGAAAATGAGTGAAATAAATGCTGATTAGCAACAAGGTTTACTCAGGAAGTCAAAATGTAACTACTGGCTCTGGGATTGAATGTCTCTCTTCAGCTTCCCTCTCTGAATGATTCAATTTTAAATGCTAGAAGACAGAGCACATCAGGGAACAGTAAAATCAGGGGCTTTCCATTTACATGCTCCTGATTCAAGTCAGTGACCAAAACCCAGTGGTTTGGTCAGGTACAGTTGTTTAGTGACCTATGGGAAAGAAGCAGGACTGGACCAGAGATGCAGACTTCAAGGAGAGGAGTGGTGCTGAGCACTACAGGTCAACATTCAACGCAAGCTGATGTAAGAGGACCACACGGAGTGCAGGAGAGCAGCAAATACAGATCCCTGTGTCACTCACATCCACATCATCCATGGCTGTGCCAGTGGTCGTGCCATCCACAGTGGGACTTGAACTGGTGGAGCTGTCATAGTCCAAAGTGACAATCAGCACCTGGGCTGCCTCCTCCACCAGGGGTTCACGGTAGTCGGAGAAGAGCAGGTGGTTGTAGGGAATCCCATAACCCACCGGATCGTAGGCACAGACGACGTTCAGGAGCGAGGTGAAGAGCGGGAGCGCATGTCTGGGGAGGGCAAAATGGTCTCAGAGGGCAGAAGCAGGAAGTAAAGGTGCTGCCACGGGGAGGGACAGACACCTCTCTCCCCAAGAGTCTGGGGTCAACACAAAATACAATCCTCTTCTCTAAACTATGATAGTGGTCTATGACTGAGCAGCCCCAAGACAAGAGCTGACCAGCTCCCAGCTGGTCTCCTGGACTACAGCTGAGAGGGAACAGCAGGTGAAAAAGGCCCTGTGACCTCCCAGAGGAATTCTGTGCAGCAATGGGAAAAAAAGCTCTCTCGACTCTGAAAAGACAAAACTCTTTTGTCTGCCTTCAGCCAGGACTGCGCTCCTCTAACTGAGCAACTGTCACCCGAGGAGCCGAAAGTCCCAGAGGAGACAAAGTCACTAGAGGGCAGCATTCACCCGCCACCAACAACACAAACCACCCACCGCAGCGCCACATCACCACCCCCAGCAGGGAACAGGATCTGCCATTTCCCACAGGACAAGTGTCAGTCCAGCATCAAACTTCACTGACCACCACGTTCTGCCTCTCTTTTTGCTGCTGAGGAACCATTCTCTCTAAGCAGAGATGCCAATGGGGAGTAAATAAGACAGCGACGAAGAAAAAGGACAACTGCCCCTAGATGTCAGGGGTACCAAGCCCTATAGTCCCCCATTACCAACATTCCACAGAAGAGATTTGAAGGTATGTCTTCCCCTGACACCCAGTCCCCCACCTTTCACCCTCACCTGTTCTCTGTAGAGCAGAAGAACTGCACCCAGGGGTTGGTGTTGCTGCTGTCCGAGGAGGGAGGCAGATACATGGCCTCAGAGAAACAAGTCAGCAACAGCTTAAGCAGCTCTGTCCTGAAAGGAAAGAAGAGACCAAGGCCCAGAGCCATTCAGCAGCAGGGAACTGTGTGCAGGAGGCACAACCACTTACCACAACAACACATAAGGAAGGCTCAGTCCCATCTGGAAAGTCCTGCACATAGAGAGCTAAGCCCATTTCACTTCATAAGCAATTCTGCTGTTGCTGGTGCAAAGCTCAGCACAGCCGCTGCCTTACCAAAATGAAATACACTACAGAGCTCCAGGTCATTTGCAAACCAGCAATGGTTTGCCAGTTCTTGTTGGAGGCACTCATATCAAAAAAAGCCTTTCAAGAGGTCATCTGTTTTTGCTGTGTTGCCAGTCCTCTGAGCTCAGAAAAGAGCAAGCAGAAAGCCCCTCGAGGATCACAGACACCCAAGGAGACAAGGAAAGCCCAGCTGCTTTCCACTGTGCCCTTGCAGAGCTCTTACCTATTCAAGTCATGGATGTAGTTAGGCTGTGGAGAGTGAGCAAAGCCCACTCCTGCTTCCCAGATGTACTCACAGCTGTCGATGGAGTGGATATCTTCTGCTGTGTCCTGCGGGGGAGAAATAAGAGGCTGGAGCACAGAAGGCAAGAGCAGGAGTTGCCAGCACTAGTGGTATTCACGGCAGTTCAGCCGCTCTCTTCAGCAACAGCGAAGAAATGAGCAGAGAAGCAAACACTCAGACTGTACTGTCCCGTACATCAAACACACAGCAGTTTAGTGTGCTCATTTTTAATTTACTTCATAGGTATACCAAAAAGGAGGGCTACCCACTTCTGTTTATAGACTGGACCTACAAGAAACACCACAGTCATTGGTGGGGAGGGAGGGAGGAAGGGAGGGGGAGAGGGGAGCCAGGAGAGAGACCAGAACCTGTCCTCAGCACACCTGGTAGGAGACCTCTGCTTCAGGGAGCTCCTCTGAAGCAAAGGCAGTCACAGTAACGGTCAGAACACATTTGTCTTTGCCGCAGTGATACGAAGAGGGAGAGGAGACGGATGGAAAGACACAACAGAGACATCTACTCATTCAGATCACAGCACCTGCCATCAGGCAAACAGCTGCTTCCTGCCCCGGTCTGCACCAAATCGCCAGTGAAAGGAACAAGGTGCTAAAGGTCTCTGCTCCGCTGGCAACAACAGAAGAGCGGTTGTTCACCAGCACAACCGTCCTTTCCTGAGGGGCAAGCTGTGGTGCAGGGGTAAGCACCAGCCACTCCATTTGAGACTCACCCAGCTGTCTCAGAGCATGCGTTTTAGAAAGCACACCCACCACGCAATAACCCAAAATGTTGATCAATATTAGTCACTGTGGGTTCAAGCTCAGTGACTCTATTTTCCTGCTCGCAGGTTTGCGGCTTCTCTCATGGCTCAACTCACCACTGTGCTCCTCCGGTGGCTCTGCACAGTGAAATCAGGACAGAAGAGCAGATCTGCGACAGCGAGGAGCAACGACTCAGCCAGCGGCCGGGCATTCTCGTCGTCTTCATCTCCCTAAAGGTGAGAAACATGAAGAGTACTGTCAGCCCAGGGTGAGCAAAGAGCACACTGTAATACTGGTATAACACAGCAAGAGAAGATACACTCCTCAAGAACACAGAATTTACAAAGGAACAAGGGGGAGAATGACACAAAATCTGGCCAGTAGGGGAAAGAAATTTCCCCCTGGTAGGTGATGACTGAACAGGAACAAGCTCTTCAACGGCACCGAACTGAGCAGACAAAGGCCTAGAGATGTTGGGGAAACAGAAAAGTAGCACTTGACCTTGCCAAACGGAGATGCTTGACTTAGTGAAGACAAAGGAAAGAGAACCATGTACAAAGCAGGGGGGTTTGCAGTCAGTCAGTGATTCGGGTGGTGCACAGAGGCAGCAAGAGGCAGAAGGCAGCCAGCAGCGATAAGGGGTAAACCCTCTCCAAGTCCTGAGTGGGCTGCCCAGAACTGGAGGCGACAGAACAGGAGAAGCTGCGTACACCGCGCAAGGGGCGGCCTCAGCCTGCCATGGCAGAGCAAGCGTGACAGCAGAGGGGATTCTGCCATCTCCAGCCCTGAAAGCAATCACTCTAATCACGCACGGCTACACCTCGGCAGCCGTTGCCACGGGAAACCTTGACAGATCCCACCTGTGAAAGAGCATCCTGGACGGGAGGCCTTCCCCACCACGCACGGGTGCTGGCGGGAAAGGCAGGGAGCAGGAATGGCAGGAGCTTATCTGTCTCAGCCAGGCCTCTGTCAGCCTGCGCACGACACACGGCTCTTAAATCACAGCAGGCAGCTCATGGAGATAACAGCCTGTGTAACTCTGACGTCTCTCTCGGGGACAGCAGGAAAGCTACCGTCAAACAGATCCCGGATGTTAGGAGAGGCCCAGAGAGGATGGATGGACCAGCACAGCCAAGATGCTTTTCAGCTCGCAGTCAGAGATGAGATGACCAGCATTAGGGTACCGGGGGATTACTTTTCCAGGGACGATCTCTGCTAACATCGCCTTGGCGGCCAGAAAAAGTCCCTGCAAGCCCCAGGTACCAGCACGGCCCAAATGGGTGACACGCAATAAACCAGTAGGTTTGTGCACGAGACAGACTCCCTTACGGGAGGGAGGCATCCCTGCTTCAGGAGTTCTGCCATCCATCACTGCACCGTGAGGCAGGTGAAGGATAATCACAGAGATAGTTATTAATGGTCTGGGCATACCATCATCTTTCCTTTCACTCCTAGGGAGAAATCAGCCTTCAGACAGCAAAGCTGTTGCCCCCAGATTAGAAGCAGCCCCAGCTTCCCCAGTGTCTCCAGGGCTTTATTTGTTATCCCCTGCCAGTCAGCTCAGCCAGCCTTACAGCCGCTTCCACACACGGATAAGTGATGGAGCACAATGAGCCCCAACAGCTCCACCGACATTCAGGAGGCACAGCACAGCAGGAAGGCTCCCTACCCCAGCACACGTGCCCTGGGCTGCATCGCCTTGGGGTGACCCTACCACTCTTAAGGCTGAGAAACTCTCTCTTCCAGGTGATGAACAAGGTGGAAAAATAGCTGTAAGAGCAGCCTGGCTGGATCAAAGCACTAGGCACCCCATGTGTTCCTTCCAAAAACAATCTCCTCCGTTGTCTCTCCAGAACTCCCCAGCACCTGCAGGGATGAAAGGATGGAGAACCACCACCCTCCCAATCACAGATCACACAACACAGCAGGGCTAGCAAAGACTTCCCTTCCCACCACCTAGAACTTCTCCTTGAAGGGCCTCAGGCAAAACAGATTAGAGGTGACAGGCAGAGAGAGGAAAGGTCTAAGGTTGGTACTGTACCAACTACCACCAACCCTTTACACCCTTCTCCAAAACCACGGCAGCACACATAATGTCCAGGGGAAGCCGCACTGACCTGCAGGTTCAGAACCTCAAAGGAGAGCGCTCTTTACACACAGCACAGCAGCTGCTAAAGGAACAAGCAGGCAAATGTGTATTCCTGGCCTAACTTAGCGGTGTTTTCAACACTATTTTTATTTGCAGGAGATCCTAAGGCACTTTCACCCTGTTCCTCAGTGACACAGAAGAACATGATTTCACCTGCTCTCCAGAGAAATGTAGGGAAGTTCAGAGACTCCGCTGAGGTTATCCATGGCACTGACAGAGCCAGAAACAGTACCTCATTCTTTAATCCTAATTTTTTAACCACTCTTGCTCAGGTCTGTGCCTCAGCGATCAGGCTAGGCCCCTGATTAAAGTTCTATCACCCAGCTCAGGAGCAGGGTATTGAGTCAAGACGCTGAGGGCTCCTCTGGCACTGTTTGTTTTAAACGTGACATTGTAAAGTCAAGTGGAAGTAACACACTATTTCAGTCTGACTTGAAACTTCAATGAACTTTAGTTAACGGAATAAGGCCATTACAGTTTAAGAAAGTCACACAGCCTTTAGCACCACTGTCCTGTTCCTTTCGATTCACATCTCCAACGATACTGGAGGAGCCTTCCCTTACGTACCAGTGCTCTCCTACAGCTACACACCCAAGTGAGATATTCAGATGATGCAGCAACTTGTTCTAAACAAAGCAGCTGAGGGTGAGGAAGAGCAGCAAGAATCAAAGGAAGGAAAAGAACTTAGAAGGTGCCACCTCATTTCTGACCAAATAGAAATAACTGAAATAAAGTTGCCCCCAAAAGCACATCGGGTCTCCTCACTGCAGCCTCCTCTTCACCCTCCAGAAAGAAGAATAAGTTCCAAGAGACAGACCCCTCCTCGGCCAGCCCCAGGGACAGTTGACCAGAAGAAACCTCTCCAGTCTGGGTCCTCAAAGATGTAAGGCAGGATACGGGTGAGGAGCCGGCAGCAGTTCAAGACGATTTGCCTCTCCTTCTCCGTGTGACAGCCACTCTCTGCTCCCTGCACCAGCTTCTCCACAGCCTGAAGGAAACAAAACCAAAGCAGGCAGCATTAGCCTGGACACAAATGAGAAGAGTTGGGCAGGTCTGGCCTGCTGGTGACACCTTCACGTAGAGTTACAACCAACTTGAAGCCCGTTTTCAACGGTACAAGTGCTGCTGTTGTTTGAAACACGGCAGAAACAGTGTTAACGCTCTTAAACAGACCTTCCTGGATTGCTCCTGTGCCACTGCAAGAAACCTCACATGCCAGGGCTAATCCGCGCAGCACACGTGTCGTACCATGTGAGACGGACAGCTACTGCACCAGGAGGCTCCTTCCAGTGCTGCTCCCCAACACCCCACACTGCACAGAGCAGAGCAGATGAATCTGTCGCACCGAGCACAGGAGACACCGGCAGAACCGAGGCGGCAGCGCCGTGCTGTGCGGTGCGAGGCGCTGGCAGGGCAAAGCTGCCCAGACACACACCAGCTCTGACACACCTCTGTGTGCTGCTGCGCTTACAGCGGGGACCTCTCCCGATTCAGGAGGTGGGAGCTAAGCTGCTGCCTGGGGATGTTAAGAGGAGACAGTCACTGGGTTTTTCAAAACAGGAGGTGGGTCCTGCCAGGCAGCCCCAGGAGGCAGGGGCAGGAGGTTTTACCCACAGTCAGAAAAGGGCAGCTCCTTCTCCCAGCAGCAGCACCCACTTGCTCTTACTCCCTGATCCCAAGGGCAAACAGAGGGGGAATGAATCAAAGCATTTACCAAGGATTTACAAAAAGCTAAAACATTTACCAAGGATTCACCCTGCTGCTTTTTAATTCATGAGGTCATGTGCCCCTGCTTATTTTCGCAGTAGCCTGTCTGGGTCACTGCCTCTGCCAGCCTGCGTCACTGCCTTAATGGGCATTTAAATGCTGCTTGTGTACTCTCAGGCTGGCCACACACTGCTCTGGGACTGAGCCTAACTATGTTTTTAGGCACATTTATGACTCCACACAAGCTGAGTCTCCAGACAGGACTGGAAATGACATTTCAGCCGTGCCGTTGTGCTCTCCATGAACACGCAGCTTTGCTAAGTCCAGCAGCACAGGGCACATGGCTCAGGTCAGGGCCCTCAGCCCGCTAAAAGTACAGCGGCAGTCTGCAGGCTCCTCTGATCTGGATATCCTAAGATCCAGGGCTCTTGGAAAAATAGCTTTGCAGTCACCTGTCTCCCAACACATTTGTTTCCAGTAGGGAGGACAGCCCACATTTTAGTCTTGGTTTTGGGGGAAGAGGCCACAGAGTGAAAGCGGTTATTCAGTCAGTACAGGTCCGCTCAGTCCTTCCTGATTCCAAAGCTGCTTATTCAGAAACCAGGAGACAGCACTAGGGAAGAACCATTCCAATTTTCCTCATTTTTGTATTCTCTCTCAAGTATCCACTACAATCATCTGTTTGAGGCATGATTCCCAGTCAGAGGTACCTTTAGTATGACTCAGAAGGTCTCATTCACATTTTGTAGAGCAGGAAAGAAAAACAGGATGGCAACAACCATCTAAAACTGGGAAAATGCCATTCAAAATGTTTCCAATACTACAAATTCAAGGCTAGTCTTTGCATGGCACAACTCAAAGCATTATTAACACCTGCACTTTCCCAGGCAGAACAAGTCTCAGGCTGTTCCTCATCAGCTCGACAAGGTGCCAAACCTGGCAGGGTAAGAAACGTGAGTCAATGTCCCTTGTGCTCCACACAAGGATGTGGCAACAGCAGAAGCAGCATCAAGGATGTTCTGATGTCACAGCAGAAGGAAAGAAAGTCTTAAGATCTTCCTCACACTTCATCCAGGCACTTGCACAGCAACAATCTCCACATCCCTCTGGGATCTATGGGCCTGAAGCCAGACTGATGCATAGTGCGAAGCAATTCAGATGCAGACAAGGAATTGGATGTACCAGCCTCATCACAAATATGCAGCAGCCTTGGTACAGAGTCCCCTAAGTGGGCAGCACTTTATACAGCAGGCAAGACCCAAGAGGGCAGAGTGAAACACAGGAAGGGGACAAGAATTAAAAAAGGCTCCAAAGCGAGCAAATGCCAGCTGTGGTCTGTGCCAAACCAGGAAGGGCTGAGAGTTACCATCAGGAGGAGACAGGGACAAGCAAGTGCATCGTGTGGTACAACGAAATAACATGGTACCTGTCTCCTCTGGGGAGCAATGGGGCTACTGATCCAGTGACACCCTGCCCCCCACTAGCACAGCTCCAAGGAGTAAGGCAGCACGAATCTTACCTTATAACATAAAGTTGCCAAGTTTGAGGGCGATTCTTCTCTCACCGCTCGGATCTCTGCAGCCGGTACGAGGGCAAAGACATCCTGCACTGAAGTGGCTGTGTCTGCCCAAAACTGGTCCCAAAAGGCATCATCTGTTGCCTCCACGGGCTGCAGAGAGATAACCATGGTTATAGATACAGAACCGCCATTCCATGAGGTCCAAACATCAGCAGTTGCGGATGCCTGGCTTGGGGATGTGACTGGGCATAGGAGAGAGTTCAATAAAACATACTGGCACTGGTTTAGCATCTCAGCCTCTTTGTTACCAGGGCTTTGCTCATGAACAAGAGTATTTCCTCAGCAAGGGAGTGAGCAGCAAGACATTTATGTGACCAACTGCATCAAACTGCGACTTCCCAAGTCTTTCAAGAAACCACAACACGCACGAGGCCTTCTAGTCTCCAACCTAGGGCATGTATTAGAAGATCTTTCCCAACGCATGGGGGCCAGGCTGCTCTCATGTGCTGTCACCTTCAGAGCAAGTCAAGGATGTCCTGAGCATCCCAAGTCTTAAGGAAGCAACCAGGGACATCTCACATCAGGGTACGAACAGACCCACGGAACTAACAGACCCACCTCAAAGCACTGAAGGATGCAACAGAACTGATGATTCTGAATCAAATATTTTTAGGGAACTGGATTCAGTGGAGTCGGTCACTGCCAAGGCTTTGTTCTTAAAAAGCACTAAGTGTACAATTCAAAGAGAAAGATGGAAGAAGGAGACTGACATACCAAAAAAATCAAGCCACTTGAGACCTGTGGTCGAGACGCCCACTCTCCCCCCCCCTCCCCTGCACATGCCTGGGAACACACCTCTTCCCATTACCTTTTCCAGCTCTGCAGGTACAGACAACGTCCTCGTACTAGTACTGGGAGAGAGCAAGTATTTTCCTTGAGCCCACCCTGAAACCCCGTCACAAGTGATGCTGGCCATCAGCACAGTCTGTCTGCCAGGCTGCAACTGGAAAACCAGCTCTGTACAACTGCCTGCAGACTCCTGGTGTTATTTCCCCCTGCTTCTTCCTGACAGCGAGGCATCCGCTTAAAACAACAACGATGACAAACCAGCCGTCAGGTTATATGCAGCTGAACAAAGTGAAACTGCACTTTGCTTTGCCCTTCCTGGCTTTGCAGAGCCAGAGAGCAGCACTGGCCATGCAGGGGCAAGCAGAGGCCTGGACACCCAGAGCCAGTGGTGCCTCAAACCCTGTGGAAGTGATGACCTGCCCCTCCTCAGAAGGTGAGGATGCCAGCACTGTTAGCTGAACAAGAAGGCATCTCCAAGAAGGCATTCAAAGCTCGGGAGCTCTGGATAATCAGGAAAGACTTAACTTTTCAGCCAGTCTAGAACTAAGCACAGCTCTCTCCATCTAAATACAAACACTTGCCTAGAGATAAGCATTGCCCAGCCCAGAAGAATCCAGCCCAAGGCTCCAGCTACGGGGGTGGGCTAAATGCACGTGTATTTATGCCAAGCAGCGTGAAAGAGAGTGAGCCACAATTTCAGTCAGGAGAGGGAAATGGAAGCTTTTCCTGAGGAGTTTCCCCAGTCGTGCCAAGCTCAGCAGGTCAGAAGAGCTGTCTGTCCACCCAGGCCACCCCAGCCCTCTGCTTGGGGCGAGAAAGAGCCTCCCACCCCTGACGAGCGCCAGCTCCAGAGCAAACAGCAGCTCTCACCAACTGAGATAACCAGCACCGTGGGCGGGTCTACCATGTCAGATGGGAAAGGGGCAAAAATATGAATGTTTGTTTAACTTAAACGATTCCTGCCCACTCCCAGCTCCGCTGTAGTGGGCAGAAAACTTGCCCAGCTCCATGATGTTTCTAAATGCAGCTAAAACGACTGCAGGGAGAGAACAGTTCGTTCTCAACTCTGACATGAAGAAGTGCTGCATTTCTCCCTTTGCTATCACCTCCTGAAGCAACAACCGGTCTTCAAGCAGGTGACATGTCACTCCCACCCAAAGGCCAAAAAGTGAGAGGGGCAGGCAGACCGGCAGCCCCCAAACTGGTATAGCAGGTTACTGCCCTGCAGCTCTGTGCCTTAACGCTCCAGAGGCTGTTCTTGTTGTCCTGGTGCTCCCAGCCATGAAATGAATCAGCCCAAGTGCCTCTCTCTTTAAAAAAAAAAAAGAGAAAACAGAAAAAAAAACCTGCACATGTTTAGGTATCTTCTTAAACTCTGCTCTAATGCTGAAACCCTCTTCTGTTCATCACCTGTTCCCACCAAACTTCTTCCTAAGGAAAGAGCAGCTTTTTCCAAATGGTTCAAGATCACAGCTCCTCAGGAGTCTGTAAGAACAGCCAAGTGTTTACAGCCTGAATTTGAGCTCCCCAAGTATATGAAGGAGCTGTGTTCTTTGTAACCCAGGCATGAAAGGTTTAAATGGAAGCAAAGCTATCCTGCGGCTCTCATGTCTAATTACGTTCCTCAAAAAGAGCCAAGTATTTGGAAATCCAATCTCTGTAACGCACAAAACGTCCTGCACCCGCTTTCAAACCCCGTACCACAACCACATGTGTAATTGCCACATGTACCTGCTGGCTGCTTGCCACCGCCCCTCCCACCACCACCAGCGAGCAGCAATTGCTGCTAATTGCAGCTCATACATAAATAATGGGCATCACTCTCATCTGCAGGGGAAGCACAAAACCATTTCCCTCCAGTAGCCACGGATCCCTTTACCTCCCACTAGCCCGAGGCCTCCTCAGAGGTGGAACACAGCTGCTGTTTTACAGATGGCAACACAACGGCCAAGGGTCTTCACTCAGGGTCTCGGATTAGAATCGCACGGAGGCAGAGGAGCATAGCAGGGATTTTCCAGGCTGCAAGGTGGGACGTTGCAGCCACACGACCGTCGCGGCTGCCATCTTGGCGAGCAGATTACGCTAAACCACCGGTTCTTTCATTTTTGATAGCGGCAGCAAGTCAGCTCCTCATCAACAGATGGTATCCCGTGTACAATCCTGGGACGCGGATTGGGTACTGAGTCACTCCCGTCCCCGCAGCCCCCCTGTTTTAATTAACAGTCTGGCATCATGAAGCTACTGGATCCACATAATATTCATCTCCTTGATAGAACATTACTGGATGTTTTTAAGCTGATTGTATTCTGCACGCAGCATCTCTGGGGATCTAAATATCCATTTCCTCATGCTGAGCTCACCCAACAGCCTATACCGAGCTCACAAAGAAGGGAAACGGAGACCTGGAACAGTCTTGTTCACCAGCCGGGGACACCTTCATTCGGAAAGGTCAAGATTTAGTTACGAGTGTTGGAAGAGCACACGCTGCAGGACCAAACCCCCCAGCAACACAGTGAGCTTTGACTCTGCTTGAACCAAAAGAGCTCACGAGGAACTGAATCCTCACCAGCAATGCTGTGAGCTGGGGCCACCTCAGATCCTCCAGATCGGCACAGGTCTGTCCTCTTTTGGGGAGGGAGCTGCAGCACAGGAAAGCACCTGATGTTCCTCCAGCACAGCACAGACAACCAGCTCTGCACCAGCGGTGCAGTGAGAATGAGAACTTCATTGCTGACGGAAGAATTGAGCGATTAGTAGCTCAATGCTACTGAGGAAACAACTAGCACATCTGGAGAGCAGAGGTCGCTGGACCGGCAGACACTGCTGCCAGAATCAAGGTCTCCACACCACAGGGATGTGATGCCGGCAGCACAGAGCGGCTGCTGAGAACACAGTGGGCAGAGCCAAGGTGATGCAACAGGGCAAGGAGGAAGACTTCTGCCTCTGGTTCACCTGGGCAAGGTGTAAAGCCCTTCCACCCACATGCTGGCCACACGGAGGCAGAACCAGTCCTACCGGACACCTCTAGCCTTTATTTCCTTACAAACGTTGGGTTTCAGGTGCTTTAGAGCACATCACACACATGCTGTGGGATCAGAAAAGGAGGATGCTTGGCTCGCAAGCATCTTGGCAGGTCCTGAACAGAGAATCACAGCCCTGAGCAGGCGATCCCAGGCAAACAGGATACGTCACAGGAAACAGGAAAACCGAGCGGAGCTGACCATGTCCCATAAACAGGAAAAAGTCCCAAGGCACGGCCTGCCCCTGTTCACTACCATCTTCAGCCTGACTCTTAGCACCACCTTCGCTTTCTCTTCTAGATACAACTCCTCACAAATCCAGGCAGAGTAAGTGTTTGCACCCTCCTCTCAACAAAGAGTCCTCTGCACTTACACCTTTACATCGAATCCCTGTTCCCAACAATTCCTCCAACAGGTCCCTACCAGAGAACCGTCCTTAAAATCACTTCTGAGGTAGCTGCAAATTGCCAGCAGTGAACCAAGGGGGCAATCAGCCACCTGCTTCTCACTGCATTCTGTGTTTGCTTCTTGCCAGGGCACCAACCGAGCATCCCACCAGCCAAGGCAGCAAGGATTTGGGGCATGGACTCTCCTTTGTCTGGGACTTGACAGCAGAGCAGGTCCCTCACTCTTGACCAGGGTTTCTGGCCAACACTACACAAGCTCAGTCAACACACAACAGCCACGTGCTCCTTTCCACCCCAAATGAGGCAGAGCTGTGAGGTGTCAGGACCAGAGAGCAGCACTAGACTGAGCTGCAGGAGATCAGACAACCCTGCAGGGCCCGCTGATCAATTCGAGGCAATTCACGAACCCTTGTACCAGCTGTTTGTCAGCCACCCTGCAAAAGGAACGACTGCAGAGAGATTTAGTCAAAACATTAATAGCTTCATCCCTGCTGCCAAGGACAGCAGCTCTGCACAGATTTCACAGCAAAAGTATTTTTTTTTTTTCCTATAGGATCTTTGCAGTCAGCAGTGCAGAATCAAAGAGAGACTTCCCACCAGTCTACTGCCAGTTCTCTGCTCCCAGAGAGTGTGGCAAAGGAAACTGGAAAACAGGATTTACGAAAGTCTGGCAGGGAAACCCTAGGACAAAAGCCAGCTGTGTGAAGTGCTGGTTACTGCTTTGCTTTTAAGACAACAACTAGGCTTTTGATCCACCTGAGACACTTGGGTCAAACTTGAGTTCTCTCAGAAACAGGCTACCAGAAATCAACCTCTCTCCACGCACAAGACGGACTTTTATCTGGCTCAAATTAACAGCCCCTTGCGCTACAGCAGTTCCACATCAGGGGAAAAGAAATGACTGGAGTCTGTTCCTCCTGTCCCTTTAAAAGCAGAGGCCTGGCTAACATTAAAATCTAGCAAGCTGGTTCACAAGATTAAAATTTCTTATCTTCCAGTCGGTTGCTTGCAGGAACCATTTAATCACTAAGGGGCTGAGAAAAAGTCTGTGTTCCCAGCAGGTAACACTCCCAGCTTCACTTCTCTGCTCTGCCACTGACCAGTTGTCACACTCCCAATCTACGTTTCCTTTCACCTGTTAAGAAGACAGCATTTTAATGGGCAGTCTGGGAGGGCTCACACATTCTCTACGATAAAGCACATCTGTTTTAGTATTAAAAAGCCTTACTGATTTAGAGGTGTGCAGTGTAACATAATGAGTTATAAAACCCCTAAAGCCCGTTTCTCCATGTGCAATTTGAAATACACATCGGTAGCATAAGCTAATTCCTTCCTTTGGTTACTACTGCCCTTTTTCAACCACTGAAATCATTCTGAAATGATTTTTCTTTTCTAATACTCATACACCTTCAGAATTTCTCTTTGGCAATTAAAAAAAAAATCAATTCAGTCACTACCATTTATGTCCAGACTTGGTTCAACTTTGCAGTTCTGGGCTCCGTGTGTGCTACAAGCATTCAAGTGTTATGTTCCTTACAGATTTATTTCCAGTTTTTTGGAATGTTCACATGGGAACGCTCATTTTTAATTAACAAAAGCCTCAAGATTATAAGAAGTTATTCTAAAGAAAAATTTAGCTTCAGTGCCAACTCTGAACCTTCACCACTGTGTGAACAGTGCTTTCTTCTCAACCACTTCCTTCCATCAGAGCCTTAGGAAACACCGCATAGGGCATTACCAAGCTCATGGTTTCATGTTACTGATGATTTGACGAAAACCTATTTGTCCAGCTACCCAACGTCAGAGAAGGTGGCTGCAAAAAAAAAAAAAAAAAAAAAAAAAAAAGAAAAAAAGAGACATGCTGCTGAGGAAGCAAAGTGTATTTTGAGCCAATAGCTTTGAAGGATTTGACTCTGTCCATTATTGCAGCCTGGTTTTGCATCCAGGCTCTCCTGGACTAGGGGGTTACACAGAGATCGCCGCTGGTACGAGCTCAAAAGGCTCCAGGAAAGTCCAGTCACGCATCCTGCACAAGCAAACACCAGTGTCCTTCTGCAGTATGTAAATATGGGAGCGCCAGCACCCCACCCTTTTTCCACATGGCAGTTACTCTCACCTAAACCACAAAGACATGAAATTAATCCAGCCAAGAATGAAGCTTTTTCTCCTTCCTTTATTCAGGGCCCCAGTGAACCTTCTCTCATTACACACATCAACGAACAAGGGGAGGTGAGGGCTCTCCTCTTGGCTGGTGATATGAAAGATTCTCTCAAAGAGGATTTTCTTTGTGAACAGCAGACCAAGAAGATCTCTACAGGCTTGATTTCCCCTCACTAATCTCACTTTATAAGCATGTTTCCCAGAGGAGGAAGGAGGACAGTCCAAACCTGAAGGCACTCTGAAC
This sequence comes from Baryphthengus martii, assembly GCA_013396935.1. Lineage (NCBI taxonomy): Eukaryota > Metazoa > Chordata > Aves > Coraciiformes > Momotidae > Baryphthengus > Baryphthengus martii. The sequence continues at coordinate 27,716 of VWZK01017666.1, read as the reverse complement.
TATTTAGCATCCAGAAAAGTCTTTGGAAGGATCCCTTAAAATATTAATTCATCCACTTCCCTTTTTGTCTAGGGATGTTGTGGAATATCCACAATTGAAGGGTTTTAAGAACGTGTTCACAAAAGTCATCCTGAGCCATGAAGCAATATTGCTTTAGAAAGTATAAATATGGTTTCTCAAAGGCTCTTCCAGCCTACCTGTGATTCATTTCCTAGTCTTTGTCTCTTCAGTTTTCACAGATTTTCTCGTACTACCCTTTAGCCCTTCACATCCATAACCCTTCCTTCCGAATTCATTCCCCATCATTAACTATCTTTCTGTCATCATCGCCAAGTTTTCTTAGCAGCTGTTATTCCCTCATGGCCAAAGGTGGATTATAACAGCAATTCTCGAATGTAGCTCAGAAAAACCTGAGATATGATTTCTCAATTGAGCAAAATCTAATTTTCGGCCAGTATGCTACTGGGCTCTCAACTTAAAGACAAGAACTAAGCTAGCTCCCAGGACAAGTGCAACATCTGTTAGGCCTCTAGGCAACTACCCTCCCTATACACAGTCCTGACTTAATTCCTTCTCTTCTACAGCCTGCAAAAATAAACCGTTATTTCACAGATGGAAGCTGCTTCTGCTGCAAAAAGCTCTCCCACCAGCACGGTTGGCCAACAGCCCTTTCAATCGGCAGTTACTCAAAACCAGAGCACGGATCTCCACCAATTATCCAGAGGGGGGAAAAAAAAGATACAGAAAAGGGGGCATTGGCAAACCCTTGGTGGTGATGATGTAAACCTGCTGCTGAATCCATCAGCAGCGTCTCGCTCGGCTGCTACAGTTCGCTGTTCAGCAAAGCATAAGATGTCAGAGGCAGCGACGTGGCCCTGACAGACTTGAGGGTTGTCCCCAAGAACCAGCCGGTGCCCCGAGGCAGAGCACGACCTTATGGCGTTACTCCATAGGCCCCTCCACAGAGCAGCGACATGGCGGGGGGGGGACCAGCATGCCCAGACCCCTCCCATCGTCTCCCCAGCCTCAGG
>VWZK01017666.1:0-20229 GCA_013396935.1 Baryphthengus martii | reverse complement strand
CCACAGTGACTGACGGCATCCAACACACGCCTGGGAGGCAACAAGATCTGGTCCCCAGCCTCAAGGCCCTTCCAGCCTCGTTCAGATGAAGCTGGTGCCTTTCAGATTCCTTTCCCCGTTTCCTAGCATGCTGTAAGCCTGTGTGGTTGAAGGCGCTGTACCAAGATACCTTAGCACATAGAAGCAGAAACTCAAATCCCAGCCAGGATACTTAGCAGTGACATGGAAACAGGAGTGGTGTCCTCTGAGGTGTTTCACTCTTATGATGCTCCCTGTGGAAAGTCTTTCTGATTTGAAGAAAGGGGTAAAACTGGGGCTCTGATTGCTTGGTAGCGTGGCTGTGCTTATTGCCAGGCTTCCTAAGCACGCATAAATGTCAGCACTGCTTTTGTTCAGCCACAGCCTCACCTTCCATGGGCTGGGGAATCTATGCCTCTAAGCATTAAAACCAGAACACGGTGCCAGTGAACTTTTTTTCCAGCCATTGAGAACTGATGATGATGCAACTGTAGCTGCATACCCTATGCACAGAGTGTACGTGCAGCCAGACCTCAAGAGAATGAATGAGCTAAAATTAGAGAGTCTGAGCTGCGGATAAGTGGGGACACCTTTTCTGTTCATCAGAAGCATTTGTGTTCAGAACGGCCGCGTGCCAACTCAATCGCATCTGGATCCAAACAGAGCAGAGAACAGATCCAGCAACTATCTCTGCCGCCCTCTCCAGCCTCCACCTCTCCTGCAGTAATCTCCCAAGACAAGTCCTCCTTGCAGTCACCCCTGATCTTCCCAGTCCTGGTATCCCCCTGCCAGCATTTGGGGCTAAGCCAAAGAGCAGAGTGTAGCTCAAGAGGAGGGCTCCCAAAGCCACCCTTGAGGTCTCTGGAGGCTAAATACAGCCGAAGTGCTCCGGTGATTTCTCTTGGGTAAATAAAACACCCTCACACTGCTCTGACTTAGCCAGCAGGATCAGAGGCAGTACGAGAACCAGCACATCTCATTGCCACTACGAGACCGATAGTCCTCACCTCCTGGGTCATAGAAACTTTTGGGCCCAACCATCTGCAATGCGGGCTTAGGACTTTATGGCTGTAACCTCTAAAGGTCTCCAGATATAAGGATCTTATTTTAATTCCGCCTCTTCTTGCCAAGCATCTGATTGCTTGCGTGCTAAGAAGGAAAATGACACAAGGTGCTGAGCTTGCACCACTCCCAACTCATCCGTGTAAAGACACAGGGTCACCTGTGCTCCAGCTCCTGACATCGGGGGGTGAACCCAGGGCATCAGTGCTAGCACCCACTAACACCCATACCTGGTGCCTGTTTTCTACAGCACCAGCCTCCGTGGGGTGGTCCAGAGAGCTGCCGTTCCCTATCAGCTTGCCCGAAGGACTCGCTGTCCTGGGGAGCAGCTGGTACCCCAAATTCTGCCCCTCATGATGCAGTTATCCCGGCAGTCCAGCTCAGGGGGCAAGCCCTGCAGGTTTGCCTGTCCTCCAGGAGAGCAGCAGTTAACTTGCTGTTCTTCCACTCCAGAGACAAGCCAGAAGGACAGAGTTTTGCCTGCAGTAGCTGAGCCACTCACTTATTTAGCTGTGCAGTACAGCAGGTAGCTTTTGGCAGTGGAAAGTTTTCAGTGACTAATTGCTCAGCTGCTTGGGAATGACAAGAGGGACTAGAAAAGTCCCAGGAGACAAGGAAATCAGATGACAGGTTAGTCTGAGGAAGGGATGAGAGCCTCCAAATCTAAGGGGGAAAAAAAAGAATATAGAGAGAGAGATGTGTTTTCCTAGAATAAAAATTCCTCTATTATGTGAAGGCAGCAAGAAAAGGGGCATAAGAACCCCACAGAGAAACTTCCAGGATCTCCCTCCTGGTCTTTCACAGAAACTTCTTTCTACATCTGAACTGCAGGCACATACTTCCAGCTGTGGGATGGAGCAGAATTAGAGGAATTGCTGGAAAGGGAAAAGGAGAGGCAAAGGGGAAGAAAAAAAATAAAGCAGAGTTTTCCATATCCCCCATCCTGAAACAATCAGCTAACAGTGGCATTTCTCCTTGGCAAGGCCACGCACTAAGGGTTTATGGTCTGAGTCCTGAAGGACATTGCCCACCCCATCAGCCCTGAGCCCGAGGGACTGGGAGCCAGGGCAGCGGCCGCTAACACTCTGCACGCAGAGGCTGTCCCCTCACCCTGGCATTTTCCAATCCTCTTTCGTCCTGTACCAGCCAGCGCTGGCTGGTGACAGGGCAGATGCACTGACTCAGTGATGGTCAGGAACCACTTAGAGCTGTGACAGCACCAGAGTCCAATCCTGCTCCTGCTAAAAGCAGTGGCAGCGGTCAGGCCATTGCACGGCTTCCTCGGCCTTGCACACCCCCCCATCTCCTCTGCTAAAAGACCTTTCCCAGAGCAGCACAGTGGGACATTCCTGCCTCACCCATCAAACACATCTGCATGCACACACCAGATGCAGCATTAGGGCTTCCAAAGCTGCTACCTAACCTGCTCAAAAACACATATGCGGGCCAAGAAATTAGGAAAATATCTCCAATACAAAATATGGATGAGATCAGATGTTACACAACTGCTGGTCTTTGCACAGCTGGAGATCCTAAAGGGATTTTATGTTAGAGTTTGTTGGGTCGAGGGTTTTTTTGTTGTTTGTTTTTGTTAAATACCATGGAAAAAAAAACCCAAACAGTTGTAAAACCTCTTTCCAAAAGGTGACTGTTCTTTGAATGGTTTAAGCAGCCTGTGCCTCTGCAGACTGCTGGGAAATCACTCTAGTTTATCCCATGTGCAGTGCAGCTGCCCTGGCACCGCTCAGTTTACTTGCTTCCTCCCTGAAGAATTCAGACCTTCCAGTGTGTAGTATCCAGGTCCACACTGACCTCTTCCAGCTGTAGTGATGGTAGTTGGAGCTAGGACGTTATCACACTGTCCCCCAAGTTTTCTTAGCCTGTAAACATTGAGTCCTGGAAAAGCACACGGGACTGGGAGGTGGTGGCTAAGCACTGGTCTCTGCAGGAGGCAGAGCAAAGAGCAGCACAACGCATCCCCCTGAGCATCAGTCTTCATAGCAGAGCTGCTTCAGGGACACTGCTTTTGGTGCTGGGCTCCTGAAAGGGGCATTGTCCTGCATCCTGCTCAGGACTAGTGATGGACATAAATAACACCATCTGGAGAGCACATCAAGTATTCCATCACTCCCTTTCCTTGCTCGCTCAGACTGGAAGGCTACAGCGCTGTGTTCTTCCTGCGTAGCTCCACAAACAGCACCGATCGCTCGCCTGAGGTCAGGACCTCTTCCCACACGGGCAGCATCTCCAGCCAGTACCAATACCCAGGCCTAAGGCAGCTGGCTGTGCACGAGCCTAGCACCTGGAAGAACAGGATTCCAGAGCATTTCTCAGAAGAGGACGGGATGGGAGCAGTAGTGGGGCAGCACTGTGCAAGATGGTATGCTTTCCTTTAGAGCTGAGGAACTGCTAGAGAAGGGGAGGGTTTTTTTGGCGTTGTTGCAGGGGGTCAGGCTGTTTTCTGCCTTTAGCTGTAACACTTGGCTGTGGAAGATGCATCTTCTCTGTACCTATGTGCCTCTGGCACATGAGAGGTAACAGACAGGAGGAACCAGCAGCCACAGTGCTGGCAGTGGTCCTGGGGGCTGCTACAGCTGCAAGTGGCGGTTGTGCTGGAACTTGGTTGCTCTCCAAGAGACCAAAACCCTCAGGATTGATGGTCCCGCCTGTCTCCCCCCAGCAAGAGGGCAGCAAGGGCGGCCAAGTCAGCTGGAAATGGCTCAGAGTAGGAGAATACGTTGTGTGAGCATGAGCAGGGCTGGAGAGCTGACATGGCTGTGGCAGCCCATCGCTGTGGGCACCGTTCCTTGCCACGAGAGCACACCGACCTGTCCGCAGGTCGCCTTTGCTCAGGGCTCTGAATGTGTACAGCACTGCTGCAGCAGCAGCAACAGCCAACATGTAAAGTCCCTCTGGTGCTCACCTTCCTTGTCCATCCTGGGTCAGTCACAACCTCCCGCCCCCAAACCACCGTGGGGAGATGAGATTGCCACATGACACCAACCCCCAAGCCTGTGTCTTTAGCTTTAAAAAGAGTAAAAGCCTCTGTTCACGGTTCTCTGCATCGCAACATAATTAATTAGTTGGAGCTTTGCTGCCTAGAGGAGGGGTGCACACAGGAAAGCACTGGCTGCCTCTATCCTTCCTCTTTCCTCGCTTCTTCTCCCCAACAGCTCCACTTGTACATATTTATTTAGGACACTTTCCGATCCAGGTGCGCTATCAGAGCCTCAGAACCACCAGCCACTAAGCTCTTTGAAACCATTTTAGCCTACAAGGCAAACACAGGCACCGAGCCTGTTTAGATAAGAGAACAGCAGGGAAAGACGCAGATGGGGCCTCAGCCATGGTCTAATAACATACTCCGTGTTATCATGCTCTAACAACTTGGCAAAACACACATTGATTGCCACGGGCGCAGGGATGGGGCTGCTGTGTATGTGTTTGTAGAGCCACAATACAGCTCAGAACCAGAGGTAACCATCCTAGGTCTCAAACATTAATTTATAGGGGAAGCTTTGGGGCACAGAATAATAAGAGGGCAGAAAGAAACGTCAAGTACCAATTAAAATCAAAAAAGCCTGATGAGCATCTGAGAAGAATAAAAAGAAGAGCTGATAGAAAGGAAATACTGAATAGGTCTGAAAAAATATAGCTAACAAGGAAGGGAGCAGCAGGAGCTGAGAAGACTGGAGGGCTTCCCTGCAGCACAGCACGTACAGACAGTGCAGCCCTGCACCTCGTGTCGGGCTTTTCCACTCCTTGGTGGTGCCACTTTTGCTCAGGAGACTAGAGACAGCACAGAAGGAGCTGCTCTCATTGCACTGTGCTTGCCTCGACCCCCTGCAAGCCACCTCTCTCTTTGCCACCACCTGAGCTCCCCCTTACCAGGGACATTTGTGGAGCCAAAGGCAGCCCAGGGGTACGTAACAGATTACATAAGAGAAAGAAAATGGAAAGAAAAGGAAGAAAAAAAAAAGCAAGCAGGGAATCTAGCAAATCTTATTAGGCTGACAGAGATGCCCGTGTGACCAATTTCAGCTCAGCCTCACAGGAGCCACGGTTTGACTAGAGAAGAGGAAGAGGGCAGAGGCAGCTGTGTTGCCAGGGGCTTCACACACGCCCTTTGCCTGCTCCCACCCGGCGCCGCCCGTGGCTGCTTTCCCCCTTTCTGCACAGGGCTGCTCTGCAAAGCAAACCCACACTTTGGAATACACTCAATTATACCAAAATAGCAGGTCCCCAAGAAAAAACACACAGAACATCAAGTGCAAAGCTAAACTGGGCAGCGTTGCCTGAGCGTAAAAAGGATAGAGAATCCCAGCCTCAGTGGTAACAGCGGTGGTTCTCTGACGCTCTGCCTGGCCATGGAAAACACTATCATCTGTGGAACAGGCACATTGGAAAGGCTTTGCCAGGTTGTTTGCGAGATGCTGTCAGATGGCACTTGCTGCTCTGCGCCCCAGCACATTCCATTGCAAAGGCTTACAAGGGCTAAGTACACAGATTGCCTCCGTCACCTGTCATGGAGTGGCAGTAAGTGATATACAAAAGCTGATTTTCATTGTAATATACCCAGACGGCACAATCCCTTGTAACTAAGAAGAAAAATAAATGAGTAGCAAGTACACCCTACCCTGGGGTAAACCAGCACAGCATCATTTATTTAGATTTTGAAAGGAATAATTGCACCTACCCTTGACTCTAAGTACCCGTGTGTAATGGAGCAGGCAGCAAATGCAATTAAATTAAACGTCAACAGCATTAAACATCAGTTCTTAACTCTCAACCTACCCCATCCATCAGCTAACAAGCACCCTGAGCTTCCTCCAGAGACCTCCACACCAGAGCTCTGCTGGCGGCTCCTTCCTACTCTTCAGTAGGTGAATTCACCATCTGAGGCAGGAGAGGACCAGCCCTTTCCACAGACCCAGCCCCAAGCCTTTACAAAGGGACAAGTACCTCCTTAATAGGTGCTTAGCTGAAAAGAACCTGCAAAACCATGCTCCTTAAACCCCTGCTTTTTAGCTTTACAAGCCAAAGGATTTCTAACAGCCCACACAAGCCTGCCTGTCTTGCAGGATGGGGAGAGGGTTATTTAAAGGTGAGGAGCAAAGCGCAGCATCCCTCGCCTGCTCTTGGACCAACAGGCACATTCTCTCACAGCCTAAACACACAAATCCCTCGATGCAAGAGAGATGATGGGGGAAGCCCAAAGCTCCTGCTCCAGATGGTGGCTTCCTCCAGAAAGCCGTATTTATGAGAAGCAGCTGAAGAGCTACCGGATCACCACCACATCGAGAGCAGCCGAAACCTCCCCTGCCCAGCATCAGGCTTATGCTCCCCCAAAGCCACAACCAAGAGACGCAGGGAAGGAAAAAACCCTTCAGCAGCAAAGACTGGTCTGCCCAAACAGATGCAGGGCAGCACTGGGAAGGCAGAAACAGCTCCAAACCCTCTTTGTACCTCATTGAAAGCTGCTGCAAAGGCTGGGGCAGCTGGGAAGCGCTCGGCTCTGTGGCAGCCCCGTGCAGGGCACGTCTGCTTGTGCCATCATTGCCACGGGATGCTGCAGCAGTGGAATACCCTGCAGTTTGCTCTTCAGCCTCCTTCAGTCAAAGACAACCTGGTGCACCTTTTGGATCAGGATTTTTTTCAAGTTTGCTGGCAGAATTATCACTGGGCTGACAATGATCCCTGCAGTTTAGGCTGGCTACCTCCTGGATACACTGCCCAGCCATGCTGCTCTGTAGTGAGCGCTGCTTGGATTCGATTCCCGCTCCCTTCCCACCATATGGTCTCTCTTCTCTTCCCCTCCCTCCTTGCTCAGTCGCCTTTCCCGCTGAAGCTTGCGGGGAAACATAGCCTCCACCCCCCGCAGCTCTTTGTCTGGAGACACAGGGTGTCGCCTTGGCTGGTGTTAATTAGACTGGTCACATCAGTGCGTATGGTACTGAGAGCCAGAGGCCATGAAGCTGGTGCTGCCCAGGACAATTTACATTCACAGTCCTCTCCCAAGGAAGATTTGGGCTACACCAAGGCCCCCATTTTTTAAGTTGAATCTTGGCTATTTCCCAGCAGTGCCTTCCGCACAGACAGGCTGCGGAGAGACCGGGCACATCGAGCGGGCTCCCAGCACAGCCGCTCCCCACCACTTTATTTCTCCTTCTGTGTTGAGAGGGGAGGGGGAAGGGAGGCATCAGCGTATCTGCTAAATTAGGGCAAGCTGTACAGCACTAGCTGGCTGATCTGACAGTGGAGAAGCAAAGAGAAAAACAAAAAAAATTGTGGGGAAGCCACGGTGCTATGCAGAGAGAATCCCCAGATTCCTAAATAGTTCTTTCCCCCACCAAGCAACTTCATTCACTTTCAGCCTCAGGCTTCCAAGGTCTCCAAGGAGAGGAGCTGTGTGGTCCCCAAGTCCACGCTGAGCCACAATTAGTGCAAAGATCAAGAGAAATCTGGTGTAAAGACCAAACTAAAGCACTTTCTATGCAGCATCACCTCCCTCCCCACGGTCCCACAGCCTGGAGGAGACCAACAGGTGGGGAAGAGGACTCGGGCACAAGGGCGGTGCGTGAGACAGGATTACTGAGGATGCTTTAGCTGGCAGGCAGAGAGCGAGTGAGAGTATGTGTGCGGCGACAGCCGAGGCAGTTAAAAGACACTAAAAGAATCAATTCCCCCATGTCCTTCAAGGCTGGAGTCTCCCAGGTCCTTAAGCTCAAAATGGATACGAAGAATCAATTTCCTCCTCGGAGCTCAGCCCCGTTCTTTCCTCTTTCCCACTCGCCCCCAAACGCTGCCCATTTCCCCCATTAAATTATTGCTGACAGAGCCCTTTAAATTACAATGCAGGATCTTGCACTGCCTAATCCACTTAACTCAACCCCAGCTGATTAAATTGGATGCCATATGGTGGGAGAGCACTGGTGTAATCCGCAGGGACGAGGACACACTTGACTCATTACCTGGAGCCCAGCACAGAGCCCTCACTACACACCTCTGCGCCGAGGCCCTACTTGGAAATCACATCCCTTGCAGCAAGGCACTGGTTTCCAGCAACCGCACCGGCTCTGACAAGGTGGCAATACCATTGAATACAGCCCCAAGCAGCTTAAAGGCCCACGTTGTCCTCTGTCTCTGCTGGCATCTGGCCATTCCTCCATCCCCAGCTGGTGCAGCAAACACTTGGCCTCTCAAGGGCACTCTGGAAACCAGGGAAATTTGGTGCTTGGGAAAAAAATAAAATATATATATATGGAGGTCTATCCATGGGGAAACGTGCCAATATCTTGCTTGTGTTGATGGCTGCAATTGCAGCCCTCAGACCAGGTCACTGTGCAATGATGAGGATTATAATTAAAAAAGGTCACAGGCTAGAATAACACTCTGCAGTGCAGACCACAGCTGGAGCACATTCCCATGGCAAAGGGGAGATTTAAGGACACGCAGAGCAGCTGTTGGCTAGACCATATCTAGGGAGCCAGCCCTTCAACTGCATGGCCAAATTAACCGCTGGGAGAAATCCTAGCTGCTCTCAGCCCTGGCAGAGTCTTTGCAAAACACATCATCAGCTGCAGACTAGAGAGGGGCTTTACAACAGGCTGAGAAAACACCACAGCAGGAGACCCCAGTCCCCTCAATTACCTAAAACTTTAGAATAACCATAGCACAGAGAGAGAGAGAGAGCAATAACACATATCAGGAGCTGTTTCCTTACCTTTTTGAAGGGTTAAGATCAGATTTTCAATATATAACCAGAAAAGCAAGAAACTCACTCCTAGAAGCACCAGGAAAAACAGGAACCCACATGACCATGGGAGGAGGTCAGCCTTTAAGAAGACAACCAATTTCTGTGAAAGCAAAGGGTTGTTCTCAGAACCAGCTGTGCCATCCCAGGCCCACAAACAGCATCACCTGAGCTGCTGGAGCTCTGGCCAATACAGGACTCACAGGGTCCTGGAGTTTTTTCTACCCAGCAGGCAGCAAACCTAGTATTTTAACCTGACAGCGCTATCAACATCTGTCTTTCCTGACATTTCTCTTAAATTCCAACTATTTCAGTAGCTTCCTGAGGACATTTAGAGGTGGCACACAAAGCAGTTTGTCCTCACCCTGGAGTTGCCCCAAGGAAAGAGCCATAGACCCAGCTAAGGCAGCGCTGCCTGGGCAGGAGGTGCTTCCAGCCCCCTCGGGCCACACGTGGTTTTATTACTCATGTCAGTCTGTTAGAGGGTGATGGATGGAGGCTGACAGGGAAGGCAAGGCGCTCCCTTCGTTAGGGATAATAATATAATTTACAGAACATCCCCAAGGCCCCACGGGGCTTTACCAACCCTCGCTCTCATTCTGACAGATGCAGAGCCCCCTTCAGCCCTACAGGTCTCAGTGATAGAGGATGGAGGTGCTGAGCACCTGGCACAGCTGAGCCCTGTGGGCCCGATCCTGGCTATGCAGTGTGCAGTGCAGTGCAGAAGGGTTATGCAGCCAGTCGGGCACCAAATCTTCATTGCATGGAGGAGCTGCAGATGTCCGGAGCTTGGCCTCCCCTTTTTCCTGCAGCTCAGTAAGACAAAAGAGGCCAGATCCTGTATGTCCCATAAGGGTGAATCCACATCGAATCCTGCCAATAAACCCAGCAGCGTACAAAACGTGCCGCTGTGCTTGGTGCGGTGGCATTCAGGGACCCCACCACATCCACCCACAGCTGCAGGAAATGCAGCAGCTTTGTCCCATCTGCTTTTCAGACTTGCATTTGGCCGCGGAGCTGGGGAAGACGCTGCTGGAGCGCAACAAAGAGCTGGAGGACTCCCTGCAGCAGATGTACGCCACCAACGAGGAGCAAGTGCAGGAAATTGAGGTAGGGATGCAATTGGGCCAGGGGTGGGGACAGGAGCTGCTTGGCCACCACTGTCACCTCAGGGCGACGGTGAGGAAGGGGCACTTCCACCAACGCCAGCAGCTCACGTGCCAGTAGAATGGAGGGGATGGGCCATGGGAGCTGAAGTATCTTCTGTATGTGCTTGAAGCGGGATGGATTAAGGTCTTGGTCAGTCCCAGCCCAGCCCTGCAGAGGGTCCCTTTCCCTCACTGACTTGGTGTTTTCCCTCTTCTCACCTCCCCACCCCCTGCCCAGATGGACACGCCAGATTTTGGCACCGGCTTGCATCTGGGTCATGTTTGGCCTTTCCCTGCCCATCCGTCAGCCTTCACACTCATTTCTCTTTGCTCTGCTGCAGCTTTCCCTTGATTCCAGTTATTCATAATCGCGTTTGTTCCCAGCTGGCCCCTCGGCACCCCCGTAACACAGTCTTCTTTGTTAGAGGCACAAAATAGCTCTTTCTCTGAGAGCTGCAATCTAAACCACTGCGTCAAGCATCCGTTGGGGTCAGGGCAGTATTTCTAAGAGCCTACAGAACTGATCTTAGAGGCTTAAACCTACTGTGCTGGGAGGGTTTTCATCCACTGGAAAACTTCTAGGGATTTGTGAATTAAAAGAGATCAGACCCCCCCTGATATGAAAGGACACAGGGCAGAGGAGGGCTGCGAGTTCACAAGAGCAGCACGTGATGGCTGCAGGGATCTGACAGCTGATGTCAAAGGAAAGCGGTAGATGGATTTAGCCTTCCCTCCCAGTAGCCCTTCAGGAGCACGTCCACTGTAGGCCTTGGGATCTGGTCCTAGCTGAGGGTGGGCTCTTGGATAGATGTCCCTCTCCCAGGATAAAAATCTTCTAATGAAAGACTCACAGAAAATGGCCTTTGAACACTCAGAAGCATGAGTCTCCTCACATTTCACAGACTCAGAGTTTTAGCCTGAATTCCCAAGGAAAAGCACCTTCTGCAATCGATCTGTCAGACAATCCAGTAACCAACTGGCCAATTTCAGTCAGCTTTGGTGAAGGGTCATGGTCCCAGGGTACTGGGAATAAAAAAAACAGGAGAAACTGAGCCATATTTTAGACACTAAACTATTCACAGTGGGAAGGGTGTATGAATATTTCAGCTGTGGAAGAAGCTTTAACCAGGCAGAGGATAAATCAGCCACAAAACACATTATCAGAGGAAGCAGAGGCTGCAGGAATTTCTGCCTGTGAGACAACTTGGGTTTGGATGTGGAGCATTTCTATTTCACTTTTTCCTGCAGTACCTGACCAAGCAACTAGAGATGTTGCGGCAGATGAACGAGCAGCATGCGAAAGTCTACGAGCAGCTGGACCTGACAGCACGAGACCTGGAGCTAGCTAACCAGAAACTCGTGCTGGAAAGCAAGACATCCCAACAGAAGATACAGTGGTACGGCCTCCCCTCCTCCCACCGCAGCGATGCTGTACCCAAGAGACCTTCATCTCGCCTTTCCCCTGCCCCAAAGCGCAGCGTGCCCTTGCTATTTAAGCCATTCTCTTATCAGTCAGGTTCTGCAGCTATTTACAAGACAAGCTCGTTGCCCCGGTGCTGGTTAACAGAGGTCAGCCACAGCACAGACACCCCTGGGACAAGGGCTGGATAAAGGAGTGTCTGAAGCTGCCAGGAGAGGCATGGCAGCCTCTCCTCAGATGTGTTTCCTTGAAGCAGCAGCACATAATCATATCAGGAAGGTCCCCAGCCCTGCAGAAGCACTAGGCACAGATCCAGCATCTAATGAAACCCTGGCTAGTCCATGCTGAAACACCAGTTTATCAATGATATTCGTTTCCTCAAACAAGCCCATAATCAAGGTCATCCCTGGAAACAACAGACTAAGCCCTGTCCTTGCAATGCAGTATCTTTTGCAAACAACGGTGCTGAGAGAGTTTCAGAGCAGAGTTTAACAAACTGCATTCACAGCCAGAATAAAACTAAACCTTTGCCTGGTCTCTCTGTGTTTATTTCTACAAGAAAAACAAGAGGAAGAAAGTAAATAGCTTGCCTCTTGTCTTCAGTGCAGAGATATTCCAGGATAGTACTTACATCCCAGAGGTGACTTTTGCCCAGCTAATTTGAAGACAGAGGGTCTTAAATTAGTACGGTCCCTTGCTGCTGCTTCAATCCCCCACCCTTTTCTACAAACGCCCCCATTCAAGAGTAACCACGCAGAGGAAGACCAACCACTGCCATGAAAAGCAAGAGCTGTCGTACTCCAAGGGCATATGCTAGGCATTGGAAGCACCTTCTATAGATTGGCCTACTCTTTAGAGAAATACACCCTTCAAGGACCTGTAGTGCCTGACTCCCCATCTGTGCTCCCTCCTCTCTCCACAGCTTGACGGAAACAATTGAGGGGCTGCAGAACCAAGTGGAGGAGCTGCAGAAGCAGGTGGAGGAAATGCGGAGCTTGGAGCAGCTCCGCATTCGGCGGGAGAAGAGGGAGCGGCGCCGAACCATCCACACCTTCCCCTGCCTTAAGGAGCTGTGCTCCAGCCCCAGGTACGGAGCCTTGCCTTTAGCAACCCCTCCAACCCTCTCTCCCACCTCCTCTGCCCATGAACGGGGGATGTGGTGGGTTAGCACAAAGTCTCACATGCACCCCCACAGAAATCTGGGCTCTCTAGCAGAGCCTGAAGCTCAATGTTGGAGGTGAAGGGAGGACTTCCCTCTCTCCTACCTGCCTAAGCAGGTGCCGTTGGCAAAGCAGAGCCTTCATGATCCCAGCACCAGCGGTACCTCGGGTGCGGAGACACAAGCTCTCTCTCAGAGGGCAAGAACAGCTACCCAGGAGCATCTGGATGTCTCATGCAGCTGCAGGAGGCAGGCATTGCCTGGAGGAGCTGGGACTCTCCTGGCATTATGGCAGGGAGCTGTGTCAGAACATGCACCAGGGAGAACACTCTTCTTGAGCTCTAGATAGGTCAAACCAGCCTCTCCCAGCCCCTTTCCCTTTGCAGCACAGTACCAGCATCTCTGGCTCACCAAAACCAGTTGAGCTGGTGCATTTTGTCCTGTACGACCCCAGTACCTCCAGGAACACCAGTCACACACCAAGATACGCCACGTGCTGCCCAGTGCTGTGCAAACACCTTCAGCCCTGCAGCACACTTGATCCTCCTTAAAACCCAGCCACCGTGTTAAGTCACTGACCTCGCGAGGGCATTTCTTGCTCAGCTTTGTCCGTAACAGAGGCTTCTTTAAATAGATAAGCAGTCAATAAACTTTGTTCCTGAAAGCATCCTCTGACAGAGGGTACGAACAAAAGACACTTCTACTGCAGCAGCAATGGGGATGTTTATGAGGCCAGAGTCTAACCCCCAGCAAAATCCACTTAATGTCTCTGTGGCTCTTTTCCCCCCAGTCCCACTCTGCTCCTCCCAGTGCCTCGGGACCTCGGTTCAGTTCGCAGCTCTGCAGTTGGCTCTGAAGGTCAGGCTGCCCTTCAGGAACTGGGAAATCTGCACAATACCCCCTGCCACCAGCCATGCCTCCCAGGGGAAGCCACGGTGCTTGCGCTTTCCCAATCTGTTCTAACCAGATAGGATGCCATGGGCACTTCACTGAGGAGGAGGAAAATCTGATTTCCTGACAGCAACGTAAGGGAAGGGGGAAGTGCTTTTAATCACTTCCCAGGCAATGAAGAAAAGGCAACTCTTGTCAAAAGTCTGTGTCTGCCTCCCTTGCTGTATAAACCTTCTCCCACCTCCCAGGCACAGGACAGCAGAGCCCGTGCTTCTGGTTTTTAGTTGGGTGGGGTTTGGGGTTGGCAGATGCGTTGAGTAGTTAGTGAACTCTGTGATGGAGTAGCTGATGAACTCAGGAAAAACTCAAAGCCTTCTACTTTCAGCTCAGACTGGCAGCACTTGAACATTCATCCTTGCTTCACAGCAACGGTGGTGGTTTCTCTGTTAACCAGATGAGTTTTATACCTTTTAGGGTTTCATTTTCCTCCTTTCCTTCACCACTGCTATCAGATGAGACTGCAGGCTCTCTGCGACAGAGACTGGTCTCTGTGTCCAGAAGAGCCTCAGCCATACCTTGTGGTCTCCTGGCACACGGAAGCAGGTATATCTCACTCCATCTGCTCAGGTTACCTCCTTTCTGGGCATCAGTGGCATTACTCACATGACAATAAGAAACAATGAGTCCCTCATGGACTGTCACTTGGTCAGGCTCTCTCAAGGTTCTTTCTTCTCTCTCAGGTATGAGGATGCGTTCCAGGTCCACAGCTCGTCTACAGAGTTCAACCAGAAGCCGCTGGAGAGGGAGAATGAGCGTCTCCAAGCCATGGTGAACTCCCTGAGGTCCCAAGTCAACCAGGAGAAGCAGCGGAAGGAGCGGGTTGAACGAGAGTACACCTCTGTTATTCAGGAGTACTCGGACCTCGAGCAGCGGGTGTGCGAAATGGAGAACTGCAAACTGCGCATCAAGGAACTGGAAGCAGAGCTCCTAGAGCTACAACAGATGAAACAAGTCAAGAAGTATCTACTCAGCAGAGAAGACAACTTGTCCGAGGCCCTCCTCGAGCCGCTGAATAACGCCCCAGAAGCAGACTACATCGACCTCTCTGAGGAGGAGGGAGGGAAGAGTCATGGGCCATCGATGACACCTTCCCCAAACCACCCCGTCCGGAAAAGCTGCAGCGACACGGCCCTCAACGCCATCGTGACCAAGGATGCCGTGAGCCGGCACGAGGGCAATTACACGCTGCACGCTAACAACGTGCGCAAACGGGGCATGTCCATCCTGAGGGAGGTGGACGAGCAGTATCACGCCTTGCTGGAGAAGTACGAAGAGCTCCTGAGCAAATGCCGGCAGCACAAGGACAGCGTGCGCCACGCAGGGGTCCAAACGTCCCGGCCCATCTCTCGCGACAGCTCCTTCAGAGACTTCCGGGGAGAGGGACACGAGTTGGAAGAGCGGAAAACCATGGAGAAGACCATCAGCAAACACGTGGAGGCTGTGGACAAGCGGCTGGAGCAGAGCCAGCCCGAGTACAAGGCTCTTTTTAAGGAGATTTTCTCCCGCATCCAGAAAACAAAAGCAGACATCAATGCCACAAAGGTGAAAAACAAGAGCAGCAAATGAGTCCTGCCTCTCTGCCGCTCCCACGTGCAATCGCAACAGCCAAGTCTTCTCTTCAGCCCCAGGAACCACCACGTGGCCCCACTGCTTTGAAGGTTCAAGAGGTCTACAAGCAAGAAAATGTCAGAGACTCAACTCACTTTTTTAGGCTTGGGCTCTGGTCAACTCGTTGGGACAATTGTACATTGTAGTTAGAGGATTTTGGAAACTGTGACGGATCTCTGCATGAGTTGCTGCCGCTGCCAGACATCACAACAGCAACGTAAACCACACCACAGAAAAAAAAAAATAAAATGGTCACCTCCTCCACCCTTTTCAGCTTGTCTTACAGCCCGATTATCTGCAAGCAAAAGCCAGAACATCCTCCAGCACCCTGCCACAGCCGGAGTGCTGTGTTTCAAAGTAAAACAAAAAGCCATCAGAACTTCAGGGGTTGCTCCAGCACACCAGCCCAACCCCACGCTTTGGTTTTACGGCTACGAACCTACGCTTGTACCCAAGAGACTTCCGTCCACCCAGTCCCCTTCCCCAAAGGGCAGTATGTTCTTGCTACTTAAGCCATTCTCTTATCGGTCAGGTTTTTCAGCTATTTACAATGCAAGCTCATTGCAACTGGAAAAACTTGAAGAGAAACATAAAAATTGATTGTTCTGTCTTCATCACTCTCGCTTAGTATTTCAGACCATACGCTCCAGACTTTGTAGGCATATGGGATTTCCTTGCTTTAAATCTGCCCCGGTATTTCAGCCCAGGTGAAGCACTGTGCCTGGTAGGAACTTGACCAGGGCTTTCCCATAACAAGAAGTGCTATTACAGTATCAGAGACATGCTCTCATCTCACGGTCTGGGTACCAGCTCTCTGTGCCGTGCTCTTCAAGAGGTTGTCACCGCCCCATCGTAGCAAACTCCTCAAATACAGCTTGCATGGGCTTGCAGAACTGACTACCCGTGACTCGCATGCAAGCAGAAGGATAAAGCATCCCACCCGTATGGCGTCAGGAGCTCCGGCCCTGGCAGTAGCGCCCGTCACGCATCGCCCCACACTTTTTGCTCTGAACATTTCCCCAGCCGAGAGGACAGATTTCAGGTTTCTCCTGAAAATAACCTTTCTTGGCTGAGATACCGTCTCCAAAGGTTTGTCACCTCTCGTGTCCTAGTTCACTTTCCAGCACTGAAATCTCCTCACTTTTGCTTCCACAGACATGCAAACACACAGCCAAAAGGCCACTGCAGTCTCAGGAATCACCAGTTTCCATTTCTCACGAACTAGATGCTGACCTTGTACGGTCAGGCGTGTTTTAGGCAGAGAAGCAGCATTTCAGTACAGCTTAGGCAACACCCTGAGCATTGAGCCACAAAACCCCAGCAGTTCAGTGTAAGCTACCTATTCTGCACCTGCCAGGAGAAACTTTAGGCCAGATTTGAATTCTGTTTTCACCAGCTTACATCCCAAAACTTGGGTAAATGGTTGGGATTTTTGCAACATTGAGATAAATAACGGGAACATGGTTTTGGAGGGGGAAGACTGTCAAAAGGTAATTATCCTCCGAGTCCAGGGCCTTGATGAGCTACCTTTCTTTCATTCATGATGGAATTAATGCAAAACTACCCTCCCAAAATACTCTTTTTTGTAAAGCTGAGTACCATGGAGGTAAGTTGGCAGGAGCGCAGTACCCAAACCATCCCCACTCCAGAGGTCTCCTCCTTAAACCACCCACCACCAACCGCTCCGCTCTTCCATGCTCTGCATTTTCAGGTGCCCTACGGCTCCGAACTTGAGAAACATTAGGAGCCATACACACGACTGTGGCTACCAGCTCTGTAACAGTATGGAGAACCTTCATGCCTTATTTATTTATAATGGAAAGCAGTTGTCTAATAAAATAAAATAAATAAAAATGAACAACGACAGCAACGAAAGCAGCGCCGTTGATTTTTCTCGGAGTGTCCCACCCCGCTGTTAATTCGGTATTGGCAGCAGGGGATAGCTGAAGTAGTGCTGGTTTAAGCCAGCTGATGTTTACTCTTGCAATCATCTGGTTGCTGCAGAGGTGTGGGAAGAGGATCGCCTTCACTTCTCACTTTAAACAGTGCTGTGTGAATCAGCATCACAGTGAAGTGTACAGCAGATTAAATACGTTTTCTTTATTTACTTCTCAAATAAAATGAAACATCAGTGTTCTCAAAAGCCGAGACTTTCTTTACAGCTCTTTTTACTTTAAAGAACAGCAGAAGAGTTATTTCTTTGATTTTCATGTATGATTTGGGTCAAGAAAATGCTTCAGGCTCCTTTTGCAGGAAGCGGAGAGAATATGCCGAACTACACTGCTGCATTATTTATATAACATATATTTTATGCACTCAAACTACTAACATTTGCCACATGACAAAACCCCTTCTTTTGTCAGCTCTCTAAAGTCAGCTCTCTCTGTAAGTCTCTCTAAAACTCCATCATTTCCAAGCCTGCAATTCAAATGCTATTTTTGCTTTGGTCTGCCTTGAAAATCACACGTCCAAAAATGACTGATGTAAGAAACACGATATTAGTACTTGGCTTAACAAAGAAACAGCTGCCATCTATCAGCAGCTTGTTCAGCAAAGTGCTGAGGGCATTTCTTTCTCCATCCAAAAATATTAGTGGCCATAATATACAAGACCTGATGACTGCGTGAGTCAGAGTCACTCGTTGTTTTCTTAAGTGAGGCTTTTAGTGATCAAAGGAGGAAAAAATAAGCATCTTCTGGCCTTTTATCCCACCTTCTATCTAAACTTTTCAAATTGCTTTGAAAACACCAAGGAAAACTGCACAACTCCATTAAGAGGGAAGAAGAGAGTAGCAACCAACCCCACTGCTCACCGCAGAAGCCGGTCTAATAGAGAGAGCAGCTATTTCAGAGCACACCCCCGTGATTCAAGGGGGAAAGAAAAAGGCTGTAGGCAATTAAAATGGATGAGAAAAAGTATAATAGGAAACAATGATCATTTTCAGAATTTGGCAAAACCAATGACAGCATTAAGATCAATAAGGGCACCGCTTGTCAAGAATTCAGTTTTATGCTGAATTTGAAAGGTGACATTTAGACAAGTGCATTTCCATCGGCTCTAATCTGGCTGCTTACTTTAGCACTTTGAATAACCCTCCAGAACAGCACCCACCGTTACAAATAGGGATGGATCCCTCACAGAACAAATTCAAGGGGTTTGCAGAGCTTGAACTCATGGGGAAGAAGATTTCCTGACTCAGAAGTCTTCCCTCTCTTATAGGAGCTGAGACCTTCTGGCAGGTCTCTCAAAGTCTCACCTTACTCCTACATTAGTAGCTTGTGCCCAGGCTCACACAAGGAGTGACCGGCAACTTGGACACATCAGCTTTCCCATCATGTTTCAGGGACGTCTCGTTACAGCTCTTGCTCACCGGTGACCACCATCACCAAATGGGGTGAGGTCGCTTTCTAAGCCAGCATCAGTTCCGAGGCAATTCATTGCTCCAGCTCAAATGTCAAAAGCTTGGCTCTCCTTGGGTCATGCCAACGTAAGACTTTGTCATCCTAAGACCTGTCTGCCAAGGAGAGCAGATTCCAGCCATCCAAGTAGAGATGATTCTGCTTTTTACCAAGGCTCTTTGGACATCTGCATCCACCAACACAGCACAAGAATGAAGTAAAATCAGAGAAACGTTCCTTTAGATGGGTCTGGCTTCACTGTGACCTTCAAGCTCCTTTCCCAGCCCCTCTGTGCACCGCACAATGACAACGGTACCAGCACAATAACGACGCTGACATGTTTGACAACAGTTGGCAAAATGAGTCATCCTGCTTTAGATATTTTACCCATCCCTCTGGCTACAAATCACACACATTTACCTGTTCCCTGTTAGAAATTAAGGTCACCAGATGGCACGGTTTGTCTCTGACAGTTCTGGGTTTTTTCCTTGAAGTATTCTGGTTCTGGCTGAATTTGGACAGGGGAAACAGAGCAGAAGAAACTCAGGACACAGAGATTTGATTAAAACAAAGCGTGGAGCGCTTCTTGGCCCCCGAGCGCCGCTCAGCCGCAGCCAGGCCAGACTGACCACCAACATTCAGGACTTGCTCCTTTCCCAAGGACTGAGTTTTGTGACTTTGCACTGATTATCTAGATGGGACTCGGCTCAGATCCTCAATCACATTCTTTCTTTACATCAGATTCCAAACACCCATTTTGACTTCACCCACAGTTTTAAACAAGAGATCGTCAGCTCCTGTCAAAACACCAGAGCAAATGACAACCCCATCCCTGCCTGTGCATTCTCCTGCTGCCAGGAATAGCAATCTCTGGCCCTCTCGAGCGCACACCCTTCTTGACAAGCCAACCTGACAGCTCCAACAGGAGTAAGAGCTGAAGGATTTCCACAAGTGCTTCACTCCCCTGCAACCCACTTCTTCTTTGCGTCTCTCTTACAGACCTGGAAACACGTATGTGCTGCTGTATCAGCATTCAAAAGAAAAATAATTACACATATATATGAATATAGAACTCGTTAGTACTCTTGAGCAGGTGAAAATCTGAGAGCTGAACCATCCCAGGTGCAAAAACTAGACAGTATATAAAAAATGCTGGATGTATCTTCATTTTTCTGCCTCTCCATCACTGCTCAGCTTGCAAAGGTGTGGGGTGCAGATGGGAGCACACGGTCCCTCACCGCTGCCTGCAGTACAAGGAGCTGGAAATGACCTGGCAAAACTAACCCTTGGTACCTGCCCTGGGGCCTCCCACTCGCCAAACCGTGCCCCTCCCCAGGTCACACTGGGGCTCCACACGGCCACTTCACCCCACATCCTTGTTCCCAGCCATTCCACCACTCCTCACAGCAGGGCCTGCCTCAGCACCCCACAGAGCCCATATACCCCCCCAGACCTGCTATATCCCCCACTCAGCACCCCACAGAGCCCATATACCCCTCCAGACCTGCTATATCCCCCACTCAGCACCCCACAGAGTCCATATACCCCCCCAGACCTCCTACATCCCTCACACGCTGCCACCCAAGAGCCCATATACCCCTCCAGAACTCCTACACACCCCATAGATCCCACAACACCCTCCCAGACCTCTTACAACTCCGACTCAACAGCCCACAGACCCCGTGTACCCCCCCAGACCTCGCACAGCCTCC
>VWZK01017665.1:0-25862 GCA_013396935.1 Baryphthengus martii | reverse complement strand
CAGGTATACAACACCCACAGCCTTTCCCTTATCCATCAGA
This sequence comes from Baryphthengus martii, assembly GCA_013396935.1. Lineage (NCBI taxonomy): Eukaryota > Metazoa > Chordata > Aves > Coraciiformes > Momotidae > Baryphthengus > Baryphthengus martii. The sequence goes on along the minus strand of VWZK01017665.1, from coordinate 25,822 downwards.
TGGGTCACTTGGTCATAGAAAGAGATCAGGTTGGTCAAGCAGGACCTGCCCTTCATGAACCTCTGGTTGTTTGATGGTACTTACTTGGGATAATCCTCATATGACTCTAGTGGGTCTTTGTTTTACCAAGTTAAACTCTGGCAATCAAAACAAGCAATATAGTCTTACCTCAGAAAGGTAAATGGTAAGAGGCTGAGAAATAAGAAATAAGCACAGTTCACTCTTCAGCACAAGTCTATATATAGGCTTTGGTGGACATCAAGAAGACATGATTGTACACCTCATGCCTAACTTAACAGCATGCCACAGAAATCTGTCTGAAATGTGGCTACGGCAAATTCACACTGTGTTAGGCAGACTTCCAGGTCAACGTTTGTCTGTTTTGTTATTAGAGAACATGAGAGGAGTCTCCACAAAGCATTTTTTAATGTAATCGTAGTTACAAGCTGTGCTTTTTGGCTCAAGTAACTCATTAATGGCATGAAAAAGAACAGTGAGCCAGCTCTTCTTTGAGGAAATTATGGGGTAATGATAAGCTGCTTAATCCTTCAGGAGAACAGTCCATTTTACAGAACAGATAATTTACACATAGTTGAAAGAACACCATGAAAGCCCCTTGAAGACTGGCAGCTGACTACTGTACAGCGGGATGGGTTTTTCTTCAGTGTTTGCCAGACAGTCAAGGCTATCAGCCTAATAACTCTCTCAGAGCCTTGTAACAGCTCTATGTAGAGCCACTCAGAGCCCTTGATCACACCAGAAAGAGAATAAAGAGGCCTCCATACTTACGCAAGAAGGAAAGAAACCAAAGCATCTGCTTCTGTGAAAGCAAATCTATATAGCTGCTAACAACACTTTATAACAGCATCAGTGATGACATGAATACCAGAAGTTTGAATACCATTTTTTATCTCAATGCTCTTTTTCATTAGTAGGCGATGGAATAACGTCATGTAAGCTGCAGCTGCTTTGGGTCAGGGGAGGGAGTAGATAGCTGTCAAAATTCTGAGGTTCAGGGTGGGCCAAATAGCTCAGAAAAATGTGACATTCATTTGAACCTGTTGAGAAACTAGGTTTTTAGAATCCAGGCACACAACTGAGTTTATAGTTCTACGTGACCTTTTCTACATGCATTAAAATAGTGATAATAAGTGATCCATCTTCATGTTAAAGTGGGATTTCCCTTCTAGACAAGGCAAGATTGAATAGCAAAAGAGAAGAGGCTCTTTGAGTAGCACAGAGGGAAAAGAACTTCCCTTCACAACTTCCCATGCACTCAGATGGTTGCACTGGCAAAGCCTGTGCATGGAGAGGACAAACTGAAGCTCTTCAAGGATCTGTGGTATGTCTGTATTAGACCTGTTGGGAGCAAACGGGTTTGGAATTGCTAGACTAACCTGTAAGTGAAGGCCAGTATTACAAGAAGGAAAAGGCATTGACCCTTAAATCACGTCTTTTGGTAGTCTTATGTTGTTTGATAGGCTTGGTAAATGTTAATAAGCTCTCATCTGGTTTACTGAGGAAGAAAATGTGGGGTGTGCAACTGTGGCTGAACTTGTGCTCCAATGGGGAGTGGCTCTCGCTGATTATCTCCTGGACCTGTGCGCTTGCATTCAGTGAATGCACAATATTCCCCTCGTCAAAGTTTTCATCCCTTCCAGTGCACTGCAGCCAAGTGAGAAATGGGCATCCTACCTCCTTGACCTTGCCACTCAGAAATATAGTCCATCAGTTGTGATTAAACAGATAAAACAAGCTTATCTGCCACCTCTTACAGGGATATGCACAGGTTTTTTTCCAGATCTTTTATATCCTTTTGGATTACCTGATTTACCTGTGTGTTCTTCCATTTGTCACCACAACTCAGTGGCTGTAAGGAAAGCCTGGTATTCGCAGACATTACAGTAAGCACAAGTGAGAAATGGTGACTGGGTACATTAATTCTCCAGTTTCAATTACATAAGACTGTGTGTCAACCAATAACATTGTGTGTCAAATGTTTTAATGACAAAAAAAATAAGGCCAGGAAGAAGCCATGTAGTGTTGACAAATACTCCAATAGTTTATTCCATAATTGAAAGGTTACTAGGCAACACTGCATCATGAAAATACAAATAGTCCATGAGTTCATATCTAAGTTATCAAATGAACGCTATATCCATTTGTGTAGTATTTGTAACAGGAAATTCATCACCATGTGGTGAGCAGACACAGAGGTGTAAATGGACTTTTATTTCCCTAGCCCAACTCTTTTTGCAGAAAAGGTGCTAATAAAGACATGGGCACTACTTAGAGAGGGCTTGAGTTTGCAGATACAGCTCTAAAATTAAACATGAATGAAGCTTAATGCCTAAGTTTTATTTCAGGTGACAGACATCTGCCTGATCTTTACGGCTCATGTTAGATTGATGGAAATAAAAGATTAGACTAAACCACGAAGAGCAGAAACCCTGCCTTGTAATGCACTATGTAGAGCAACAGATTACACAATTTCACACAGAGTGAGTGAGGAATGATCAACAGAAATCAAATTTCCTTAAAATTTCCAGTAGGTTATCTAAGAATGAATGTCAAAAAAACCCAACAAAAAAAGAGTTGGCATTATCTGCCACAGAGTGAACAGTTTCATGGTGTGTTTTGTTTTAGGCATGATTCATAGAATCATAGAAGAGTTTATGTTGGAAGGGACGTTAAAGATCATGTAGTTCCAAACTCCCTGCCATGGGCAGGGACGTTTTTCACTAGACCAGGTTGTTCAACACCCCATCCAACTTGGCCTTGAACACTTCCAGGGATGAGACATCCACGACTTTTGTAGGCAACCTGTCCTGGTGTTGCACCACCCTCATAGTGAAGAATTTCTTCCTAATACCTAACCTAATTCTACACTCTTGTAGTTGTACTTCAGAATGATGAAGATTATTCTGTTTTCTTTTCTTAGACTCAATATAGCACTTTGTGAAAACACTTCTGAAAAACAGATATGAATGACCCCTTAGCAGTTTCTGATTCACCCTCACTGATCAGATATCATATGTCCTGGATGGTGGCAGACACATAATTTTTTGTAGATGTTGTGCAAGAGGTGTAAAAGTGTATGTACAGTATCCCGGTGAGACTACGCAGCTCCCTTGCAGCACAGGGACAGAAAACCCAGAGAGGCCAGTTTTAGGAACAGGTTTCAGAAGTCTTTTTGGTGAAGGGAACACTCCTGTTGCATTAGAAGATGAGCCAGAGAATTATACTGATGCTGCTACTCCGTTGGGAAAGGTATTGCTTATGAAGCTGCACCACCTGCAAAACTAATGTCTTTATTGGCCATGGGGAGCAAGGCCGTGGTGTTGTGTTTGAAGAAATTGGATCTTGTACCTCACATGTCTCACCTCACATCTCTTCTCAGTCGATGACTGTGATGCCAAGTAGCCAGAAAAGGACTAGTGAAAGATGGGAAAGAAGCTGTGAGATTATTGATTCTTAAAGGAAAAGCCTACTCGTCATGACACTTAGCCCTGGAGACTAGGACTAGAAAAGGCTCTTCTTTAGTTAAGGTTCCAGTTTATGACTGCCAAACTTGCACTGACTTCTTTTTTTTTTTTTTTATACTTAGCCTTTCCATCTTTGATGTCTACAAGCAGCAGAATGATTCTGACTGCTACTCAGATTAGGAAGATTATATACAAGTCCCATAGCCAGTCCTTTGAATTTGGAAAACGTTCATAATTGAATTAGCAGAAAAAAACCAGACTATTTAAACGTCAACAGAAATGCAAGAAAGAAGGTTCTTAATGGATATTTTCCAAATGCTCTCTGAGAGTTTCATACTTATGTTGCAAATTCTCTGTGAATGTACTATTTGCTGCAGAACTGTTTTCCCATGACACAGAAAATTAAGTGGCATTGCTGCAAAATAAAACTAAACCGTTCTGATGTGTGCAGGAGCTCCATACGAATACACGATGTCTATAGTACTAGGGTTTAAATGTAACACAGTAAATTTTAATCTATTGTTTACAGATCCCAGAGGGGTTTTGTACATAATTTACCCTCAATGATTTACATTAGACAGGAATTTTCTTTTGTGTTGCAGCTGGCTTGCCTCACAATTGAGAATAAAACCAAACTAATATGACTATATTCAAAGGACTTGGTTGTGGGATCAAAGAGCAATGTAAATAATGGTTGTCTGATAGGACTTTCTGCAAGGTGCAACGCAGTGTGAGAGTAGACTTCATTAGATGTAAAACATGCATAAGCCGAAAGCACCTTTGCCAGAATGATGGACTTTGTGGCAACTCACCACGACAATTATCCAATATCATAACTGGAACAACTTTGTATCTGAAATGGAAAAAAGAGCCCAACCCAGGCCTTACAAAGCCATATGGTCTCAATATTACTGTCCTCCTACACATTAAGAGTCTTCTGGAACTAAATATTGTCTTAAAATTTCTTGCTGAGTAAGGAAGGTTTTCTCTGACTAGAATTACTTAGAGTATCCATCTGAAAATTCTTTAGGAACAAATGCAGCAGAACTAGAGTACCATTTCTGAGATACATTAGCTCTCATTCTGGTCTTCCTGAGGTGTACTCACGTGTGTCTCTTTGTCCTCCCATTAAAATATACTAGTTATGATAATAAAAATAGAATTATATACCAGAGGAGGGTACAAATGACAAAATGATGAAATGATCAAGCTCAATTGAGAGAAAAGGACAAAGAAGAGACTTTAAGTAAATGTGAATAAGATTGGCTTTTGTTAAGGTATTTTCATTACGGTGTGTAGGTTATTATGGTTTTTGTTGTTAGTTGAAGCTATTTGTCTCTGTCATATCTGAAAAGTTTTTTGACCAATCCAACAATTTTGGGACCGATTTAGCAGTGTGGGAAAGACAAAACGCTGGCAGAAGGAACTTTATCCTAAATGACGGTTATGAATGAAAAAAAAAAATACTAAACCATGAAAAAATCTATCCACACACCAGATATCTTCCCACAAGAAGGAATGCAAATCAAACCCAAGAACTAATAGCTATGCAAATCAATGGATGAGGATTGAGCTTGAGCAGTAGTGTTTCGTTAGCTGCTGACTAGTGAATTTCCCCACACTGCAAAAATCTGTAAGAGCTACCCCTCTGACTGTCCCAGAATCAGAAAATCAACCAGTGTTAGGGGGAAAAGTCTACATGATAGTGTAGCACTGATCAGCAATAAACTGACATCCAGGAGGTTAAATGAAAGATCTATGTAATATTTAATATATTTTGAGTCCAAAACACCCTGTGAATCTGGAATGTCTGATTTGGAAATCAATAATTTTTTGCTTTAATAATTTCAGTAACACAGAATAATTGCAAACTATTGCTTCTGAAAGAACAATAAAAAATATCAAAAATATTAAAGGAGTGAAAGGAGCAAACACAGCAGAAAATCTGCCATTCTTGTTTATTTATTGGTTATAGATGATGTTCAGGGAGTACCTGCTGCTAGTAATTACATGCTGATTTTTCTTTCCAGTTACATTTTGCAGTAAGTTTTGTTTTTAGGGGCAATCAGAGACTGAATTGAAAAGGGAACAAATCTACATCAGGATGTTATTGAATCAGAAATGACGCTTTCTTAACAGGAATTTCTTAAAGAGGCACTTCTATGAATTCCAAAGCCTTAGCTGGAGACCTGAATACAAAACTAGATATAAGTTAGTGGCAAAATGTCCAGGCAGCAGGATTATAGTTCCAGCACTTCAATACCTTTAGTGTGAGACCACTGAACAAAGGATGAAAGATTAAATGATTAAGTACATGAGAAACTATGTGAATTTTAAATACAGAATATTTAGAACTTTCTATGATGTCTCATGTTTCACACCCTTTTCATAAACTCAAGATTTCTCCATTTTGCAATGAAATCAACAATTGAGTATGTGTCAAGTCTTCCACATGTTGCGCCAAGAAAAACTCTCCAAGGGCATGAAGTATGAATGCATGCACAAAGCAGAGCTCAGCAAAATTTTGTTGGTGAAGGGTTCAGTGTGGGCCAGTGAGATAGTTTCAGCTTGCAGTCAGGTTTGCTTGTTCTGTATTTTCGCTTTCTGTGTGCATTTTTCCCCCTTGATTTTCAGAACCTGAAACAGTCCTCCTCTGGGCCCTTATAAATTCCCATGCTTCCCTAAAGATGAAGGGAGTTAGGGGTGCAAGGAGCAATTGGATGTAAAAATATTGTCTTGCTTCATTCTGCCTACAGCTTACGATTTAGTATAACTTATATAAGCAGCTCCTTTCACATTTCCACGTTTCAGGAAATATTTCCCTGGCTTTTTTAAAACATGTGAAAAGAGAGTCTTGATGTGTGGTAGTATTGCTAAGGTAGTTTCTTTTCCCAGTGGTGTACTCGGGTGCAAATCTCAAAATCCATCTGCAAGTCATAGCCAATTGTGGTAGTGGGGTAATTTCAGTGGGACTCTCACAAGGGCTTACCTCAGAGAATGATGCAGAAAGCCCATGCATGCTCATATGTAGGAGAATTGAAAATACATACCATAACAACACAATTACACTTTGTAACTTTGGTATAAAATTTTTTCTGAAAGTCATTCCTCATCTCTATTATTATAGTATAAATATTTCCATAAATATTCAGCTGCTCTTCTACCTTTGCTAACACTTTAATGTTAATGTTCATGTCACAGACTCCTAAACTTGAAGTAAAAAATATAATCTGAATAATGCTTCAGAGATAAAGCTGGAGTGGTTTTTTTTAACAGATTTTTAGGAGCTTAAGTACTAATTTAATAGTCATTTATTATTACCTTTATATAAAACAGGTAGTATTTATTTTAGTTAGTGTAATGATACTGATATCTGAGAAGAGTAATTTTTTGACATGCATTTTATACTAAATGGATTTTAGCAAGACAAATATACCAGACTAAATTATGCATTCCCTTTCCTTCACAGCGAATTAGCACTAGAGGGGATGAATAAAATTCACCTATTAAGTAAAATTACCAAGGTTTGTTGGAGAAAAAGTTATCAGTCATAGAGGAACAAGCAATCTTGGCTCTCAAGTTTGATTTGAGAATTTGTCAATGGGAGCAATTTTGCCAACAGCAAGAATTAAGCAAACATGAACCAAGCCCCAGAACCTGTATGCTTCTGAGTCAATTTCACACCAGTCCTGAAAGGTGTTTATTGCCCAGTCTATGAATATTTTAATATATGCTGCACTTTAGTTCTACATAGCCAGAGGTCCAAATAAGCAAAATCCATCAAGATTACCCCAGGAGCTGATCCAGACTTCTCTCTCTGACAATCAATCTCTCTTGTTTCTTCCCTCATTTTGGAAAATCTGAGCAGCATCTTGTCTTCACTGCTGTCTCATTACTTAAAAAAAGCAAAGAGCTCATGTTAACCCATTCTGCAGAGGTCATTTGCAGCCTTAGCACCTTCTTTTACTTGCATTTGGATCTCATCACCAGTTCCTAGATCCTTGAAAAACTCTACTAGGGAGGGAAATGGTTCTTTGCACTAGGAAAAGATTAGAATAAGGGTACCTGAGGAAACCAAATATGGAAAATACTGAATAGAAGGAAGAAGAAGGTTTAATTTTGGATTGCTGTTCCCTTCTCCTTGCAACACAGGAGAAGAATTTAAGCTATTAAACTGTAGTAAATAGCAAAATTGTATCAAGAGTTCTTTCATTTACTCTGTCATCAGACTGTGAAACCCACTGCCCAAGAAGTTATTAAAGATCAGATCGTACCAAGATTAAAAAATTCTAAAACATTATGTTTGATATATTGCACCCAATCTCATATGTAAGTATCCCATATAATGTTTCCTTCTCCCCAGTCATTTGGTTGGTTTGTCCTACATAGATCAGGAAAAGGGTGTTCAAATGAGCATCTCATACCAGACAGCACTGTTTCTCCTGGCATCTTCATGAATTTTACTTCTGGACACAGAATTTCTTTGTAGCAGTCTGGAGTTAACTTTTACTTCACCCAAAAACATGTTGAAGAATTTTTAAGAACTTGTAGGTCTTTTATCGGTCTTCACATACTGCAGTGCCTTTCACTTACGCAGCACTATTGCAGAAAATAGTGTTTCATTTTGAACTCAGTGACAAAATGTTTCCTTCCTCTGTCACAGGCTCAAAACAAGATTTTTGAATATGGATTAAGTAGCATTTTAATCTTTCTGTACAAGCCATCTGTATGCAGAGAGGCAATAATGTAGTAATAGAATCTTACATACCTGAATAGATTTAAAATAAAGGTGTCAGAGAGTTAAAGATTTATGGGAGGATTCCCCAGCAGAGTGGTGTAAAGTCAAAAAGGAGAAAAAAAAAATAAAATCTTAGAGGCAAATATTGATTGAAGGTAGTTTCTCCACCAAACATTTGGAAACTAGGAATTTGAAAGATTGGTGGATATGCAGTCCTCTTTCTCAGCATCTTCAACAAAGAGAGATGATTTTTGTAGAGCAGCAAAATGCAGGTGTCTTTTTCTTGCCAGGAGTTTGAGCTCACTATCACTATGCACCTTCCATTCCCCCCAGTGTCTGTCCCATATTCCCCAACATCCAGGCAGATATGTCAGTGCCTTCAAGTCTCACTCCCGCTCTGCCGGTTTCCAGTTGAGTAATATCCTCAGCTAAGTGATATCCTTTAACTACCAGCTGTGAAGCACGAAGGATGTGTCAATGCTGGTTTCAAGCTGTACATGTGGTGGATCATCAGCATACTAACCTTACCCTGCAGCTTTTGCTGTAGATAACACACATGAATTTTTCTTCTCCACATAGTCACCTATTTCCTCATGTCCTATTGGAGCTCTTTCTCTGATGTCTTGTAATAATTCGACCAATTGAAATCTACATAAAACCAGTGTAAATTTTCAGGGAACTGGCGGACCAATCTAATCCTATCAACTTTGTCTATATAGGGAATTAGACTGGAACACCAAAGTAAAAATTAAAGAATCAGAAATTATCGGAATTGAATCAGAAGGAATTTGGAGGGACCCTAATTCTCAGTGGCCTCATGCTATTTATTACATAATTGTTTCTTTAACTTTATGCAATTTTTCTCTCAGACCTCTGATTAGTCTAATCACAATTTTTTACAACTTTTCTGATTTTACCAGGTCTTTTTTTGAATGCAAATTATCTAGGTGTAATTTAGTATAATGTCTTGAATATTGTACTCCATCTGTTGGAATTACTCTCTCATCTTTTTTTTTTACTGTTTAAAAGCACATTCACCACTGGCTGTGAATGAGATTGCAGGAAAAGATTAAAAAGCATATATGCTTTATAATGTAGTGATTCTTTGTCTTAACAAGAGAACCATCAGTGGTATAACCCTGGGTACATGAAGGCCACCATTATTCTATGTACAAAGAGCAAATCAGCTCTGCTTAAATTAAGCAAAGATAGTGACAATAGCAAATTCTCACAATACATCAAATGCCACCCAAAATTACAAATCTAAATGGATCTCAAGATATTTGGTAGCTTGCAATGTAACTGTTGCATGCAAGATGAGGAGAAGTTTCTGTCTTATTTTTAGGTAACAGAAAGATGCATAGAGACACAAATGCAGTGACACAGCTTCAGCCTTTGAGTCCATCTGCATAAAAGGGGTCTGTTGTATTACAGGTGTTTGCATAATCTCATTAACCTCCTTTTCCATATCAACATTTACACATATCCAAAACAGAGACAACATGTGCAAAAATCTTGACCACTGATGAAGCATAAATGCACAGTATTTGCTTAATATTCTCCTCTTTTTGACAATAATATGTTCAGCTATTTCTCCAAATACAAAAAACACAGTTTAAGAATAAGTGATGTAGAAAAAACATTTAAAGAGCTCTGTTTACTAGTTAACACCTCTTAATTAATATTTCCATATGAATGTTTTTGAAAAAGCATCTTCTTCTTTTGCATATCATTCCATTTCATGTCGACATTAATTTTTTTCCACCCAAGGTTGGCCGATCCTGCTGTAATTTTCTTTAGAGCAAATAGTGATTTACCAATACCTGTTGTATTCAGAGAGCCAGATTCCATTTGTGAAAGGGAATAAAAACAACAGAAGATATGATACCACATCAATATTTGTAGCATACAGTATTAATGATATAAAATCTGACTTTTTTTTTTCAGCTGCTTGCAGAGACACTAGATCAGACCCACGCTAAAATAAATGAACAGAGACTAGAGTTTTAAATGTACTTGGTTTGCCCTGCTACTGTTATCCATGACAGAGTCTGAATCTCCTGGAGAATCACTGATGACTTCTCTAGTAAGTTTTTACTCTAGTATTTACCATAGTGCTCAAGACTCAAAAAAATGACAAAAAAGACCCTTCAAGGCTGTAACTACTGGACTCAGAGCAACACTAATTTGCAAGTGTGGGTTTCATTGTTCAGAATTACTATCAATGTGGCAATCATTATTTTTGTTGGGACACAGAAATGGGTGAAACAAAGTTTTCAGAGAGGACTACCACAAACCAGCTGCTAACAGCACAGAAGCAGTCTACAAATAGCATTAATTCTGCATACAGTGAAAATCAAAGAATGACTTCTTAAACTTTTGCCAGTCAAATTTTTTACATCTTTCCTCAACTCTATGCTGTACCCTATATGAGAAAAATCCAGAGTAGAAAGAAGCCAGATTCCTTAAAAGATTTCCTTTTCTTCCTGTAGGTGTTTTTAGTAGGACTTGAATCAATGGTCAGTCATTGTATTGTGATCAAGAAGTTCTTTTTACACATTTGTGCCTGAACTTGAACTAAACAGATGCAAGGATAAGCAAAGCCTTGTAAATGATGTCAGTTTCCCTTGATGAGAACATACTAGAGAAGAGCTTGCTGCTCGTGCCTGTGCAATACACCAACTCACAGCCGTGCTGGCTGAAGCAGACCCAAAGCTACAAGGGCTAAATGGGAAGGTCTACCCATCCATGCATAAAGGTGGATTGGGCAGAAATTTAACAATAATTATCAGATGGGCTTGATCATCTGTCTCAAATGCTTCTGTGTTAGTTGAATGCTCTCATGCCAGCTCCGGGATCACATTATTTTGATGACTATGGGGTGGCAACGCATGGTTATGCAATTCTCCCTCCAGATGTGATAAAGCAGTCTCTTCCTGTGGACAATTCCCAGTACTGGATGGTCCTGCTCTAGGTGGGATTTTGAAGGTAATGGCTCTTGGAACCTCTTTTCTGTTCCCAGAAGAATCTATCTACTGTGATAATGGGGATTGTTCTGACCCAAATGCAGGACTACATACTTGGTCTTGTTGAAACTCATGACATTCACCTGGGCCCACTTCTCCAGCTTGCCCAGGTCCCTCTGGGTGACATTGTGTCCCTTTGGCATATCAACTGCACCATTCAGCTTGGTGTCAGTATAACGTACTGAAGCATTCCAGCCCAGGACACATGCAAAGATGAGCACGTTATCTTCTGTAATCCTTTTCGTAATGCTTCTCATCATTGCATCCCAGAGCCCAGGTAAACTTGCCCAAACAGGTTCACAGAGTGTAATTAATAGTTGTGAACATAGTTTGCTATTCTTACCATTACATTTCTAAAGAGCAAAAATTTGAGGTATTAGTCCCTGTTCAAACTTTCTGGTAAAGACATACTTCAGACTCTAAAGGACATACCCAGCATATGAATTTATTTTGTAGTTCACAAGTTTTTCTACTTCATCATATCAAAGAAGATAGACAGTGTTGAAGGAATAGGCAGGGATTCAGAACTACTGTTGGGTATTTGTTCTAATTGATAAGGTTAGATATATCTCACAGAAAAAGGGAAACAGCTAAATAAATTGTAAATGATACAAAGCGGAGAGAGAATATTATCGGCACTTGATCTCAGAAAATCTTTGCATAGGCAGCCTCAGAATATTTTTAATCAACCCAACTATGCAAAAGGAAGACCTTCATATCTGTCAGCCAGCTGTCCCTGGACAGCTTATAAGTGCCTTGCTGTTAACAGGCAATCACTCATAGTCTAGCCCTGATCGTTATCTCAAATGCTTGAGAAATTATAGAATGATTAAAACAGTGAAAAAAATCCCATCACTCATTGCATTGACTCCCACATGTCTAATTCTTACTTCTACCTCCAAACTTTAAGCCTGCATGTTAAATTTCCCTTGCTCAGGTTAGCATTTATCCTGTCGGATTTTCTCACTGCTTTGCTCGCATAATTTTTCATAGATTAGTAACACTCTTTCCAATCTGACAAAAAAGGGTATCCTTTGCAAGCAGCCATCATGTCTGCTGCTGCTGCATGTGCTACCCAAAATTTTTTGGTAACCAGTACTTCATTCTGTTTTTCAGCAATGAAGGTGGTGGTGCTGTATTCCCTGGGAAGAGAAGAACAAAATACAAGGCACTAAGCACCTAAAATTAACCTGGAATTAACAAGCATTTTATATAAACTTCCACTCAGGCAGTAACAGTGCTTCCAAAGATGGAAAAATATTGTTAGATAACCTTTGTCTACCATTGGACTGTCTGTTGCATTTTGTATTTTTTCAATGACTGGTTCCAACTGAGTAAAAAGTAGAATTTTCCTAAACATATATATAGTGTATTTTTACACAATACATTTGTGTAAATAGTTCCCCTCCAGCCCAAAAGAAACAGGAATTACTCTACACTTTGCTGCCATTTCAGTCCTTCTCCAGGGCTCTCGTTATATCTTCTAATAAATCTAGGATTAGAAGCCTAATATTAGAGTGAAAATGCTTGGCCATAGTATGTGAAATGCCGAATATGAACAAATGAGTAATTTGAGTTCAGATAGATTAGAAAAAATGTATTACTGGGGGGAGAAAAAAGGTAACGTTATCCCAGCAGGCTTTATGACAGATCATGTATTCTCGGTCTACAATACTCTATAATTAAAACTATCATTAGTGCTGCATGCTAATTTGACAAAAATGAGATCATTGGCTTGGCCTGATCTGTAAAAAACTACCACTATCAGCTGCAGTATAGCACTTGTATCACCAGCAACATCTTTAGAAATATCCAATTTGTTATTCACCCTTAATCCAGACTGCAGGCAGAAGAGTGTTTTGTATACATTCATACCAGGAAAATCAAATCAACACAAGTAAGAAGGACACATCTAGCAGTGCACATTAATTATATTTTTCCAATACAGAACCAAATCATCATCTGCAAGGTCTTATGGCCATAGTTTCTGCTCAGGACTGTAACTCAATGAGAAGCACCAAAGGCAAGCAGTACTGGACCAAATAGTCCAGTTTACAGGCCAGCAGGGTCCTGTAAATGACCAAAATGACCAAAGTACGTTGTGGTATGGAGGAAGAACCAAACTAGTTTCCTCATGGACAATCACAAATTACTTCTGTAATTAAACCGAAATACAGTAATGTCCTCTATAGAAATAATTCAGGCCACATCAGATTCATCGGCAGTTTTGGAAGAAAGATTCCAGAACAGCTTCTGCTGCTTTTAGAGTAGATACACATTATGAAGATTTGAATGGAGTTCATAAAAAAAAAAAAAAAAAGGAACACTAAATGCTGTGATATTTTCAAACTTTGTTGCATGCAGGTTTGCTAATACCAAAGACTACCTCGTGGGGATTATTTGTTTTCCTGAAACGAAGCAAATGATTTTCTACTACTTAAGCTGAGAACCACATCTTCAGTACCACAGATCAGAGAAGTGCGGAGAACGCAAGAGAATCAGGCTGAGGATCCTTTCCCAGATCTCTGTTATGTATGTTTAAAGACCAAATCTCTTTTCATTCTTCTGTGAAAATGTTATGTTTATATGATTCCTAGGTTTTTTTTGTAAGCATAGTAAAAAGCTGAGTGCTGTATAGATGGATGCATCGAGGAAACCATTTGGGTCAGTGCAATTTGAGTTTACTGTGTGCCCTGATTCCTACCTGCTTTGTCATTTGTAAACTATGGCTCTTCTTCCTCTCTCTGAGGTAAAGTAGATCATGAGATCCCAATTAGCCTCATTCTACACCTGGGAGCAGAATGTTATATCATTATCTGAATGTTAAAATACTGATAATGAAGCTCTGATCAAGAACAGCAGGCAAGGTTAGTCAAAGAACTGCTGGCGCATTTTATTCTTGGTTTTCTACCCATACAGCTGTTAGACTTGGAAGAATAGGTTAACTCGGGCTAATATTCAAGGCCAATAAATTAAAATTATGCAGGTATATTGGGTTTCATCTGATGTTCAGTCAATGATATAGTTGAGCTGATGTCGTAGCAGCGATGTACTTCAGGATATAGGAACTGAATTACATTACAAAATATCAGTATTTCTTTTGTAAACTTCTCTTGTTACTGTGCTACATCCACTTTCCATTACATCATATTACCTGGACTCTAAATTTTAGGGGAAGTACAGGATTGAAACTCTACCATGGGATGAGATTTCCATAAACAATCTATCTCATTTTCCTTTTAAGATAAGATTTGAATTAGTGTTTTGGGTTAGTTTTTTTTTTATCCTGTGAGAAGGAAGCAACATGCTTAAATGACTTTATAGGACAGAGCTGTGAAATTTTAAAATAGACCACATTAAACAGACACTAGAGAAGTGTCAGCTATTTGCATATATATTGCTAGTTATATATATTACTGGTTTGTATTGATTTGATCACCCCATTTCTCAAATAATCACATCATACAAATCACAGATAGCGAGGCAGCGGCCACCTTGCTTGCTGGAACGATGCCAGCAGGGTGCATGGAGAGCATGCGTGAAGGTGCAGAGGCTCTGCCAGCCTGACAGGCACCCAGCAAATAACAAGTGTCACCCAGTGCCCAGGGTAGAACAGGAAACCCCACAACAGCCTTCTGCTCTCCTGTGAGTGGTGGCATCCCCTCTTGGAAGGAGTTCAGCCATGGTCTCCACACAGCAGAAGGTCAAGCTCCCAACACTTGCTGGAGTGGATACAGGAACTCAGACAGAGCTCCTACGGAAATGTTCAGCTGTCCAGGCGGCAGGCCTCAAGGAGTACCCGAAACTTTCACTAGTATCGAGTGTGTGCCCTGTGAACTGTGTCCATTGTGAACAAATGGACGATCTGCTCAGACAGGTGTCTGAGAAACAAGATGAGGTAGAAAGGCTAAGGAGCATCAGGGATGCAGAAGAAGAGATAGAGTGGTGGAGCCAGGCTTTGCCTGCCTTAACGCAGAAATGGAAGCACCCATTAGTAAGTACCAAGGATTGGGTACCTCCTATATCCTGCAACTGTCAGGGTGAACGTAGAAATCTAAATGAAAAGAGGGACTGGAGGCAAGTTGATAGTAGAGGTAGCAGGCAAACTCCTGCCTTGTCCACCTTCCTCCACGCCCTCGACTTGGGGCAATGGCAACAAGTTCCCGTCTGGCGCGACAGGCGTGTTGGCCCAGTTACTCCCCCAAACTCCCAGTTGCCTTTGGAGAACAGGCATGACCTCCTGCAAGTGCAGCCAATCAATGAAGAAGAGGAACCATCTGGCTTAGAAGTGTTCCCAAGATTAAGGAAGCCCAAGCCCAGCATCAAATCAGCTTCTACAAAATAGAAGAATCATTGTTATAGGAGACTCCCTCTGAAGGGAACAGAAGANCAGAAGGTCAAGCTCCCAACACTTGCTGGAGTGGATACAGGAACTCAGACAGAGCTCCTACGGAAATGTTCAGCTGTCCAGGCGGCAGGCCTCAAGGAGTACCCGAAACTTTCACTAGTATCGAGTGTGTGCCCTGTGAACTGTGTCCATTGTGAACAAATGGACGATCTGCTCAGACAGGTGTCTGAGAAACAAGATGAGGTAGAAAGGCTAAGGAGCATCAGGGATGCAGAAGAAGAGATAGAGTGGTGGAGCCAGGCTTTGCCTGCCTTAACGCAGAAATGGAAGCACCCATTAGTAAGTACCAAGGATTGGGTACCTCCTATATCCTGCAACTGTCAGGGTGAACGTAGAAATCTAAATGAAAAGAGGGACTGGAGGCAAGTTGATAGTAGAGGTAGCAGGCAAACTCCTGCCTTGTCCACCTTCCTCCACGCCCTCGACTTGGGGCAATGGCAACAAGTTCCCGTCTGGCGCGACAGGCGTGTTGGCCCAGTTACTCCCCCAAACTCCCAGTTGCCTTTGGAGAACAGGCATGACCTCCTGCAAGTGCAGCCAATCAATGAAGAAGAGGAACCATCTGGCTTAGAAGTGTTCCCAAGATTAAGGAAGCCCAAGCCCAGCATCAAATCAGCTTCTACAAAATAGAAGAATCATTGTTATAGGAGACTCCCTCTGAAGGGAACAGAAGACCCAATATGCAGGCCTGACTCACTTCTGAGGTAAGTGTGCTGCCTCACCGGGGCCCGAATTAAGGATGTGGTAAGGAATCTTCCTACCCTGGCATGGCCCACAGATTATTATCCATTATTAGCTTTCCAGATAGGCAGTGATGATCTTGAAAGAAGGAAACTGAGGGCTGTTAAGACTTCAGAGCCTTGGGTCCCCTGGTCAAGGGAGTGGGAGCACAGGTAGTGTTCTCTTCTATCCTCCCAGGGGCAGGGACCAACCCAAAAACACTAAGGAGGACTCACCAGATTAATTCTTGGCTTTGCGCCTGGTGCCACCAGCAGGACTTCGTTTCTTTTGACCATGGGTCAGTTTATGTGATGCCAGATCTGCTGGCAGCAGATGGGGTATATCTCCCTCAAAGAGGGAGGATTTTATCACAGGAGTTTGTGGATCTCATTGACAGTGCTTTAAAGTAGTTTTGAAGGGGGAAAGGGTCNCCCAGTTACTCCCCCAAACTCCCAGTTGCCTTTGGAGAACAGGCATGACCTCCTGCAAGTGCAGCCAATCAATGAAGAAGAGGAACCATCTGGCTTAGAAGTGTTCCCAAGATTAAGGAAGCCCAAGCCCAGCATCAAATCAGCTTCTACAAAATAGAAGAATCATTGTTATAGGAGACTCCCTCTGAAGGGAACAGAAGACCCAATATGCAGGCCTGACTCACTTCTGAGGTAAGTGTGCTGCCTCACCGGGGCCCGAATTAAGGATGTGGTAAGGAATCTTCCTACCCTGGCATGGCCCACAGATTATTATCCATTATTAGCTTTCCAGATAGGCAGTGATGATCTTGAAAGAAGGAAACTGAGGGCTGTTAAGACTTCAGAGCCTTGGGTCCCCTGGTCAAGGGAGTGGGAGCACAGGTAGTGTTCTCTTCTATCCTCCCAGGGGCAGGGACCAACCCAAAAACACTAAGGAGGACTCACCAGATTAATTCTTGGCTTTGCGCCTGGTGCCACCAGCAGGACTTCGTTTCTTTTGACCATGGGTCAGTTTATGTGATGCCAGATCTGCTGGCAGCAGATGGGGTATATCTCCCTCAAAGAGGGAGGATTTTATCACAGGAGTTTGTGGATCTCATTGACAGTGCTTTAAAGTAGTTTTGAAGGGGGAAAGGGTCAAAAACAGGCTCACTGGAGAAAAGCCTGGGATGTTTGTGGGAAGGTATGCCAGCTCCACTGCCATCTCAGGGGAGGTAGGGGATAGTGGACCATGTGATACTCACAGCGGTAACATGTTTCTCTACTAAGTCTCTGAAGTGTCTGTATACCAATGCAAGAAGCATGAGGAACAAACAGGATGAACTAGAAATCTGGGTACGGTTGCAAGCTATGATCTCATTGCAGTTGCAGAGACATGGTGGGACAGCTCCCACAACTGGAATGTGGTAATGGATTACTGCGTACTTCTTAGGAAGGACAGACCGACAAGGTGAGATGATGGAGTTGCTCTCTGTGTGAGTAAGCAACCAGAATGCATTGAGCTTAACCCAGAGGAAGATCATGATAGTATTGGAAGCTTATGGGTAAGAGTTAAGGGACATGCTAACGTGGGCGATACTGTTGTGGATGTCTACTACAGACCACCAAATCAAGAAGAAGCTGCTGATGAGGCCTGCTACAGGCATCTGGAAGTAACCTCAAGATCATGTGCCCTGGTGCTCGTGGGTGACTTCAATCACTCTGCCATCTGTTGGAAACATCACACAGCCAGGCACAACCAGTTCAGAAGGTTCCTGCAATGTATTGATGACAACTATCTGCTGCAGGTGGTTGAAGAACCTGCAAGGAGAAGTGTGACGCTGGACCCTGTATTAACAAACAACAAAGGTCCCACCACGGATGTTAAGGTTGGGGGGAGCCTTTGCTGTAGTGACCACGACATGTTAGAGTTTAGGGAAAGAAGCAGGGTAATAAGTAAAATTTCTACCCTGGACTTTAAGAGGGCTGACTTTGTCCTCCTCAAAGGTATACTTAGAACTATCCCGTGGGCTAGATCTCTAGAAGGTGGGGGGCCCAAGAGAGAAGGGGACTGGATTAGGTAATCTCTGGAGGTCCCTTCCAGCCCCTAACATTCTATGATTCTATGATTCTTTGCCTTCAGAGTTTTGGGATTGACAAAGATTTTGACTGTGTGTTATCTAGGACTCAAGAATTTATGAAGTATGCCCTTTTTACATATCGAAGTACTTCCATAGCCAGGTTAACTAGACTATTAAGAAGGTTTTAGGTGCTAATGATGGAGAGAGTTATTTCTGAGGTAGGGCTTATATATGGCTTATGTATGTCTATAAATATCTAAAAGATGTTATACTATTTCTAAAAGCACCTCTTTCAAATTATGCACATTGATTATACTTATTTACTGAACTCCCGGAAAAACGTATTTTTTGTTTTGTTTTGCTTTTTTTTCTCAAGGGTCTGTGTAAGATATCTGTGAAATAAAAAATTGCTGATTTTCAGGTGAAATATTTTGACAGTTTTATGCTCCTCATACCTTTATCTTCAAGCCTTGAACTAGTTCAGTAGCCTATAGTTTATTTACTGATATTGACATTGAGTTAACTGTAAATCTTCTATAGAGGACACTGCATTTGTTTGGAGAGTTCTCCATTATTGCCTTCCTTACTGTCCATTGCTGTAGAGAAAAAAAGCAGAGCACACTGTATGAAGCCGTATGAAGGGATGTTATTGCAGCTTCAGCAATCACCACTGTGCAAAGTGGCATCTTGAATATCATTCTGCAGCAAATGTGCTTGATTTGGAAAATCACTTGCTTTACAACTCTGTCTTTGTTGTCTCTTTCCTCTGTAACCTTACCTCATCTTTAAGTGGTTCCAGTTCTTTCCTGAAACATTTTTTCAGTCCTTTGAAACTCAATACTGATGGTTTCCTGCAGTGAGACAATTCAGTTTCTCTGGGGCTAAGGGAACCACAGTTGAAATGTCCTGTCACTAGAGGAGGAGGAAAAGGCAAAGAAATTGAGGATTTGGTCAGAATATGTTATCATGTAAATTATCATTTTTTCTCAGCGCACCCTAGGAAGAGATTATTGTAGGAAAAATACCCCTTTGCTTGAAAAAGGAAAATAAACGGATGTGCCTAAATGAAATAAATAAATAAATAAATGTGGAAATGACATCTGTACATCTGTCTTCCAGAAGGATCTTTTCCAAATCCTTACATCTCTTCTCTATTATTATCTGAGACAGCTCCAAAATTCGCTATCCAGATTGAATTTCTCTTTCTGGTGTAACTCACAATGGTGTTCTGAACTAAGGTAAGAGTGTGAATGAATTTCTGTGGCTTCCTCCCACACACAGATTTGACTAACTTGCAGATAACATGTTGAGTCTTATGTTCCCTTTACAGTGAGTCTCCTCTCCTGTAGCAGCATACAGCTTTGATTGGGAATGAAATTTACTGATATACCTAAATATTGCTTTTTATGTATAGTTTAAATTGTCAATAAAAACTACAATTCAAAAGATATCATTTTACAGAGTGTTAAACTCTACCTATCAGCATAGTTTTTGAGAGAGCTTCAATAATATTTTATATTATTTGTAGTATCTTCAAAAGTGAGTTGCTAAACCATCGTTTTACCTTTCCCTGTAGTAGATTAGACATGATGGGTCTAATGCTCATATAGGTATTAATCAGGAATTGCTCTGCAGGTGTGACTGTTACAGTACCTCTATCTCTCAGACATTTTTTTCTCTCAGCACACAGGCAAGCTTTTATTCTTGCAGAGATGTGTGACTTGGACCTGTTACAAACCTACAGTGTGCAGAAGCAGCACTGGGAAGGAGGGAAGGAGGCATGAAAAAGAAAATTGATTTGATTCCTCTGAATTGTGTTTATAAAGTTGTATTTTGGGACAGAGGCTGTTGTATGTTGGCACTGCTTTGCCATCTGCATAATTTAGGCTAGTACATATCAGTTGGCACTTAGTACACCCAGAATCCATCTTGCAGCTTCCTCAACTGCATTCACATCAGAAAAGGAAGCAGTATTTTTAAAAAGAAGACCAGGAATATAAATCTGATATTTCTGTTAGACTAACATCAGTTCATTGACTTCTCTGTAAATCAGAATTCACCGAAGGAAAAGCATGTAACAAGGAACTCTTTTCAAATGTTATTTTTTTTTGCCTCTTGCATAAACATATCCAAGTTGCATATACCTAAAGAGAACATAAATATTTAATTTCTGTTCAATTTTATCTTCTCTATGGTATATTGCCATGTAACTGAAAGTTTCTTCTAGTCAGAAGGCAGAAATGAACTATCTGCAGAAGAAAGTGGAGTATGTTTTGTTTGAATTCAGGGACACAGTATTAAAATGACATGTTTAGTTCGGGCCATGACTGAAACAGTTTTGGCATGCAGATGTTTCTGGGAAGGTAACAGAAGCTACATATCTGGGTATGATATCAGAAGCTTCAGACAAGACAGCAACCTTTATCTGGGTATGATATCAGAAGCTTCAGATAAGACAGCAACCTTATCATGGGTTTGGACACAAGTGGCAATTTAGAAAACAGTTATTTTTCTTAGAAGGGGATGCATTGCTCTGTACAGATTGTTAGCTAGTGTATTACTATCACCACTGAATATAGAAAAATCTTATTCTTTTTTTAAATTCAAGTCTTAAATTCAGAACTTTTCAATGAACATATTATGTGCAAGCAGTATCATTAGCATATAAGCTGGGGTTCTTAACTTGTTAGGTAGATAAGTCTAATTGAGGTGATGTGACAAGACTAGAAGGTGTTCAAGTATACCACTGTTTGAACTTACTGTGTCCCTTCAGAAGAAATGTCTTTCTTTTAGGGTTGATTCCAGCCAGCTCAGAGGCTTTCTGACTTGCAGCAAACTGCCCAACCCCTTCCACAGCCTAGGGAGTGCCTTTTCCCTCTGCTCTGAGATCTACCTACTTGCTCCTGCTCCCACCAACTGCATGTGCCTCAATCACTCAACAATATGGAGCAGCCCTTATCTCTAATTTGTTCTGCTTCATGTCTCTTCCCCACAAGCAGATAAATACTTTCACGCAGGCATTCAAAAATACTGTGTTTTCTTAACAAATCCCTTTGTCAAGCAGAATCCAGAGGCGTTAAAAGTCTCTGTGCTGTCATGCAGCTGACATTCCAGCTGACTTTTACATCTGCCACATTATGTTGTCCTCCGTCTAACCATAATGTTGACATCACTATTAAACTAGTACAATACTAAACAAATCTAGTGTAATACATGCTACTTGTTTCAGAGATCCATTATTTCATCAGAAAAGCAGGAGCTAGTCTTAGCTCTGAGACTGCACACCACAACTATTTTGTGAGACACCCAGAGAACACCAGTTGTTTGGATCTAGAACTTCTCTTTCATGATGTAGGATTATGGTTCTTTGCTAAGCTAAAATACTTAGAAATTTATAATAGGGTGTTGTTATTTGTATCTAACAAGAATTTACTATAGACCCTACTGATGTGTTTCATAGAGTACTTAATCATTCAAAGAAATAAATTCAGACTTAAAATCAGGAATGACGCATTTTTGACAAGGAATGATGTCTTTCATGTTCAAACCAAATGAGAATAATTGATTTAAATTCAGTGAGAAGATGACTGTGAAGAGCCAGGAGTTTTTGTTTCACTGAGAAGTGGAGACATCTGCCAGGTGCCACTGAGCAAAGTGAGGTGACAGCAGCTTCCAATGACTCTACCAGACAACTGGTAAAAGCTGCTTCAAGTGAGCACTGCAAGTCTTGGTTTCTCAAGGGTGACGTGCATCCCAGCTGACATGCACCTTTGTTTTTTTGATCATGTTTCAAACTGAAGCTTAAGCAGCACACTCTTGCTGCTGTGTGAATAAGTATGAATTTAATTTGTGTTTGGAATTAGTCATGGTCTTAATTAAGCACTATACTATACACTAGAGACCTGTATCTCCTATAGTTCCCCCACTATTTCAGTGTTACAAGTCTTTATAACAACGACTATTCCTGCTAGTGCTGGACACAACATGAACTTGACTGCCAAATTTCAGACTGGGCAGAGCTACCTGCACATCTCCAACCCCATTGTGGTTGTCCAGACCATTACAGATCATCTCAGATCTACTTCCTATGCTTTAGATACTGCAGTTTCAGAAACTATTTCAAATTCTGCTGTTCCTTCATGTTCAGCAACAGATGCTCTTTTCCCTTAGAAGGCATTCACCATAAAAATTTCGACTTCCCATCTTTCCTTCACCGTACATTATCTACGGCTACATCTAACTGAAGTGTTTAGGAGTGCCTTTAAATAAATACTGAGAGCTTTTTCCTTTTTTTTTTTGCTTGGGTTATCTTATCTGTGCTTGCCTTAAACATAGTGGAATGACAAAGTTATCTTATATCCTGATAAATACAGAGATTTTATGCCCCCCCCCCCCCCGCCCCGATGATTTCTTCAAACTCTCTGCAGAAAACATAATTTTGACAAAAAAAAAATGGAAAAATACATTTTAGACTTTTTATTTACCAAAGCCTCATGTTTCAGGTGGGGGCCTGCAGTCTAGAAGGCTTCACCATTTTCGCATGAAAAATTTCCATGAAATTTCTCCTAAAGATATTTTATAAAGTCAAGTTTTCATATTTTACTCTTCTTTTAGTGGAGCTCTTCCACTTAGATCTGTTTCTTCATGAGTCACCTTGCTGTTACCTGAGGTATGAGGCAGGTGGAAATATGTTTAGGAAGAATTTAAAAATAAACTTCTTCAAATAAACATTTTGAATAATTGCTTCTCCTCCTCATATTCTCTGTTGTTATAAACTATTGGATTCTATACAGTAATGAATACATTAAAAAGGTCTAATCTGGGCTGAAAAGGACACCCTGAAATGTCAGCTTCTGACAGTCTTGAACATGACATGGTTCCATTGGCAGGCCTGTAAAGCCTGCAGAGAAAGGCTGTTGCCTGTGCTCCTCCAGGACTGAGCAGCCTCTGACCATGGGAAATGTGGGGCTGGGGACTCCTTATCCTGAGTTAGATCCATTTGTGGACTCAGTTCTCCCCTTGACTTTAAAATTCATTTGTGTATGTGGGAGCATGCAGTGATGAAGCGCTGGTAAAACCTATTACATAGGATGCTATGAACCACTATTTCATTTGATTCTGCCCAACTGGCTGTTAGGGGCTTGCATTTGCAGCTTGCATCTTCTAAGAGCCCAGAATCATAGAACCATACAATGTTAGGGGTTGGAAGGGACCTCTGGATATCATTGCATCCAACTCCCCTGCCAGAGCAGGATCACCTAAGGCAGGCCACATCATAGGAACACATCCAGGTGGAGTTTTAAAGTCTCTATAGAGAAGGAGACTCCACAGCCTCTCTGGGCAGCCTGTTCCAGTGCTCCATAACCCTCACTGGAAAGAAGTTTGGAGGTGCTACAAACACAGACCTGGGACAAGGTATAACTATGTAGGAGGGCACACTTAACAGATAAATCATACAGAAAATCTGCAGCATTCCTTTATTTTCCCAGATTATATCTTTTTTTCCCCTAGCTGATGCTATTATTCCCATCTCTAGGAAAAATAACTCTTTCTGAATTGCTGCCATTTACTGTTAACCACCAGTTAACATTTTAATCACTGCAACACTATTCATTCTACCCAAAGCATCTCACTTAACATTTGCTCAGACTATTATAATGTCTTAGCACCCAGAAGACACTTATAATTTATGGAAAGCATTTCTCTGGCCTCAACCAAATTGCAATTTTTTTTCATCTTATCTATGTTAGTTATTATAATACAATTTGCATTGAAGGTTTCTTTCTTTGTAT
Organism: Baryphthengus martii; assembly: GCA_013396935.1. NCBI lineage: Eukaryota > Metazoa > Chordata > Aves > Coraciiformes > Momotidae > Baryphthengus > Baryphthengus martii. The sequence goes on along the minus strand of VWZK01017665.1, from coordinate 1,624 downwards.
GTGTGTTTTTCTTTCTTAATTCAACTGAACACACAATCATGATAATACTTGTAAGTATCTTGAGTGAAAACTTTTACAAAACTCTGGTGCAGCAATTATGTAAATAAGTGGATTGAAAGAATTTTGCATTACAAAATTAGCATAGTGTATTTAAGAATAAATAAAAAGTTATAATGGATTTTAATTATTTATGATAAGTTGTTTATGACAGAAAATCAACACAGCACCAGTTTTGTGTGTTATTTCCTCTACTACTTTTCTCTTGGCTTACAGCATGAGAGTGGACTGGACTTTATTTAATAGATTATGCTTATTCTTTTAATGAAATCTCTCTCTGTTTTGTTTTGTTTTTTCTTTATTTTTACTCATATTTTGTCTGGCTGTAATTGGGGTTAAATTATCAATCCACATTTTTTCACTCTGAAGTTCTATAGAGAAGTCTGCTCAGATGCTCAGTTAAGTCCTAGCCCTTCTCTGAGCAGTCTTGCTTTAACACACCCCCTGATTCTTTATCAGGCCTCCTCTCTGTTACACTAGGATAAGACTCATCAAGCAAAATTTCTTACTTGAAACCACACCAATACCTTCAGTTCCCACTTAAAGAATTCACAACCGAGGTTTAAAAAAAAAACAAAAATTAATTTGCAATGATTACCTTCCAACCTCTGGCTCTTGTTTGAGCCCTCCACATATCACTCAAACAGCTGCTCAGTTTCATGAGAAGTATAAATTCAGCATGTCCCTGGAAGACATTGTCAAGTGATCTCACCCTGGAGGTCACCATATGCTCCTTGCTTTCCACTCCAGTCACCGAAGATAAAAAAAAGCAGATAAGGTTATCAGTTGCTGTGAAATATGGCTGTGATGTGGGCTAGATAGATACACAATCTGCCCCATTCAGGATGAATGCAACAAATGTGTACCTTGAGCAACTTTAAATGTAAATTACTAGCTAGAGGAAAATAATAGCGTCACTGTGCTTATACTGCATATTTCTGGATGATTTTGAATTCTCCACTTTAAGTAAAAGAGTCAGAGGGAAAATCAGTGGTCTATTCAGAGCTAGAATTTATACCAAAGCTAAGTGTCCTCCAGATTTTGCTGTATTTAAAGGAGTCTAGACTACTTTTTCCAGAGAGAAGCAGCTATGATTTTTCCCTCCCCACATCTGGCAATCTTGACTTCATTGCAGCATAAAGCCATAGGGGCTCTTGGAGATGTTTTCCTCTGAAGTATTGGATTGGCTATTCTGCCCACCCCCCACCCCCAGCCCCCATTTCAAATTGAGTTTTCAGTTTTTGATGTGCTCCATTAATACCTAAAAAGACTATGAAGCCAGAACACACTTGTAAAGCAATGATTTTTAATTAAACTTAAAAAATAGCCTCAAGGTGCAATACAGAAAGGAACTCAGGAGCCCAGCTTGATAGGAGCATGGAGACCTGCCTTTATGCCTCATGTTCCCGTTATGTGGTAGAGAACACAATACTTGCTGTCTTAAGTGTCTTCTGCAGCTGGAACTATGGGAAACAAACAGGACTTTATGTCCTAAGGCGTTTTCTGGAAAACACTTGGCAATGAACACTGTCCTTTTCTCATAGAATCATAGAAATGTCAGGGTTGG
>VWZK01017663.1:0-25300 GCA_013396935.1 Baryphthengus martii | reverse complement strand
GCAGGGAGGTGAGGGCTTCTCCTGGGAGAGGAGCACATCACCCCAAACTCTCCAGTTTTGGCAGGTATTGGTGGTCCCAACAACCATGAGCTCTGACAGAACCACCACCTCCCCAGCAGGAGAGAACCATCACCACACCACCCATGCACTGAGGCTGTGGGTCTGGGAGGCTGAGGTCCTGGTGACTCAGGGAAGGATGCCATCCTCCCGCACCACCTCTCCACCCTGTTTCTCCATCCTTGTAAGGAGGTCAAGGCCAGTGACTTACATCCCGATGGCTCCACCTACGGCCCACGGAGCAGATCTGGGTCACCAGAGGATTTATCTCGACCTGACTCCTCATTGTTATGGCCACAACAGCAGCAGGAGGATGTAAAATCCAATTGTTAAACACAAACCAAGCGCGGCACCTGGGCAAGGTCGCGACTAAAGCCGTGGGCCCTGCTCAAAATCTCCATCTCCAAGCTAAAGGGCGCGGGCAGCACAGCAGCTGCGGTGCCCACTGTGCCAGCACACGCCACGCTCGACCTGCCTATCGCTGCTCCTGAGGGGGGTTCCGAGGGCAAAGCTCCTCAGCACGGCTCAGCACACCCCACCGGGCTGAGAGGCTGCCTCAGAGCGGGTAAAGACCCAATAAAGTCTTAAATAGGAAGAGACAGGAAGGTGGCAGCTGCTGGGGACGAGGAGCTCTGAGTCATTGCACACACTACTCTGAAAGAGCAGAACAGAGCAGGTACTAACCAGCTTTCTGCAAACCCACCCAACCTGCACAACATTAACATCACTTCAGAGTGAACCTTCTCTGAGACACACTTTCCTCTCAAAGATCTCAGCCTTTCAGGAAAGGGAGCAAAATAAAAGTTGTCCTTTAATGCCGCAGGAAAATGCACAACTGCACTCAGGAAGCCAGTTCCTATTCTCCTAAAACACAAACACAGTGAGTCATCAGGTACCTGCCCAACAGAAGGCACCCAACTCGCACCTACTTTGTACAGGACAACAGGTCCTCAGCCATCAACCTTCCTCTTTCCAACAGAGACACAACTTTCAAAGACGTAATTTTTTCTAAATCCTGTTTCAAGATGATCTCAGTAGTCACGTTACTCAGATCACGATGTGTCTCATCAGGACAGGACCAACAGTCCCTACTTGACACCCTCATCATCAGACTGTGGATGGTGTTTTCTCCTGCGGGTGCTATTTTGCCTGTCCCTCAATGAATGGTATGACACCAAGAGCACATGAAGGAGTCCACAGTGAAAGGGACATCCTATATCTGCATTTGATACAGCGTTTTAACTGATAATGATGTAAAAGAAAAAGAAATTTGAAGAAAAACAAATCCTTTATTTTCTGGTTCCCATGATGCACGTGCTAACACCCTGTGCAGAAGCAGTGTCACTGTTTCACCAGGTCAACCAGCTCCCCATGGCTGTGTTCACCTTCCCCACAGTGACAGTGAAGAGACACCAAAGAAGTCACAGCAGCACACCTGGAAGGGTCCAGGTAAAGCCACAAGAACTGGTAGGACACATCCAAGGCACAGGCAGGATCAGAGTCACTATTAACTTTTTATAAATAACGGCCGAGACAGGGAGCCTTGTAAAAATCTCACTCCTATCCTCACATCCTCTGAAGTGTGGTTTATCAGTATTTCCATCACACCAGAGCAATACTGACAAGACAACAGGAGATGAAGCTGATACCAACTTCCTGCTGCCACACGACGGTTTCTAAATCCTCCCCAGGTATTATTCTGTAGCTGACAATGTCTCAAGGCTGCCACTGACACCCGCAGCTGCAGCGCTCCGGGTACCACCGCTGAACTTGGCTGCTCTTAGGCACACGTCATCGTTATCACTATCCTGCAACTAGGTGTTTGTAATTTTAAATTTTTTAAGTAATTTTAATTGGTCAGTAACTACTTCATTGCAATTAAAGAATAGCAACACACACCTTTGCTACCGCTACCAAGCACAGGCACCCAAAGTGCCCTTGTAACCTGTGCCGTCGGCCCCTGACCTCTCCCTTATCAGGCTCCCAGGGAAGAGCAAAATCACCAAAACAACCCAACAGTTACAATGTCAGTGGGATTTCTGTTTGTTTGGGGGTTTTGCCTTGTTGTAAAGGTCTCTACTTCTGCAATATCACACCTAAAACAAAGCCCATGCAATTAAGCTGTAATTATCGCCACCTTCGTCATGCCACGCACACCCTCTTCTCCCCCGTGCCTGCTGACACCAGATGACAACCTGTGCGAGCAATGGCACCCAAACAGGCTACAACAACCACCCTCGTTTCGAAACCCCGTGCTGTGCTCCACTTGCAGGTTGTTTTGTTTTATAAAACCTCAAGAGCTTCTTTAAACTACTACTTCTTAAATGACAGCAGCATGATAGATGTAGATTCTCTAACAATTAAAATAACACATAGAAGATTTATAATTCCGTTCACCCTTCCCAAACTCTGCTGCGTGAGTCACAAGTGAGACACCATTGAAAACAATCCCCATCCCTCTGGGCAAAGGTTAAGAAACAGCTTCCACTCACTCGACAAGGTTCAAACACGGGGCACTTTTAAACACTCTTTTGCACAACACGTTTTGTGGCCACTCCCGCAGAGGAACATCCGTCGGCTGCTCTCCGGGTGGAGCCTCTGGTCAGGCACAGCCGGCTGCTCCGGGGCGAGATGGCAGAGGGTGGGATGTCACAGGTCTGGGGCTGCCTGGGAGCCCAGGGTGGCTTTGGCGGTTCTGCCGGCTCGAGTATCACACTCTCCAGGGATTCAAGATAGGAACCCCACTCTTCTTCCACTCAGTGACGGTGCGAGTCACCCAAAGGGAAAGTTATGTTTGTGCTCCTGCACGCCAAGCACTGTCCCAGGCTGGAAGCGATTAAAGCACGTCTGGCTGGTGGAACTCCATCTGTCTGGCTCAGATTGGCAGGCTGAGTGCCGAGGGGACGGAGGCTCTCTGAGCATCCGTCGGCTCCTCACGTTGATCGGCCTACCTCCCCTATCGATATTACGCCTCGGAAGCTAAAATCGATTCTTCAATGACTCTATTAAGGGCAGGAACCAGACCCTGCGCTTGCTGTGCATGAATAGCTCCCACTGACTCCAGCGAAGATCAGCCCCACATCCTAATAAAAATGCCTGTTTCACCATTTTTAAGCAGGTTCCAACTTGCTTTACTTTACTAAACACTATTTTTTCTTTAAAGGTCTTATTTTCTCATGACTTTCTGAAATCTAAAGACGGCACCATGTTGCACAGCCACAGCCTATTGTTGCTAGGAACCTTTATTATTGGCAATGAAACTGAGGCTAATTAGACAAGATGGAATCAATTGATCAGGTCAGGTAAACAACACGAAGAAGCCGTGCTTGGCATGTGAGCGCTGCTCACGCGAAGGAGGCACTGAAAGCACTAATGGGCCCAGTTCTTACTAGGCAAGTTTTATAGAAGAGAAGTATATTCACCTGTTAGCTGGCACAGAATAAAAAAAATAAAGCGTTAGAGCTGTACTTTTCAAGGTGGGGAACTTAATTGGATTCAGCATCCCAGTTGGGCTTATGCGCCATGATCAATAATCCAGCCACAACAGCGCCTGAATGTAAACGAGCTCTGCTCCGCGCACAGCACCGACCGCTGCCGTCAGCGGTGCGGGGCTTCTGCCGGTACAGCTGGAGCCGGCGGGGGGGCTGCGTCCTCCTTCACCTCTCTAACATCTCGACCCCAATTTGAGCGTTACCACGGGACTTTAAAAACCCACCGGTCTTGCTCTGGTCCCTCACACTAGACAGGGGTGAATTACTGTGTTCAGGCACTGACAAAGCAACCAATAAGTAAAATCAGACCAAAGGAAGAAGAGGTGCTGTGGTTATTAACAGTAAAACGTAACAAATGTGAAAATGGTATCTGGTCTGCTCGCATGTCCACACGATCAGCTTCAAACGGCCAGCACAAAGGTTTTACACAGGCTGTGGAGGGCATCCTTGGACAGCACTTCGTACACATTCTGCCCTTGAGAGAGTCAGTCCTGTTCTTTATTGTTGGCATAGAGGGAAACTGCATCATTTTTAGGTGCACAGAGTGTTGCTTCCAGCAGTCTGAACAGCCAAAAGAGACTGGGTGAGGATAAACAATTCAAACATCTTATACAACCAACCACCAACACTGACGAGCACAGGTTAAGTCCGTTCACGATGGATTTCTACTCCTGGTAGGAGCTCAGGAATCAGCTCTGTAACTCCTGGTCTGTTTTACGCAGCGCCCTGTGCTCTCGGCTCGGCCGGTGGCTGCGGAGAACACGGCACACGGACAGGAGAGGTGGCAGAACAGCGGTGACAAAGGAGGCAGCAGACACGAGGGAAGTCAAAGAGCCAGCGTGCTAATGGTGACAAACCGAACCCGTTCCCGGCATCGAGGCACAATGACTGATGTGGACACGTCCTCCGCTGCAGGATTATGGGGTTTTGTTTACGAAGGGGTAGAGCCCGTTCTCCCGTCGAGGATAATCGCTTCTTCACTTTACTTTCCATCTGACAACGATCTGAGACGGATGAACTTCAGTCCTTGCTTTAACTTCAGTCCAAAGCAGTTACTTATGACAAAGGAAAACAGCATCGACCAGGCAGCGGTGACCCAGCCGGCGGGTCGGCTGAGGCCACAGCGCGGCCATGTGAAGCCAGGTCAGCTGAGGGAGCCACGGTTGTAATCAGATGAGGAAATTAGGCACACTTCCCTCAAAATGAACAATGCAGCAATTTACTTGGGAATCTAAAGAGATGGCAATTACCTTGAGTGCAGTACACTATGGGGGTTTTTTTTAGCACAAACATTTTTATTTTTTTTAGCTCCTGAGAAAGGTGTCAGACCACGGGAACTGTGCGGTGCGGCTTCCACTCACTGCGAGGAGCTGGGAGGGTGCTGCAGCCCGGCACCTGCCCCAGCCCTGGCTGGCTTTGCAAGGGGAAGATTTCCATCATGAAGGAGTCTTTTACTTTGGTAAAATACTTCTTTGGCTAGCTGGCCTGCAGTCAAGTGACAGCAAGAGGCCTGCAGCCTGTTCACACAACCAGTCTTGTGACTTTTGAATGGCTTTGCCACTCATTTATACATTTCTCTAAGTGCACACAAACAAACAAACATCAAAAGACTGATGTGCATCAAAAATTTATCTGGGTGATTCCTGGGAAGACTATAGGCATGGCCCACGAGAAAAGTTCTCAAGTTTTCAGTCTCAGTCAGTGGCCTTGCTCTGACACTCGCCCAGTCAGCAGGATACGGGGTGTGCTGTCAACCCTGGCTCCTGGGGCAGAAACAAACTCTACCCTTCCTGAGGCCGCAAACAACAAACTGGTGATAATATAGACGGCAAGCTCACCTCAGCTATTTTCTATCCTTAACTGTAAGCAACAAGCAGGACAGGTAGATAACTTCCATGGATATGTAAGGAAAGTCAGTCCCTTAAAGCAAGCAAACTCTCCTCTGCAGGGCTAAGGCCCAGCATTTACACACAGAGCACCCCCTGAAAGACCCTGCAGTGGGAGCAGCACAGGCAGTACTCGGGGTCGCAGCGGCAGCCCACTCCGCTAGCCTCTGAGGGTTTTACTCTTTGCCTTTTGCACGCCCTGGGGGGCTCGGCTTGGTCTGATGTTCTGTAAGCACGTCTCTCATCAGCGTTGGAGTCGCGTTGTAGTGGGGAACCCGGCAGACAGGCAGTGTGATCTGAGACCCGCCAGGCTGCCGCTGCGCTGCTCCAGAGCCGGCTCATTTGGGCTGTCCCGACGTCACCCGGTGAGCAAATCACCTGGATGTCATCTTACGCTAAATATACAACAGAAAATAACCCCCAAACTGGAAGGTGCTCAGGTACCATAGCGACAGGCACAGTTTGAGAACACAGAAAAGTCTTGCTTAAGGGCTTCAATTAGCTTCCAACTAAGATGATTACAACATTTCCTGGGGGGCAAGGAATCCTTCAAAGAGAATCAAATCAAAACACGCAGCTGCATGGACGTCCTGGCCACGAACAGTGTCTCGCGTCTCCTGCGCAGGGCTCTGCTCCTTGGGCGCAGTGCGGGTCCCTCCGGAGAGCAGCTCCCCATCCAGAGAGGGGACAGCCTCATCCCGTGAGGGGACAGCCTCGCCCTGCCCGGTCTTTGCTGGGGACGCCGAGGTGGCAGGCGCTGGCCTGCCCTAGCCCAAGGGACAGGGCTCTGCTCTCTCTAACCAAACAGCATTTTCTTCTCACTGCCTTTATTTCCACATCACTTCAAGCATCTTAGAAACTTTCCAGAGACCTCCAGCACTTTCACTCATGTTTTTCTCGGGAAGAAGAGCAAAGCTGGAAGGGCGAGGCAGCCCGTGCAGCAAACGCGCTCCGTCGCAGGACGAGCTGCTCGGGAGCGGAGCCCACCCCGCTGCTCTGACCCACAGGAACAGTTCCCTCAGCCCACCATCCTGCACCGCCTGGAACTGAGTCACCACTTGAAAGGATTATTCACTTCCAGCTGCGTTCAGCCTAATTTCCTTTGTGCAACAGTGTGTTTAATTGCAGAGATTCCAATTTACTGTTGCCGAGTACAGGCCCAACTCTAAGGATAAATTAAAATGACAGCTCCACAGGCAGTCCGGAATTTAACTTTCTGACTTATCTGATTTGATTCAGAGACAAATATTTAAATCCAGCCAAGGAAACAGACAGTCTATTTCTAAGAAGTTCCAGCTGGAATAGGGAAAAAGGATTTTGCAGGAAGACAGGCTGCAACAACTAGTGCACTGTCATGCTCCTGGCGGGCATGGATCATCCCCTGAGCAGAGTTCCAGGAGCTACACTCCTCCTCCAAAAGACTCTCACGTTTGGTTTTCTTGGTGGCTTTTTTCCCCTTTAGTGAAAAACTGCTTTGCTATATGGAGAGGAAGAGGTTTTACTTTTAAATCTCCTTTGTACAATTCCCCTGATCTCTTTTCAAGGGAGAGAGGTAAGCACCGAGCCTGCCGAGGGAAACGCACCACGTCTACTGTGATTTGCTGCCAAGAAGGCAACGGTGCTTTTATTTTTCTTGTAATCACGACTGACTCTGCGCTCCCGTCCGCAGAGCAGGCCGGGATTCATCTCACCCTGCCTAAGCTGCCAGGAGGTGTCCCTGCCCCATCCACAGTCCCACCGGTGCTCCCTGTAGCCTGGGAGGAGAGGGGAGCCTTCCCTGTAGGAGCTTCAGCCCTTCCCCACACCCACGCTCGTTATTTCTGGTGAGACAGATGAAAGTGAATTAAAAAAAAAAAATAAATCAAAAAGATTCATTTTGAATTTTGAACTCTGAAAATTCAAACCTGATTTCTAATAACCTGTTTTTTTCAGGCAAATAATCAGAGCACTCCAACTTTTAGCACAACAGCATCCCGTGATCGAGGGGCAGACCCTCAGTGAGGCCGCTGCCAAGGAAAGCACTCGGCTTTCGGGATACTCCTCGAGCGAGCGGCTGCCGGAGAGGCTCTCGCCGCCCCACGAGAGGAAACGGCTGTGAGCGGCAGCCACGGTGCCAGCGAGGAGGTTACACAAGTGGCCCGACTGTGCCGTGTCCACTGCCGGCAGGGCAGCGAGCCAGCCCTGCTCTGGGCCTGGCACGACCTGCAGCCCCCAGGCAGTCCCGCCAAGCTCGCCATGTGTTCGCGGCACACGTGGAGGTGGACGCTGGCACGGGAACTCCCAGCCACGCAGGAGGGTGGCCGGCCAGGACGGGCCCGAAGTCACCGTGACCTTCACCGCCACGGCAGGCTCGCCCGGCCGCAGGCTGGCTGACCGGCCCGCCTCCTCGGCAGACAGACAGACAGATGGACGCAGCAGTGCGTAGACTGGCCCTGTCCCAGCGCTGCGGTCACTCTGGGGCCATCACGGGTGACGGGGCAGCTCTCCCTTGTGGCACGGCCAGGCCCAGGCAGGCTCCCGGCAGGGGAGCTGGCGCTGTACCCACAGCCCACAGCCTTGGGGATTTAGCCGGGGTTTGCTCTGTAGCCTCGAGGCTTTAATGGGGTTTTACTCCACAGTCCTGGGACTTCAGTTGGGTTTTGCTCCCGCACACCCCTCCCACACCCCACCTGCATCTCACCGGCTCCCAGCTGCCTGCTCCCCGGCCTCCCCTCCCGCCTGGCGGGGCCTGCCCAGTGCTGGGGTCCTGGGCGCCCCGACTCTGCGTGTCCACCACAAAACAAGCTCCGTTACCCGTCAGGTCACCTGTGAGTACGAAGCTGGAGACACAAGATTTGAACAAGAGTTCAGTGTCTCTGCACTGACTCTGGAGGGAGAAGGGGAGGCTCCCTGAATCCTGTCTGGAGGGAATGTGCGTAACTGGGGGAATTTCTGAGATGCTGGCGCTGGCATTGCACAGCCCAGACGTGTCACTGCAGCAGGTCCTTCTGCAAGACACGGCGTCAGTAGTGCACACAGGCTGTGCAGATACAGCCACGTACAGTGTGACCGTCCCCGACATCGGGTTATAAATAGTGCATCGTTAACCATCAAAACGTCTGCATTTTCACTTCACTGAATGATTAAACACACTTCAATTACACCATTCCAAGGCCCCCCAGATGGTGGGCACAGAGAGCAGCACGGGCATGTCAGAGCAGTCGGGCTGACTGACCTGATCCCAGCCGTTCCGATTCCCAGAACGGATCCGTGCTGGGAAAAGCAAGTCAAAAGCGGCACTGAAATGAGCCCCAAGTAGCAGAAACATAAAGGAAACAAAATGCAGTTCTGAATCTGTAAATACCTTCTGGACCATCACAGAAGCAGTTTACACTTCCTGTGAGGACGTGACGAGAGTTTAATTCCCAGCAATTTGCGGAGAGGTTGGTACAAGTGCTCGTAGGTAGCGCAAAAGTGCACTGCATTCCAGGCTCACTGCGCAGCGGAGCCAGAGAACAGGGAGAGGAAGAATCACCCATCCCCACAGACACCCTCAAAGAGAATTTTAAGCCGTTTTCCAAAAGCACAGAATAAAAAGGCTGCCAGAGAGCTGAGGCTGCTCACAGACAGGTCTGCACCTGCATCAGCATTCACAGAGAGTCAGCTACCACGCCAGACACAGCTCCTCTGTTCACAACACTCCGACTCCGGACTCAACCCCCGCACCTGCGAGCAGGTGATCAGCTCACTCCGTGCCCCTCAGAGCTACAGGAAGCTTGTCTCTACCGACACCAGCCTGCCCGAAACCCAGTGAAAGGCTCAGATCTCTCCTAATGCCCGGTAGGCTGCAATACAACCGTATCTCCAAAAATGAGCTTTTTAAGCAACGCACACTTTTTTTCCCTTTTGTTTGCCACCCCCCAGTGGCTGGGTTCCATCAGAACCTGCCCCAGCCAAAGGCTCCCCCAGGGAAGGCACTGAAGAGTAATGAGGAAGTGATGCAGTAGACGAGGTGCTGCACAGCAAAAGCCGACGGTCACCCGGACGCGGCACGTACCTGGATGTATCGCAAGGCACTCCTTAGGACGCTGAGGTTTGAGGTCTTCTTGTCGTCTACGTTGGGGATGTTGCGTTTTAATGTCTCAAAGCACTCTTTCAAATGTGCACGTCTAAAGAAAACACAGGTGGTTTGTCAGCGTGTGGGAGGCACCAGGAAACGGTTCAAACCCAGCAAAGCACCGACACGCGTGCATCGTGGTCACCGGCACCACCTCTGCCGGTCTCAACACCTCAACCAGCTGAAGGCAGCAGGGACTACAGGGCCATACGCCGGGATTCCAGCCCCAGCTTTGTTAGGAAACAGCTGCATGGTATCCAGAGAACCAGCCCTGTGCTGCTGCTGCCGCTTGCACTGCATTGCCAATTTAGCCAGTTAGAGTCTTGGATCAGGAACTGGTCTTTATTCTGTATTCACACTGTTCATTGATCCCAGATCTCATCTATTTTATTACTTTAAATCAAAAGGGAAGTGACACTGTTATACACGTGGGGATTTACTTTGCGGGATCAGGGCTTTGCAGGGTTATTGTAATGCAACTGAGCAGTCAAGGAAAACAATCTGGGAAGGGAGAGATGCAGAACTGAGCTATAAGAGAGCAAAGCAATACTGCAAGATTCATTGAAAGTCACGCAGAATTTTGTTCAGGTTATTTGTTGAAAAACAAACAAACAAACAAAAAACGCCAAAGCCAAACAAATATTAACAGATTATAAGCCAAAAAAAAAACAAAAAGAAAAATAAAAGGAAGGTGAATTATAATTAAAATAAAAAAACGAACAACAAACCCCTGGCTTTCTACGCACCTGTTCTTCTCCAATTTATTATGTACTTCCCTGGTCCCAACCCTGTAACCCAAACAGAACAAAGATAAACTCAGTGTCAGGTTTAAAACTACTGCCATTCAACCTGTACTTTCAGCCAAGTGTGTATGTCTAAGAGATACAGGTCAAGATTAAAGAGCAATAGAGGTGTTCAGATATCGCTGCTTTAAAATTACCTGCATATGTATTTCTACCTATGCTGCATCAAGATAAAATCCACACTTCACACGCACGTTGGCCGGGATAAGCATGACATGTACGCAGCACACGGGATACCACCAGGTGTAACATGCGCACAGACACGGCTGCTGTCAACAGCGGGGACAGACACAAAGTATGAACGTGGGTATTTACACAGTGCCAGACAGCCCGGATTCTGACCCATTTCCGATCTACGCCTGCACTCCGCTGGAGCTTTCAAGTGTCTTCCACACCCTATGCAAAGTAATTTTCTGGCTTAAAATCTACCAACATTGAGGTGAATGTTTCAGGAGACACGTTAATATTCAGGTCTTTAGAAATAAATATTTGGCAACCATTTCCCATGAAACAGCAGCTGAAAAAGACAAGGAGCAGGGACCTTGGGGTGACCCATCAATGCATGTTTTGGGAAACCTCTGCAGCTGGCTCAGCACCAGGCAGGTATCTCTCTGCTGCGCCTCTGCCAAGAGCTGGAGGAATCCTGCTTGTAAAACGACGATTCCGGCAGGGACGGTGCAGTGGTGCCGCTCTCTGCACCGGGACAACAGCCCTCCCAGCTCCCCAGGAGCAGTTTGCTGGTGCGGTCGCAGCCGTCCCAGCGCCAGCTCCTGGGAGAGCTGCCGCTCAGAGCCAGGCTCCCGCAGCCTTCCCCAGAGTCCCTGCGCCGTCAGAACGCCCCCTGCACCCGTCTGAGCCCCCACAGCAACGCCGGCCACACCTTCTCGTGATTGCAGCACAAATACCCCCATCCTTTCTGCAGCAGAGCCTTCTACAGACAAGCTCTAAAGACCACAATCTATCCCAGAGGAGCTGTGCTGGCACTTCACAAAGGCCTTTACCTTTACTAATTCTTATCTACATCACTTTCGCTGTTTCCTTCCATGCATTTTTGGATCTCTCCACACCAAAGGACACTACGAACCTTTTTATTGTCCACTACATCCTGCATCTCTTTCTGCTCTCTCAAGATGATACTGAAACTCCCTCTCCTTGCACAAGCGCCGTCCGCGGGGCAGGTCAGCACCCTGCCTAGCCCCATGCTCCTGCTCCTCTCAACAGGATACCGGGGCTTCTCCGTTACAGCTCAGAGCAAATGCCCTAAGGACCAGAGGACCTGGGGAAAAGAGAGGGAACTGCTACATCCTGACCATCTGAAACATTCCAAACAAAGCCCCTTCTGGGAGGGAGCAAAAGGCCAGATTTTGACCTGGTCAAAACATCTCCCAAGCAGGTCACCAGCCCGGAAAGCATGGGCCTCGTCTGTCAGCAGCACGGAAGCTTGAGCCCTACTGGAGCGGGACGTGGCTGCCGCTGCTCCTCAAGAGGGGCCTCCAGCCGGCATTCTGTCCAGCAGCACCTCCTCTGCACCCCTCGGCAGATCCCCACCCCTGCCCCAAAACCCAGGGCTCGTTTGCTTTAGTGCAGCGAACGGGCGAGACACCCAGTGCGATTCTCTGCCCAGCCTCCGTGGGATGGCCACGCCAGCTCAAACACCAGTGCAGAGAGGAGCCACCTGCCAGCTGCAGGCAGTCGGGACGGTCGTCAGAGGTCGGAACAACATGGCCCAGGAGGAAAGACTGAACAGATCCAAGTCATTTATCCTGCAGGAAGGAACACAGAGGGGCCAGGGGAAGCAATGGAAAGTTTGCTGCAAAGAAGGGAACGATTTGGTCTCCCAACGCACAAGAACTAACACCAGATACGTATTCGGATACTGTGGGCTGGAAATAACCCCTAAGGAGACGACAGAGTCTCCACCAGCCAACGCCCTTAAGAACAAGTGAGAACAAACACTAACCTGGAGTAACATCAGAGTCACAAGAGCTGTCCGAGGGGAGGACGTCCTTGACAGCCTCCAGTCCCTCCCGGCTGCAGGAGCTCTGAACAAGCAGGAGCCCTGAGCACTCACAGCACTGGGAACTGAAATGGCAGCTAAGGTGATGGCTGCCCTGGGAAATAAAGCCTTCCCAGACCATATCCCAGTTTCCAAGGAAGTTCCTGCAGGCAGCACTGCTGTACGACTTCCCTGACCAGTATAAGCAGAGATCTTTTGCCAAACCTAGTACCAGACGCTGCCTGAGATCAGACAGGCAGTGCCAGTACCTGCTTTCTATGACAGCTCTGGCTTGGAAAAAGCAACCCTTGTACAGAATCCTACAGTGTGCAGTCGGGGAGGAAAAATAAAAAACATCAAGCTAAGAAACCCTACTATCAAAAGACCAGACAAGACATCCAAAAATCCACAGATCTTGCTATATCCTGATCTGACAACTCTTTGCAAAACCAGCAGCTACTCCTGGCCGAAGTCGCTTTCGGTATCAGTTTTGTCCGCCCCTCCCAGAAGCACAAGGTGCACTCACCCTCCAGGTCTCTTCTTCTGCTCGTTTGGTTTCGTGTCTTCTGTCGGAGCCAGCTTCAGGGCGCCGAGCGGCTGGGGGGCTCCTGGGTGCTGCAGAGGCTGCGGAGGCTGGGGCTGGATGGGCTGCTGAACCACATGGTGCTGGGAGATGGCCAGCACCGGCGCTGCGTAATGCTGGAGTTGCTTGGGGCTGCCCGATGGGGGGGTAGCAGCTTTCCCATCCGGCAGGAGCGGGCCTGGCGGCCTCTGGATGACCGGTGCCACCGAAGAGGCTTCCTTGGTGACGGTGGGAGTGCTTAGGAGAGGCTGGTGGCGTTGTACGAGCGGCGGGGACAGGGCGGTCTGGGCTGCCTGCTGTGGGGGGCTGGTGACAACAGGGATGGGAATGACGGNGGTTGGGGGGGAGATGGGCACCAGCAGTTCACTCCGGGGCTCCTCAGGGGGAAGGGCGCTGTTGGCCCGCGGCGCGCTGGCCTTGCCGGTCTTCTTCTGCTCCTGCTCCCTCTCCAGACGGAGGTTCTCGTGCTTCTCATTCTCCTCTGGAAGAGAAACAGGACAGTGATTAACGGCGCTTCCCCGGCCTTCCCACCCACAGGCCTCCTACCAGGCCGGTGACGAGCTGCTGGTTCCTGAGAGGGAAGTGGAGGCCACAGGGCAATGCAGCCCAGCCCACGGCAGGACCTGCGGCCCCGGAGATCCATCCCGTGTCCCAGACGTGCTGCCCCTTCCACCCATTGCCCTTTCACTCCAGCACTGACTATTTGAATGTACACCACGTGCTGCCCCTACGTTCAGCCCTAGAACAAGCTGCCGGGGCAACTCCTGGCTCCTCTGCCATTTGCAGCAACACCAACATCTCTGGGGATGCCACCAAAGCAACAGGAGCTGAAAAGCAAGACTTCACCGCACCAACCTCCTTCTCCCCTGTCCCAGCACCGCATGAAACTGCCTGAGCCAGCCCCTTCCCATGCCCACAGCCCAAACACACAAACGGCGAAGCCCTTCTGCCCACGGCAAACATCTCTGAGCTGAACAAGGTCAGTGGGCCTCTGAGAGCTGGGGCAGCACCTGGCCAGGAGTCTGCGCCTGCTCCTCAGCAGGACCAGCCCCCGGCTGCCCTTGCGCAAGCTCGCAGGGATGGGACCCCAGGCGATGCTCACAACACCTACCCAAAGCCCTGTGTCCATGCGTACCCACATCACTGTGATGTCCCGTACAGCAGCGGAATCGATCCGCAACAGAGCGCTTTCAGTTCTTCCTTTTCTGTTCTTAAATCGGCCAAGAGCTGTTGAGCACTTTACCAAGGAGCCCACCCTGGCCCCAGGACAGCCGCAGGACAACTGTGATGTTTGCTCCCAGGGAGGTATAGACCAGCCCAGAGAACAACCCTAAGAGTAACCTGGGGAAAAAGTGCATTTCAGGATCGCCTTCTAAAGAGAAGTTTGAGCGTGGGAGACAAGGAAACCTTGTGAGGCAGGTGACCCTGCTCCCAGCTCTCCCGGCACTGACCCAGGGCACCCAACGGCCAGAGATAAACAGCAGCTTCAGGCCTGCGGCTGGTGGAACAAACACCCCAGGCAGGGCAGGTTCTTCAGGTTAAAATACTCTGTATTTTATACCATCAAACGTAAATCTTAGCTCAATGGACTTTACGTTGACACAAATGCGCCAGGGCACTTCTTTACTGCTGTGGATTTTATTCAAGCTCTTTAACTTGGCTTTGATGTGTGTACGGCCCTGTCTGTTTTTGGAACACCGGACAAAGTAAATGAAATCTGTGTGGCCCAACTAGCAAAATAAACCTCATTAAATGTGATCCAGGTCTCCGGCTTCAATTGTGCGAATGTGGCACAAATGAAATTTATTTATACAAGTCCTGTGGCGCCAGCGGCCCTGGCACCTCGGCATCTCACAGCCTTAATCAAGTATCTCCAGACTCGCTGTCCATGAAGCTCAGCAGATCCCATTCCTGACAGCCTCCAAGGAATTGCCATAGAAAACGGTGCATCAACGGCATGCTTGGAGTTGTCGCTTCTTCACAGTAACCTACAAGTACTCGGAAGATGAACTCGTACTTCATCAAGCAAGGGATCGGAGAAATGACGCGCACAGCCTGGCAGCCTGTCTTACAGAGTGGCCAATACCAGGCCATTCAGAGGAAGCTCTCAGAAACATCTCTATCCACAGGAGAAGCTTGGGCTTGACCTAAGCGCCAAAGTCAGAGCGTATATTTAGGAAACTTGAGAGAAAAGGACACACACTGCAACCTGGAATCACCATAATTACGCAACCCCCCAGTTATCTTCAAGCAGCAGCTCTGTTAAACACAGCACATGGAACAGGGGGAAAAGGGCCCCCTGTGAAGGCCACCTCAACATCAGTGGAGCTCTCAAGTCCCTCCAGGCTGCCCAAGCGGCCCTGCCACTGCCTGGGCACCTCAGCCAGGCTGGGGTGTGGAGGGGTGCAGAGGAAAAGCACCAGCAAGAGCAATAAAGGGAACGAAACTTCTCCTCCTGGTTCTGACTGACCTTTGGTACGCGTGACCGCACAGCGTCACTGGCCCCAAGTCACAGTCAACGTGACTTCCTGGAGCTCCCCTCAGCCCAGGATTGCTGTGGCGCACACCACGTCCCTCCAGTCCTCATCGGCGCGCTTTTGCCCGGCTCTGCTCACCCGGCTGCCTGAACAGCTCCGACCAGAGACAGGTCGGGCCAGGCCACAGCGCATCCCAGACCCCAGCGCAGAGGAGGCTGGCGAGGAGCCCCCGAAAGGATGCGGGGCAGCAACTGTGGGGAGGGCAGCCCGGTCCCGTACCTGCTGCTGGAGTGGGCAAGGGGGGAGAACTTCAAACCTTAGCAGCCCCAGTTAACTCAGCCCGAACATGCAGAACTCGTGAGCCCAAGAAGGAGGTCGGGCAGCCAGCCAGCTCGTAAACACCGTCCTGCACACAAGGGGAGCGCAGCACCTGGATTGAGCTCCAGCACCACGGCGGCACCATCCAAGTGAGCTCAACACCTGACTGACCGCAAACGTCAGGTTGTTCAAACAGAAGCCCACAGTCCGCACGCAATATCCCTCTGCCCTGAGATACTTTGAGAAAATGTAATTAACATCTCCCTAAAGGAAGGAGGAAAGCGGGGCAGAGTGGCAGAAATTCCAGAAGGAATCCCCTGATGTAAACAACATCAATCTCAGCTACGTATGAGTTCAGACTGAACAACACTAATAACTAATAACTGAAAGCCCTTTGTCTGCAATTCTTTTGCTCCAGTTTGCCGCTTGCTCGGCAGCCAGCGCCGAGGCGATGGCCCTGGCACAGGACGCACGAGGAAATTCAGCCCTGCTGACCTGCTGACTAATCCACCGCGTTTCCCCCGCGTGTGCTCGGCCGGGCAGCCCATGCAGGTCGCCTGAGTCTGGGAAGGGGGGGAGCGTCCCAGGGCCGACGCGGGGTCAAAGACCACAGAGAGCAAACTAGCTCAGGCCGGGCAGGAGGGCAGCGGCAAAGCAGTCGGCCAACGGGAGCTCCCGGCGCTGCTCGAGCTCTGGAAGGCACAGCGACCCTGCCCACACTGGATTCTCTCCTGAACCGGCTTCTGTCGCGCCAGCAGAGGAGAGAACCTGGAGAGGAGCCCTCGGCCGAGGTCTGCTCCAATGGCAACCAGTGCTCCCCAGGGCATGAGCCGGAGCCGGCAGTGGAACCCCTACAGTGAGTGATTTTCATGCACCGGGGCAGCTGAGAGAGCAGGGAAGCGAGGTTACCAACCCACACTGCCGAGCAGAAATATTTATGGAAATGTCTCTGTGAAGCAGGTGCAGCCCTCGGGCTGCTGACAAGCTGCCAACCAGGCCTTTGGTATTGCAAATCTTGAGCTCCCTTGAGCTAAGGGGTTTATTTCAAGGATTTTTTTGATTTTTTTTTTAGTTAAAATCTGACCCCAGTGAGCCAATGTCTTCTGTGTCTGACTTGGCCACAGGCAAAAATTACCCTGGCTACTGACTCCTCCTGCCAGCGAGGGGACCACAGGGTCTCTAGGCCATCGCACCCTTAACACACCCGCTGTGGGACAGACACTGCCACAGAGCCAGGAAGATCTGTCCCCTGCTTGCTCTGTACTCACACCTTGACAAGAGACTAAAGATACACTTTAAAAAAAGCCCCCTAAAGCCCTTTGGTTTTCCATATGAAGGAAGTTCACCCACTTTCCTTCTCAGATACAGATGAGGGGCAACCGGCGTCCCGCGCGCTCAGACACTGGGGGCACGAGCTCTGCAAGCTCAGGTTGCAGGAAGCACGCAAGGCTTAGGGCATTTTGTGGGGCTCAGACGGAGAGCTGAACTGGACGTGCACACCAAAATGGTATGTCATTTCCACTCTTTCCTGACACCTCATCGCAGGGACCAAGGACTGAACAAGCCCAGAGAGTGAAACAGCCTCGCGAACCCTCAGGGCTCTGCACCACCACCGAGGCTCAAGGGGACAAGGACCCTCACCCTGCCCACACCACCCTGCCTGCCCAAAGGCCCACGTCACCGAGCAGGGACCCCAGCTCTCGGCCACGCACCGAGGGGGTACATCCACCCTGAAGAGGGACGACAGCAACGCCCGCAGCAACAGGGTGGAGCAGCAGCTCTTGTCGTAGGAGGACATGGAATCAGGGTCAGCGTTCCTGACCAGTGCACTGCTGCTATTTCAGGGCCCTGACAGTCCTGGAATACACGGCGCCAGGCACTCTTAATTTGTTACCTAATAATCTGCCGAGTTTAAATTTATCTCCTCCCTTTTGCCTGCCCTGGAAATGCCACCGCCTGTAGCTGCGAGCGGTGCCAGCACAGGCAGCAGCGGCACGGGCAGGGCCACATGTGCCTCTGGGCCGGCAGCGAGCAGGGCACGGCACCCGGCCTCCCGCTGGCATGAACGTGCCTTCATGGAACATCAGTGCCCTTTCAATGCTCCTATTTTCTACTAGGGACGCTCTCAGTACTCGGAATTTATCAGCGGCATATGTGTTTGCATAACCAAGCATCTTACCTCTCTGCGTGCTTCAAGATCCCTCCCCAGCACCAAGGGAGAATGTCACTCAATTCCATGAACAGTCAGGCACCGGCACTTCCATGGGGTAATTTTCTGGGTAGTCTCTGAATCACTCGATGCTTCTGGGAGCTTATACTGCACAACACGAGCTGCTGCAGGCCCAGAGCAGCGTGCCCTGGGTTTCACTCACATTGGTTCTACAGCAGCACAGCCATCCATAGGAGTCACTCTGGGTCACACCAGGAGGGTGCTGGGGACAGGAAGAATCTCCAGGTATTTTCCATTTCCAAGGCTGGCCTGGCTGTGCTCAGGGAGGGGGACGGCCATGAGAGGAAGGGCAGCTGGGGCCTGAAGGCTGGTTCCTGTTTCTGCAGGTCCCAGACTCCAGAGGGGAGGGCTAGGAAAGGGAAGATAAGAACAGTCAGCAGCACTGGAGACCAGCAGCGGCCAGCTGGAGAGGTACCTCTGAGTCATAACTCAGGCTGCTGACACAAGAGGCCGTGCCAGCAAAGCTGCTGGTGCTTCCGAAGCACCTAGGAACCAGCTGGAGGACTGAGACCACTCTGAGATCCCCTTTCTCCGAGCCCCCCTGAATTCTGGCTGGCAATAGTACAACATCAGCCCAACTCTTCTCGCCCATCTTTGCTAAAAGCACTTCGTTCAGCACCCACCCATCTGCACTGTTGTTTCTCCTTCAGTTCCGTGGCAGTCCTGAGACACGGCCATTCCTCCCTGAACCCTCCGGTTCTGTGGCACTCCTGGGACATGGCATTGCCCCCTGAATCCCTGGAGCTGCGGCAGAGCTGAGTCGAGTCAGTGACACCACGGGACAGAGCCGAGCTGGTGACACTATGGATCAGAGCTGAGCCGGTGACACCACAGGACAGAGCAGGCTCCAAGGCACCCAACAGCTCTTTAGCAAGACCCTCCCTGCTGCTGCTCACCCAGGTGCCGGGTCCAGATCTCTGCCTGACACCAAAACACGCCATTTTCCCTCCTGTTATCACAGACTGGGCCACAAACACTGTGCTCTCAAAGAGGGACTGAACTGCACTTCAAGAGCGCACTTCTCCCGAAGGATGCTGAAATGCTTCATGATTAGAAGTCAGATCTCGTGACACACTCCAGAGGAGTGAGGGCTAAGCCAACCCTCCTGGGATTTCAGTTTCAGGGTTTTAGAGACGCCAGCTCCTACTTGATACTCTCTGCTGAGCTCTCCTCACTACACCAGCACATCACACTCCTCACACCTCATCTGCAGGTCATGTCACTGTTCACTATGAACAACAAAAATAGTTGAATCTCTGTTGTCTCAGCCAGAGGATGATGACACCTTTATGTCATATCAGTAAAAGTAACCGAAAATCAGCCTTCACATAAATCCCCCTTTTAGCACCAACCAACACAGACCACTGGTGATTTCACCTCGATAGGCTTATCTGTAACTCCTAGAAATCAAAATGACCTCAGTATCCAAACCTGAAATAAATCAGAGAAATGACAAGATGCTCCTCTTGTCTGGAAAAAATCTAGGGAGCAGACACAGTTCATTCCTACTTTATGGAGACAGATGGCTTACAAGGAAGTATTTGTCTTCAACAAAACCATGGAGGCTCCCAGCATGCAGAAAGGAACGCTGGAAAGGCCCTCACGAAATCTCATTGCTCATCTCCCAAGCCCCAAAGAAGAGCTGACCATAACTAAGTAATACCTGGCAGACGTCTCCCAAAGCAACAACTTCTGAAGTCTCTATGGATAATTTACATTGTGCTTTAATTTGCTGTTCCAGCGCTTAACTGAACCCCTGAATCAGCTCCGCAAAGCCATTAGAGCTGCCTTTTAGTTACAACCAACTCTCAGCGGACAGAAGAAAGAAATAAAGGGCCAGGATTTAGCAGCACTACAAAGGAAAAGAAAACAGATCAAGACTGCTAAAAAAACCTCTAAACCATAGCGGAGAGCCCACCCCGGCGCCTTCAAGCCACAGAGGTGTCAAGCACAGTCTCTGCTGCGGCACCGACGCTCGGCAGGCTGGGCCCAGGTGAAGCCGTCGGACCTTCTCGCGGGGCTCAGGACAAGCGGAGGGAAGGCCTGGCTCTGGCAGGCGGAGCGGCACCGACACCACGCGATGGGCTCCTGCTGCTCCCGCGGCTGGGGAGCCCGCGCCGGGCAGATGACCAGCGAGGGGCTGCCTCGGCGCTCTTCACTGGGCATCGGCACGTTTAAGAAGCAGAGACACCGCGGCGTGGTCTGATAAGCTGCTGTCTGCACGTCAAGCAGCTTCTGCGCCGCAGTTCAGAGCAACAACTGCCCCTCCTGGCCCTGGGACAACGTGACACACGCTGACGTCTGCAGGAGGGCGGCCAGCGATGATGTGCTTTAAATGTGCTGGTCAGAGAGGACTGGTAAACACGAGCCACTGAACAACCCCGTTACAAACAAACTATGTACTCTTAAAACAAAACAAAAAGCCCAGACGCTTGATGTGCTCACAGAAGAGACCCCAAGACCCCACTTCACCTCATCCCCACAGGTCTGCACACCCAGCCCCGAGTCAGACACCACACCGCTGGCATCTCACACAGGCTGGAAGCAAAGGCAGGTTAAATGACTTCATGTCACACCCTGATTCATGGTAAAACCGGATCTGTCGGTTCGTGACCAGCCGGTCAGGTGAGCGTTATTTGCTCAACACCGCCTCACGTAATGTTCCTTGATCCCGTGACGAGAAGTAGAGCCCACTGCTGCCCCTCGTCCCAGGGCTGCGCACGGGGCTGTTTCCAAGGGCTGCTCACACCAGTCAGCTCTTGTCTCAAGGAAATGAATGGAAATGTGCAGATTACCCTTCAGAATCCCACCTCCAGACTTGAAAAAGAGAAGCACGTGAGAATCTAAGGGCACCTGCCCATCAAAGCACAACACATGTGCACAGGAGTTGGAGGTTCTCCTCCAGCACCCAAATTGGCGGCACCAGATCCCTGCCAGCCCTGAACTCACGCAGACATCGCTCTGCCACAGAGCAAGGCTCTTCCCAAAGTTCAGTCAGTGTGCTGGAACTCCCAGAGGACAAGCAGGTTCCCGGATCAGGCTACATCCTCCTGCAGCACACGTTACAGCATCCCCGTGACTCTGCCCACCTTCAGAGCACAACCTGGACCCTACAGCATCACCTGCCGGTGGGCCAGGCCCATGCTAAACGTGTGCTCCTCATCAAAAATCCCCATACGGTCTTTGGTCACTCGGCTTCCTGCAAATGGACAAGGGCTCCATCTGCATCATATCTAAAACCCCAGCGTGACCTCAGGAGCAAGATCCTGCCAGGATCCCGAACCAGGGGGTTTTGTGCTGCACTGGGAAAACCTGGTGTCCTTTAAGCCACACAAACTCTCAGAGATCAGTCTGGAGACTTCATGAGCAAGGACACGCTGCTAGCAAGCTAAGTGGGTACATGGAGCAAACAGAACCAAGAACGTGACCAAAACTTCACACGGCGGACAGGACATCGAGTTCAGATGGTCCTGTTCACAGGAGGCGGTTTTGGAAAGGCGGGGGTGAGCGCTATAAAGACTCATTGCCACAAGATACCCCTAAGAGGATCAGCGCTCTCCTCAACTTGAAAAGAAAACCACAAATGTTGTGATGTTTACAAAACTGTCAGGTTTCAGGAAGTTGAACGTTTTAGAGACCAAAGGCAAGCGATTGCCCCACAGGAGAGAGAAAGGCACCAGCGGGGCAAGGATTCCATGGATTCGGCAGCCGACACCAGCTCCAGAAAGTGAAGTTTGTGCTCATCCCTAGCAAAGCTCTTCCCACTCCCCGCTGTGGCACCAGCACCCTCGCCGCTGCAGCTCCTGGAACCTTTGGGAAGAAGCAAGCTTCACACTACTCATCCAGAGGGGCTTTAACTCCTCCTAAAGAATTGCAGGCGGCTGTGCTGCCGGCAGCACGCCAGCCACAGCCCAGGACGCGCCCACAGGCACCCAGAGACGCTCAGGACCTGTGCACATCCTGAGCTGGCCAGACAAGCGGCAGCTGTGGCCCGGGAGCCCTGTGGGTTTTCTGCAGACGTGTCCCAGCACCGTACTGGTGAGACTTGTCAAGAGACACTGGAGGAGGACCTCCCCGAGCACAGCACCCAGCCCGAGCCGGTCTTCCTCAGCCATCGGCGTGAGGTGGGTGGCACTGCGGCCAACGGAGACCTTTCTGGTCACCACGCATCCCGTTATCAGGCCCAGGCAGTGCAGCTGTGTGCCAAGATGGCAGCGAGATGAGATGGGAAGAGAGCAGAGCAACGCTCGCTGTTGGGTCACCACCCTTGCGGGCAAGGTTAGAAAAAGTGAAAGGCTCTGAACACAGCGGAGCTGCACCAGGCAGAGCAGGGAGCGCGAGCCCAGCGGGCCGCAGACCAACAGCTGTGGGAAAAATGCTAACAAAACAAGTATCAGTTACTTGCAATTATATATAAGTTCATTTTCTTAGATCATGAAACATTCTTGGATTAACCTAAATTCAAATAAATCAGTCACCCTCTAATTCAAGACAAATGCCTCCAGAGTTTGCAAGTAACAGACAGGAAAAGGACCTCGCTCTGTGGGTTTGTGCCCGCGCAAAAATCTGCATTTACGTGCATGGGAGCCACTTGCTTACGGAAAAAGGGGCAGCAGTGGCAGCAACACCAGGAAGCATGAAAGTGCAGAGGTGGATGAGGCACGAGCGCTTCAAAATCCCAACTCCCAGAACAACCAGCAACACTGAAGGCTGTGGCCAAGGTGCAGCATGTCCAGGGTATGCCCATCACTGCCTTCCTGTGGTGTTCCTATCAGGAGAAATGCATAACAGCAACTGTCCCCCTTGCCTCCCCACAACCTGTTGGATTTTTACCCCAAAATTACTACGATCCAAATACCATTATTACCAGTATCATCACCGACATGACCTCTGTTGTCACTCAGGAGAGCAGCTCTGCTGAGCGTATCGTCGGGAGCGCCGATGACGAGCCAAACCACCAAGGTTTCATTTTCGCCCCATCTCTCGTGTTCTGTATAAATGCGTCCCACGTGTTGGTCAGAAACCCCCTCCGAGCGGCACGAGCCCAACACCAGGCACGCGGCAACCCCAAGGAACTGGCAGGACCCGAGCGGGCCGTGCAGTCATCACACAAGCAAGAGAGCCTCCAAACCACTAGTTTAGGTCAGCGAGTGGCACAAATGTTTATGTTGTGGAAACGTCACCGAGGGCGAGGATTCTACAGATGTTAAAAATCATCGGCCGTGTCCAGGTAGTTCTTTAATTAACGAGCGCACAAATCCCTCTGCCTCAGCCCGTTCCTTGCATTTCATTTGCTCCCCGTTCACCGGGGAGGTAACAGCCAAGCCCTTGTGACACATCCTTCGAACTCCAGCGAGTGTTTCAGCAAAGCCTGAGCTCAGAGCTACCCGTGAACAGCACAACGTGAGGATCCCCACGGCCACGAAGGCTCTTTCGTCCCCAAGGGCCCAGCCACAACCGCACCACGCTGCTGCTGGGCTCTGCCAGGCTCTTACTTCTACAGCTACATCCCAAGCAGATGGATTTACAATCTGCTTTTTTATAGCAATTTGTAATTATATTCTCTGAAATATTAATACATACAACACATAACTTTCAACAGGCTTTGGGTAAACATCTTGCAAACACAGTCTGAACTGTGTTGTAGGCAGTGCCTGACCACCTGGGGACACAGGAGGTGACACCACAGTGTGTGGCCAGAGGCATGGCCAGGGCCGCACCCAGACCCGTTTGGGTGTCCCTGCGGTGGGTCAGCGGCTTCACCCTGGCCACGTAAACCCAACCAGGGCACAAGCAACTCCCCACGGCAACAAGCGGCCCTTGGAGAGCTGAGGGCACAGAACAAGGCTGGCTCTCGTTATAAACTAAGAAAAGCAAAGCCTACGTGGTTTAATTTTCTACTGGTGGAAGAGGCTGAAGGAGCAGGAATAGCCACATATGTACCTGCCTGAGCAACGGCATCGGCTACGGGCGGGGAAACGGGAGGTTCTGCAGCACTTGTGTCAGGTCTGAAAGCACCCAAACACCACGTGCGTGCCCGTGGGAACCAGCGCCTCGGCAAACACGGCAGGACCTGACTTCCCAGTCAAGCCCCGCGAAATGCGGCACCCGGCTGCAGGGACACCGGCACCCTGCCCACGCCCTGGCCCTCTCCTGGCGCCGCAGGGGCTCTGGTGGAAGGAGGGGGCAGAGGTTGGGGTGGGTGTCGATCTCACAGCTTTGCAGACACCGCTTTCCTCCCTGAAGGACAGGATGTCGTTTGGGGTCCGTCGCGGGGCCCTCCCAGCAGCTGTACCTGTGCTGCTGCCCGAAGCTTGAGACCCCCCCGAGCTGCACCCCAGTGACCATCGACCGCGAGAAGAAGCACAGAGCAGTGACAAAAGCTGCTGGCCTGACCTCATGGCAAGTCCAAGGAAAATGTGAAGATCCAACTGCTGTCTGCTCTCAGGGGATCCTTCTTCATCTCCCCTTTTCAGAAAGCTCTCTTCTTCAGCCACAAGCTGCCCATGCAGAAAGCTCTCCCGCCTCGGTCCAGCTGGGAACCGGCCCTCGCACACTCCAGGCAGCCAGAGGAGCGGCCGTGCCTCACACACTAGGATTTCACGTGCAAGCGCAGCCACGCTCCAGGGCACCGGGCATCCCTGCGGAGGGAGCAGCCGCACCTCAACCCTGCTGCCTCCCAAAGCCATTCTGCTCACCCTTCTAAACCTTCCCAGTTTTTCCTTCTATTGGTTTTCTTCCTCAGAAACGATGAACATCTGGCCAAACAACAGCCACCTTCCTGCTTTATTGCCAGGTTTGGAAAAGCAACAGCTGAAGCGCTTATGGTGTTTGACCATCGCGCTGGTGGGACAGCCTGGAGCCCAGCTGGGCAGGCCCAGACGGCACGGCCGCAGAGCACGCTCGCCGCTGCCATGGCAGGGATGCCAGAGCCGGCTCCCGTCCTGCTCTCCCGCCCCAGGCCAAGCGCCCTGCTGCTGCAGCACCTCCCTCACCCTCCCACTCAGCAGTCTCCAGTTTTATTTGACACCGTTGGTGCTGTTCCCAAACTGGAATGATCTGAAGGCCGGGTCGGACCCCCATATAGGCAGCTTAATGCAGAATGTGAACCTTCTCTGAACACATGTCTGGAGGAGGAGCAGCAGAGGAAGAAGGCGGCGAGGGAAGGAAGCCAACCTAGAAGGTTTTATTGTTGCCCAAACAGCCTTTCCCAGCTTGTGCTCTCCCCTGACATCTTCCTGTTACCCAAAGTTCACGCGAGGGCTCCTCCCTCTCATGCCACTCATCTTCCTGGCGCTCACCACTTCCCTGAAGTAGCCACGTTTGCGCTGACGCTGACGCTCCGCCAGCCCGTCCGGTCCTG
>VWZK01017662.1:0-38658 GCA_013396935.1 Baryphthengus martii | reverse complement strand
TCTGAATTCTTTCTTAAACCAGGACACATTTCTAAAAGTTAGCAGATCCCGAAGAAACTGCAAGACAAAAGACAAGGGCTGCAGGAGCCAGCAATCTGGATAATGGCTCTTTAGCTCTTTGTGGGACCCTGTCCCACCTACTTGGTGCACTCACTTTGACCCGATGGCGCTGTCTCCAGCATACATCAGACCTTAGCATGAGCTATGATAGACAACAGCTGAGCAGGAGTGAAGAGCCACATTCCACCCCTTAGTATAGACCAGGCATCTAGTAAACCCATTGCCTCAAGCAAGTGGAAGTACTCACTCCTCTTACCTTGCTGGGGGTGAGAGTAGGGGAAAGGTCTGATCACTTTCACTGAAGTCTAGCTCCACAGATTTAATGATGTGTGTTTTTAACACATTGAGATAAGTGATAAACACATATATACATATTAATAACAAAACTAATAAGAACATAATAATACACCAATCATAGGATGTAACAGAAGATGTGATATGCCAGTTGCAGATAATGCATATTCCATAAAAATGTCATATCAGTGATGTCCAGCAGTCTGTTCAATTTCTGTTGTGATTATGACAACCTGGATGGTATTATGTTTGACAGCAATAGTGATTTGGGTTTGGTATGTAATAGCTTTTTCACAGATGGCAATCAAGGATTCCAGTTCCTCACCTTGAGAGTATACTTCATGTCCCATATTGATCCAGACCAAGCTGTGGGCCAGAATTCCACCAGCACTGATCTGAGGTGTTGGATATGCTGGGCTTCACTGTCCACGTTACAGCAGAGGTTACCAGATCCTCTGGGTTTGTTTGATTATTGCACTGCGCATGAAGATTTCTGTGATGGAACGATACATGTCCCAACGTCAGGATTAGCATTGTGCGACACATGAAGGCTTTTGCCTTTTTAGATGTTGTCAACATTATCACCAGTGAAAACACTTCACCATAGAAAGTTCCAGGGAATGTTCAATGTACTTTCTAGCTGGATACTCTCTGCAGTATGCAGGTTGAATGACAGCTTTTCGCTTATTTGTCTAGGAGTTCAACAGTACCTAGGGAGAGTGAAAGAAGTCCTAGGTCTTGCCTTGAATCCAAGTCTCAGTGATGATTAATGTCACTCCAACAGCATCCACAGTTTCCTATATTTCTTTACCTCAAAAGTTCTCTGAAGTGACTCAGCATTTTCCAATGCTGGGTGTTGAGTTCCCATCCGATCACTTGAATGCCACACAGAGGTATGCAAATCCTCCTGCTGGTGTTGATCAGCATAGGGGATGGTTCATTAGGAAAAATGACTATATCATTTATACTGGGAACAGCTGCAGTGAGCAGTTCTGTGTCAGTACTCAAGGTTCTGTAACCTCCTGTTAAGTTGCTACTTGCCACTAGGTTCTTTTACTTGCCATAGAGGAGAATCGTAGTGGGAATGAGATTTGACAGTGACTCTCCATTCTTCCAGCTCCTTTATCAATTCACTAACAGGATGAACAGAGTCAGAAGATAGCTGATACTGTGCAATATGAACTAGCTTGTTATGGGGTAAAGGAGCAGCTGCTTGCAGCAGATTAGCAGTCAGGGAAGCATTTGTAGGAGGTAAACTGTGGGGCAATGAGGGAGATGTCCCTATTTCCTATTTTCCCCACAAGTCTACCCATGACTGACTCTTCAATATATCTTTGCCTAATAAATTGCAGAAATCTGAAAAGGACTGTCTGTCCCTTAGACAAAATTAGTTTAGCCTTCACCAGTGGGTGGGTGATGTTTCTCCCATTAAAACATACACCTGAAACCAACTGCTCGCTAAGTGGAGGCTGTCCTTCTTAAGTGTCCTTATCTACCATCGCTATATGGGCTATGGAATCAATGAGGTCTGTTGTAAGGTCATAATCATTAACTGTGACAACAGTCTTGGGATCTGGACTCTTCAGCAGTGGGCATAGGGACCACTAATTCCGTGGAAGAATACTGCCAAATCTGAGGAGGAGCTGAGTGAGTCCAAAATACAGCCCCATACAAGCTACTATGAAGAAATCTATGAAGAAATTTAACTCCATCCCAGCCAAAACCAGTACAGCACCAAAGACGTGCTTCTTTGAGCTGTGGTCCAGATCCAGTTGCTGGCACTTAGACCTCCATATGCAAACATATACACTGAATATGCACACATATACACCTCACCCAGAAAGACAGTAAGAAATAGATTTTAGTAAGATGACACAACTGACAGTACTGATTTGGTGGAGGGCATATCCATACAAGCATACTGACCTGCTTACCCACCACTGGCTGCTTTTCACAGAATCACAGAGCGGTTGAGTTTGGGAGGGACCTCTGGAAGTCACCTGGTCTGAAACCCTGTCAAAGAAGGGCCACCTAGGGTCAGTTGTCAGGACCATGTCCAGGTGGTTTTTGAGTATCTGCAAGGAAGCCAACTCCACAACCACCCTGGATAACCTGTTTCAGTGCTCAATCATTCTCATGGTAAAAAAAGCGTTTCCTCATGTTCAGATGGAAACTCCTGTGTTTCAGTTTGTGCCCATTGCCTGTGGTCCTTTTATCCACCTACTCTTCTATTTTCCCATATTTGGTCCTACCCAAATATCCTTGATCCTTCCCTTTCCCCACCTTTGATTCCTCTCCTAAATATTCCATAATAAGTCTTGTGCAATTCCAAGATGTTCTTCTCTTGCATCCCATAGTGGCAGTAGACCCTCTCAATCTCTAGGGTGACATGGAAAGCCTGATGGGTTTCACATCTGGACAAAGGGGCTGGGAGAGCCCTAGAAGGGGCAAGGGCTAGATTACTGGGGTTCTCCAACCTGCCATTGTTTCTCTGTTCTCCTTTGTACATGGAGACAAGCTTTCTATCACATAACCTAACAAATTAATGCATCCATTTTGTTGTTTAACTACAACAGTGATTGGTTTTGATGGAATTTGGCATGTTCTGTGAGTCTGTGTATCCTTTTTATTCAAGCAGATATGAACCTTCTGTGTCCCACCATCATTCCTGCATTTGAATGTAACAAAATTCTCCATGTATTTTCTAGTCTTTCAGTCCAAGCTACTGTATAATATTTGACGTGATCTGTAGTAGCAGTCCAACACTGTAAATCAAGAAACCAACATGTGCATCTTCCCTCTTCTGTCAGGCTCTTTATCAAGTGCTCTGTCATGACTGTAATGTTATTTTGTGAGTCCACAGGTAAAAGGACTGAAAAATTTGTATCCATGTCAAAGGAACGAGGCAGACCTGGGAGCAGAGCCAGGAAAAGAGGGTTCTTTGGGCATCAGCCCCACCCCAAGAGATGGTGAGGCATGAAGAACAGCATGAAGACCTACCTGTCTGTCTTCTGCTTATGCTGCTCTATCGACTGAGACCGCTCGCCACACCTCATGAGTAATACTTTTGTTGGGTATCCCTGACTAGGGGACCCTTGGCGAGAGCAAGAGATGAGGGAAAGAATAAAGAGTATTGGGACACTGAGTTGCAAATACTAGTTTGTCTGAGAGGTAGTAGTTAAGGCAGACAAGGGAAATGGTTCTTGACACCATATTGAACACAGGAATGAAGAAACTAGTGTCCAGTGAACATTTTCAGCTATCATCATGGCAGAACAACAAAGAGAAAGGAGGAGTTTCTGTTGAAGCTTTTGTGAATACACAGCAGGGACATAGTATTTCCTAGCCCTGATAGGTCAGAAGAAAAGAAGCTCACCTGTCATTAGGAAAAAACTTACATTTTAGCAGTGCAGTTATCTCATACTTGTAAATACAGACACAACTCCCTGAAAAAAACCAACTTTAAATTGGACTATTTAGAAAGGCGAGCTGAGCGAGTCTGATTTAAGAGTAAATTAAGAGTAATAATAGTCTCATTCACCATCTGCAATAATCATGATTAGCCTCTGTCTTTTCCATAACTTTACTCTGTCTGTATATGAAGGTGCTGATGAATTGAGGCTGTCAAATGGAACCGGCCCTTGCTCTGGAAGAGTGGAAGTAAAACATAATGAGCAGTGGGGAACTGTGTGTGATGGTGACTGGACCATAGAAGATGCTGAAGTTGTTTGTAAGCAACTACGATGCGGACCTGCTGTTCAGGCCCTTAATCGAGCTCCTTTTGGAGA
Source organism: Baryphthengus martii (assembly GCA_013396935.1). NCBI lineage: Eukaryota > Metazoa > Chordata > Aves > Coraciiformes > Momotidae > Baryphthengus > Baryphthengus martii. Next base: position 34,516 of record VWZK01017662.1, on the reverse strand, counting down.
AGGATCTGGACCAACATGGTTGTATCGAGTTGATTGCCATGGCGATGAATCCACCCTCTGGAACTGCTCACATGCAGGATGGGGTGCTTTTACCTGCCCTCATTACTTTGATACTGGAGTGATCTGCTCAGGTAAGAAGTCATCCAACCTTGTATAACAGAAAAATTGTACGAGGTTGAGATCAAACTCTGTCCTAGCTGGATAAAGCCGAGTACTGCACAAAGGTAACATTTTCTCCATAGCCTCTGCTCATTTAAAGCAAGCTGGACCAGCATTAAGTCTTCTGCTGACTACAAGTGTATGTCTCCTTTTCCTGGGCACAGCAGTGCCATAGAATGGAAGTAGGCATAGTAAATGACATAAAACAGAAAAAGAAACACTGTTTGTTTCTACCACAGCTCTCCCAGGCAACAGGACAGCAGTACTAAATTTGTCTTTGACCAGGAACGGGGTCTAAAAAAGCAGATGTAGACGAAGAAACAAGAAAATACTGTTGTGTCATACAACTGCCCTTCTCCAGATCTTCATGTAAGCTAAGACAGTACAGTCTGCAAAGGCAAACAAATCCAATGTCTGGATGCCTTTCTTTGAAAGGTGTGCTTGGCTTCCCTCTTTGAATAAGTACCATTGCAAGAGGTTTTTTTCCTCCCAGCTTTGGGACTTTACATTTGTCCTTTTTGATTTTATATATTGATTTGTGAGTCCATTAATCCAGCCTGTCTAAGTCCCTCTGAATGGCAGCTCTGCTCTTGGGATTATTTCCCCTCACTCCCAAATTGTTCAGAGAGTACTCCATCACCTCCTCCAGGTTGTTGGTAAAGATGCTGAACAGAACAGGTACCAGTAAAGACCCAACAAGTGGTATTCCTCTTGTTGCTAGCCTCCAGATACAATGCAATGCACTAATCACTACTCTCAGAGCCTGATCATCCAATCAGCTTTTTAACCATGTAGATGTCAGCCCACTCAGACTAGTTTGTACACAAGAATATTGCGCAAGACAGTGTCAAAAGCCTTGCTAAATGTGAGGTAAATGACACACACTCGTCTCTCCTCTACCACAAATCCAGTCACTTCTAACACAGAAAGTTACCAGGTCACACGGGTATGATTTACCTTTCATAAATCCATGCTGACTCTTCCCATTCACCTTCTCGTGCCCAGAAGTATGGTCCAGAGGGGTTCACTCCATGTTTTCTCCAGTTACCAAAGTGAGGCTGGCCAGCCTGTAATCTCCAAACTGTCTTTTTAGCCCTTTCTGAAGGTGGGTACAACTTTTCCCATCTCCTCTTTCTGGGGCGCTTCAGCTTCCTATTCATTTGAATAATGAAGTCACAAGGAGACGTGCTAGTACATGGCTATTTATTTATTCAGGCATTGCTATTTCTCAAGTGTATGGTAAATATTCAAAACTTCCCTCTTCTGTATCTTCCCAAGCACTTTGTATTTTCACATACCAAGAAATAAACATTCCCACACACCATTTTCTCTCTTGTCAGTGGCATACAGGAATTGCCCCAATGGTTACTTAAAAGTCTCAGTGATCATCAGAAAAGTGACCTGTGTCTTGCCCATGACAGCATGGGAATTACAAAATTAGGTCATTACAATCGATCTTTGATGCTGGATTTCTCGGGGTTTTTTTCCAGGTTTCTCTAGGCTGCATCTGACTGGAGGGGATACTGCCTGCTCAGGACATCTGAAAGTAAAACAAGAAGATACTTGGGCTACAGTATGCTTTTCACACATTGATTTCAAAACTGCCTCTGTTGTATGTAAAGAGTTAGAGTGTGGCCAGGCTGTGGATATCTTGAAAGGAACTCACATTGGAGAAAGACATGAACTGATTTGGCAAGAAGAGTTCCACTGTGCAGGGAATGAGACTCACCTTGCACACTGTCCCAGGATGCTGCACCGTAGGAAAACATGCTCTCATGATGCCACTGTTGTATGTTCAGGTGAGACTTGGGACTGGTGAATGTAATTTACAAGAGTCCTATAAGTCTTCTTCCTGTCAACCCACAGTTCAGGTCCTCAAGGTTCTTGGATTTTTCCCCCATCACGCTTTGAGTCATCCAGGGAAGGCCAGGAAGTAAAAGAGAACAGCCCCACAGTCTTTCATTCACTCTACTGAGAGTCTGCATTTAACATAAGGTGTTCTAATCACTTCTGCACCAGGGATGGGGATTTCAAAAGGACTGTAATTTCTTCTACTAGAGGTATGCACTCAATAGTGCTGAGAATGCCTTCCATGTCTTTCTCATAGAGATAAAGGGAGAGATGGCCAGAGCAGACAAGCAAGAACTTGGATAAATTAACTAATTTGTTTGTGTTGCCAACGTATATGTTAATCCTTGGCACTTCAATTAATTATAAAACTGGGAGAGGTATCGTACTTCCAAAAGGCCAAAGGAGGCACAAGTTAAAAATCTAAGTTATTTAAAGAAAAAAAAAAAAAAAAAAGTAAAAGTTCTCAGAGGTCTGGATGAGTTTAGTTGTGACCGTCAGGTAACAATTTAAGAATTCCATACAGTCATGGCTGCTGGGGCCTCTAAATACAGCTAACTTATTGCCACCCACTACAAAAGTGATTATTAGAGCTCTCAAATACACTATTTTCCTAAGGACACAATTCAAAAGGCGTGAACTGAACACGGGGCAGAGCTGCTGGCAACACCTTGTTAGAAAACAAGCCTGAGAAGGACGGCAGTTCATGTCCATTTCCCAGACAAAAGAGTGTGGCCTGGGCAAAGACTGCCTTGGACATTGTCCCATTGGCCATGGTCATCTGGAGTGCTGGGTAGGGAGCTGTGGCAGCCAAATGGCCAAGTTAAGGTATCAGTAAATGACAGGTGTGGGCTTCTGCCTCCATCTTGCAAGAGTCACAACTCAGAGTGGAAATGCAGGCCTGACTAGGGAGGGTATAATGCAAGGGTTAGACAAGGGTAAGAAGTAACAGTGTAAGAAGGTAGAGGAATTCCATGGGTCTGATAGTGCCACACCATAGTCTTAGCCATGCTGCACTTAAATTATGGCAAACGTGTTGCATGGCCTGTTGCAGTCAGAGCCTTATGCCATGGCACGGATTGAAGTTGAGAACTGCACACCACAGTTGCTGCTAATAGGTCATGTAGGATGAGCAATGACTGGGAGAGAGAGTGCTGCTGGTAGCTTCTACTCTGAGTTTCTCAGAAGGCGATGCTGAAACTTCCTCTGCAAGAAAAGATGTTTCAAGGTAGCAGAAGTGTTATGGAGAGAGTAGAGCAGAGGAGGAGAGATTGAATGTAGAGTCAAAAGACTTTTAGTTGTGTAGTGCAGGCTACAACATGGGTAAGAAAGACTTTTTTTCAGAGCTGGCTTCTTAGCATCCTGGTCTAACGTGCTCCCCAGTAACCTAAGACATAGTGAGAGCTAGTTCCTTGCAGCTAGATCTCTCTTACAATTTTCAATGCAATACTACGAAGAAAAAAAAAAAAGCAAGCTAACTGCTAAGTTCCTTTATTCTTCCTGCAGGCTATGGTGGGTACCGGCTGGCAAATGGCAGTACCACATGTTCAGGGAGAGTAGAGCTTCTTCATGGAAGCACGTGGGGAACCCTGTGTGACTACCTGTGGGATTTACCAGCTGCCAATGGCCTTTGCCAGCAGCTGGACTGTGGAGTTGCCCTACTGATACCAGCTGGACAGTCCTTTGGGAAAGGAAATGGATCTGTTTGGAACGGTACATTCAGCTGCAAGAAGAACGGCTCACACCTGAAAGACTGTTCTGTGAGTGCGCTAGGTCATGATGAATGCCCTGCCGGAAAAGATGCTCGTGTGGTATGTTCAGGTGAGCATCAGAAAGGTCTAAGAGGAGAACAGAAAAATTCCTTCTTTGAGGAAACATATGGACCCAAAATCCAGATGATGTCTTGTGGAGCCAAGCTCCATCTTTTGTCTGCTGCTACAAGCATTTCCAGGAGTTAAGACTGCATTTCACCTGTGCCACAAGACTACTTTCTATGAAATGCTGCTAGCATCAGGGAACAGCAAGAGCAGGGCTGTTCCACAAGGAAGGGTGACCAGGGGGTAGACGGCGAGGACAATGCAGGCAGTGTCCTTACCACCAAGGCACAGTTCAAAGCATCCGCACAGAGGAAATTACTGATAACAAGGTCTATGGACAGTCCCAAACAAGACAAAGTAGTCAATCAGATGTAGGGTTCAACTGTAAGTACAGTTAGGAGTAGCAGGAGACAAGACTGGAGACAGCTACACCAGTTACATAGCTGAGGCAAGGACCAAAGGCCTGGTCCAGGTTTAAATGAGGTCTTGGACCAGTAGCCCAAGGGTGCATAGCTGAAGGCCCTAGGTGAGGCTGGTCAGAACAATTAGGGTCTATAGGTTCACCCAGAGCGCTGAAACCTAGCACCTTGAGTTTAAAAATTGCAAAAGGACCAGATCCTGCTTTCTAGTCATTCTTCTCAGTAAAATAGGGTCAACTGTAGTCTAGTTATGAGTATGGAAGTTCCAGGGGACCAGCGGAGTCATTTTTACTACTGAATGCTAAGAAAAACTTATTCCTATTTCCCAGTCACTTTCAGGTTATGAAAACTGCCCATGAGCAGTTACAAACATGACATGTGAGTACTCTGTCTTAATATTCAGGGTGCCCAGGGGGCAGGTTGATGAATGGCACCACATGCTCTGGCAGAGTGGAGATCCGACATGGAGACACGTGGGGAAGACTCTGCCGCTCCCACTGGAATTTGCAGGCTGCCAGCGTTCTCTGTCATCAGCTGAACTGTGGCTATGCAAAGTCAATCCAGACAGGAGACCGTTTTGTGGATGGGAATGGGACTGTATGGAGAGATGCTTTTCACTGCGAAGGGACAGAGTCCTGCCTGTGGGATTGTGCTCAAGTGACTTTGGGCAATCCAACCTGTTCAGCCAGAGAAGCAGCCACTGTTATTTGTTCGGGTAAGTCAGGAGTGGCCTTTTATGGATACCGCTTTTATGTATTACAACTTCAGACAAAAGCAGCCTTGAGGATCTCATTCTGCCAAGCGAGTCTGATATGTCAGCCTGCCTTTAATGCCCTTTCCTTTCCCTCAACCCTCCAACCTTGGTTTCAGCATAGAAACTCCATTTAGTAGAGGGATTCACAATGTTTATATGGGCCTGACATGGGCAAGACTTTCTCACTTCCCATTGCAGGCCCTTGTATGCATAAAAGCAAACAAAGCCTTAACAGAGGCTGTTTCCTTAACCAGTGGTGAGAATTATTTTTTCACCAACATAGAAATTTGTCTTCCTTCTCTCTCCTGCGTGTTATTTCTACTGCAGTAAGAGCAGTAGATGTTATTCAATACATTTCCCAACTCTTTTGAGCCCAGGTCTTGCTGAATCACTCAGACTGTCAGATGGCGAGAGCCGCTGTGATGGGCGAGTTGAGATCTCACTTCATGGCACGTGGAGCAGAGTCCTGGATGATGACTGGGACATAAAGGATGCTCATGTGGTATGCAGACAGCTTCAGTGTGGAATTGCTGTGAAAGCCTATTATGTACCAAAGTCTAAGCGAGGCACGGGTCTTGTTGGCTTAAGAAGTGTTCAGTGTGCTGGAAACGAGACTCATCTGATGCTCTGTAAGACCTCCCATTCTCAGACCATGCCAACAGGAATTGCTGAAGACATCGGTGTGATTTGCTCAGGTGAGTTATTGAGCAAAAGGTACAGAATGCTTCCCAGGGTCTAGCCCATCTTGTCCTGTAGTCTCACCAGATCTGAAATAGGCATGGGACTGAATTTGTGATATCCACTTGCTTGTATACTGTCAGGGACAAATAGTACTTAAGGAAGCAAGTGTAATTTTCATAATGCTTTCTCCATCTGAATTCCTTAAAGAATTTATCTCACAGATTAGAATATAGAAGTCATAAAAACAGTAATTTGCCCACAACAGCCACACATTATGACTGTCACTTGTGAATTAAATAGGCTTTATTTTGTGACATTTCTATATTTACAGATACCTACAGCCTTTCTAAAGTAAATTAGAACTGCTTCTACTCTTATTTTGTAAGCCATCTGCAACAGAAACTGCATCTGTCTCTAACTAAACGAGCTTAGATAGAAAGCCCCTTCTCCGGCTTTCTAAGATAGGGTGATCTCTGAATACACTTAGTATGACCAGATAGTCCTCCTGGTTTGCAACACCTCACAAGAATTAGTCAAACATTTACCTGCTGCAGGAGTAGGTCTTTCTCTTTATGTGGTTTTGGCATCACAGGAGTTCTGCCCAAGAAACCATAACAGAACTGGAGACCATGATGCCTTAAATATATATGTTTTAAATATACAGCCATTATGCTGATCTGTGCACTATCGTTATACTGCGTATTGACAGCTGAGTTTTCTTCCTGCAGGTAGCAGACGGATCAGGCTGGTGAACGGAACAAAGCGCTGTGCTGGGAGAGTAGAGCTCTATCACGACGGCACCTGGGGCACCATCTGTGATGATAACTGGGATCTGTCAGATGCTAATGTTGTTTGCAAACAGCTGGGATGTGGACATGCCATCAAGGCATATGCCTCTGCTTACTACGGCGAAGGCTCAGGACAGATCTGGCTGGATGACGTAAACTGCTCCGGGGCTGAATCTGATCTCTGGGCATGTCCCTCTAGGGCATGGGGCCAGCACAACTGCCAACACAAAGAGGATGCCGGAGTACTGTGCTCAGGTGTGTTGAGAAAATTGGGTTGCAGGGAAGGGTATGAACCATGTGTAAACAGGTGGGAAATGAAGAATGTGACAGATCTTGCTGGACAGGAAGATGATTGGGAAGAACTCCAGTGGCCTGGAGGCTGGATATTTTTGTGTCCAAGAACATCAGCCCAGGAGATGCAAAGGGATTATATTGCCTATGAAACTCCAAGAGAACGGCATGTTGTTTTGTTGCAGGGTACACCAGAGCCTACCACATGCTCACAGCAGAGCTTCAAGAGGCACTGGGACAACTTAGCAGAGCTGGAGAGTCTGTTTGATAGTCTCTGTCAGAGTACTGGTCTGGTGAACTGGTGTTAACTAGTGCTCAGCACAAGGGAGGATTCTGGTCACATATTAGAAGCCAGTAGCACTGAAATGGTCAAATTCCAAGCTTCAAGCTGCTTGTGGGAGCACCTACATCTTATCTTAGATTGACTGACCTGGAGGGGGAGCCTGACACCCTGGGAGGAGAAACTAAGGGCTCGAGATGAATTAAAAATTTAGTCCTTTCAGGCAGCCCTAGTTACACTAAGGAGCCCTACAGAAAAGAGTGCACTGCTCTTCAAACCGTGACTACTCAATGAGTCTTTACTCTAAGTGTAAACACCTGGAGAAATGTAGAGGTACTTACAGTCACTGCTTCAGAGAGAGGCCTCTCCAGAGCAGAAGACATACCAGCTGAAAGCTTGAGACAGGAGAACTTGGAGGAGAATGGGGCATAAGCCGCTTACAAAGACTGTACTGAACAATGTAGGAGGGCTTTCAGATCAGTTTATGGAGTGATATGTTGATCAGAGTCTAATCATGCTGACCCTACAAACAAAATACCCTTTTGAAATGACTGGGAAGAAGGGGATAATCAATTGCAGTTTCCTGGACTGTTGGAGTATGGTTACAGGCAAACAGAGAGGGACTCTGAAAAGCTTGTGATCATTAGTGTTAGGGCTTGAAATCTCCAATGGCTAGGCACAGTTACTAATGCGCGTGGGATGACCAAGGAACGACCTATGTATACCATTCTGGAGTGAAGATGCCAGAAAAGTGCATAGTTAGCAGCCCAGATGAGGATAATACTAAGGATCCAGCAGTAATGGTCAATCTCAGGGAAAACCTGAAGAGAAAATGAGAATTCTGCATGTCCCCTTACTACGTACTGAAACTTAAGGACATATCTGAAAGAAAAGAGACAAATATGAGGGACTAGGAGGACGAGTTCTTCACAGCATTGTGAGCACAGGAGAGAGATGAGAATTTATTTAAACCATTCTCTTCTGCTACTCTCACTTCTGGAGCACGTACTGCTTTGACAACTGATTTGAACTTACTGCATCAGAAGGGTTCTTCCCTGGTCCGGCAGTGGATGAAGTTAAGCAAAGTTATTAGATTATCCAGATAAGGTGGCCAGGCACCCTTGCATCAAGAAGGCTGTGCACTAGTTGATAACTAATGATAGCAGTGCTCAGTTCACTTTATTGCCCTCTCCGTGTAGTAGTGATAAACAGATAGTTCTTGGAGTAACTGGAGGACAAACATGCCCAGTTCTGGAGGAAGGGAACTTAAGAATCGATGAGTTTGGTACACCTTACTTGCTGTCACTTGTCCTACTGCCCCTGTCATCCTTGACACTGACTTTCTTGACTACAGGAGATCGATGTATGGATGGGGCAGACAGGCTTGTTTTTTTGGAATAGGCAGTGTGGCTTGCACAGGTGAGAAAGAGCTATGAGACTCCCCAGGACTCTTTAATCACCCAAACATTGCTGAAATTGCTTAAATAGCTGTTGGTCCCTTGGCAACCCAAGCAATTTGCTGAAAGCAGTATCAAACTGATCAAGGGGCCACTAATAAAATCCCCCAAATCATTGTTTCCCGGGAAAAACAAGGGGTGGTTTTAAACACAGTCACCTTACAACAGTCCTGTTTGACCTGTATGAAGGTCTGTGGAAGAATGATGGTTTACAGCAGGCTTCAGAGCTCTGACTGAACCCAGGCATTACTGGATTTTGATGTATGCACATCCCTGGTGACAGCCACATATCAAGTGACCTGAAATAAGACTCATTTTGAGTGGGAAAAGGAATACCAGAAAACTTTGGAGCTGATCAGGAGGAGGTAGTCCATGCCATAGCATTAGGACCAATATGGATAGGTAGCAGTGTAAAAAAAAACGTTGCACATACACAAGCAGGAAAGAAAAGCATCATATGGAGTTTGTGGTACTGAGTGTCTCAAGAGATGAAAGACATTGTTGGTACTCGTATCAGACCCACAAAGGAGCAGAAAATAACTAAGTAGAGCATGAAGTTCTAGCTACATATGCAGAGGGTGTCTGAGTGCCACTGAAGCGAGTGCAGGGTAGTTACTGTGGTTATACCTTAGACTAGCTGTCCTGAATTTTAGATTCAAGGATTCAAAATCTCTAAGGTAAGAGCAACCGCAACTACATGGCAAAGATGCCTACTGGCCCTTTGACAATCTGTGCATATTGGTCCAAGCTCTAGACCAGGATTAATTGAATTTATCAAGTCAGTGGCCATCAATCCATAGTATGAAAAAGACCAAACACCTGTGCCCATCAAAGCCTTAGCATATGATGAATTAAGCAGCGAAAATAAAGAACAGTTTGTTTACTGATCTTGTAAAAGTACAGCTGGAAACAGGAGGTGGATATCCTTTGAAACCTTCTGCAGGAGAAGCTGCTATCTGGAAGGAGACCTGAAGAAGTCTGAAAGGCCTTGAAAATGTCTTTGGAACATGAGGAGAAACTTCTTTACTGTGAGGGTGACAGAGCACTGGAACAGGCTGCCCAGAGAGCTTGTGGAGTCTCCTTCTCTGCAGACTTTCAAAACCCGCCCAGATGCGTTCCTGTGTGGCCTGCCCTGGGTGATCCTGCTCTGGTAGGGGGAGTTGGACTAGATGATCTCTAGACGTCCCTTCCAACACCTAGCATTCTATGATTCTATGATCAACAGACCCACACATACAGACTCGTAGATTGCGAATAATGTGGTAAGAAAATAGCTTGAAGAATGAAATTGTGATAACTGGCAGTAGTGAGGAAAATCATTTTGGGCAGAAGAAGAAAGATCTGCTTATTATGTCATGCTAATAATGCATATATCCCAAATGTAAAGGCAACTCAAGAAGAGAAACACAGCAATCAAGCTGACCAACTGGCTCAATCTATCAGTAAAGATTTGAGATGGGAGCATAAAGGAAAACTAATTTCAGAAAACTAAATTCAGATGAGCCTAGAAAACTGCTGAATACGCTGCAAGGGATCGAAGACAGAGAAGGCTGCTTAGTCTTGTCTTGGGAAAACAAAATGCGAGCAATTAGGTGTTGTGATGTCTATGGAATAACAAACTATACAGCATAAATGATGAAACATACAGTATGCACAGCGAGTGAAATTAATGTTTGAAGCTGCCTGGCAAGTGGATTACATAAATCAACCTCTTCCTTCCCAGCAACACTGGAAGATGCTGTGTTCTCATAGTGGTAGAGCGTCACAACGGTAGCTAGAAGCTTTGCCCACTCAGAAAACAGACACAGGTAGCACCCTAGAAGAAATAAGCAAACATATCTGTTACCACCCTGGAATGGTGCTTAGGCAGGAATCAGACAATGTAAGTCATTACAAAAATAGAACCATTTGAAAATGGCTAGAATGGATACATCAACAGAGAGAGGGAAAAGTAGACCTGTGCATAGTGTACTTAAACTCATGCAGCCCAAAAGAAAACCTGGGCACATTTGAGTGCTAAAGCACTGAGGATGCTTGGAATGGGAAGCCTGCAAAGTTGAAATTCCTAAGAAAGTGGTTCCTATTGCATGAAAAGAAGGGTTTATATATTTTTTTCTTTAGAAAAAGAGAGAATGGAATATGTGCATTTACAAAAAGAAAACAGAAGGGAGTAATCCTACTTGACATCATAAAATATGTTCTTGTTCATGTGTTTTGCAGGGACAAGGTCTGAAATCTTGTAATAAATACATTTTGAGATTCATATGATGTTAATTCCTATAATGCAGTTCCTAAAATGAGAGGTATTTTATTGACTATATGTGCACATGGTTACGTCAATAGCTATTCCAATGTATGCATTTATCACTGTGATGATGGTAAAATAGAGTTTATAATGGATGTACGTTCAAACACTTCTCGAAGAGGTGTTTCACAGAAGTGAGGGGTGAAATGTGCTGGCTACAACTGGCAGGGTTTTAGTCACTGGAGGCTGCAGGGGTGTCCTGTGCTTCTGCAGGGGAGCCAATCCATCTGGCTCTGAAATTATTTCAAAGAAGTCATTGCGTACCAAAACTTCAACAAAACAGAGAAGCACATGGCACCTACGCTTCAACGCACCAAAGAAACTTGCCTGCAACTGTAGGTGTTGGCCATCACCGGGTTTTTTTTTGTTTATGTAGGTTCTGGTGAATCTGCTGGCTAACCAGAGAGGATCACTGCGTGACTTTTGGTTTTCAGTGTTTGGTTTCCTCTGGCACTTTCTCATTCAGAGTGATGAACAGATTGTTAGCAGATTCTGGATTCCACTCATCACAGCCTAGCAGAATCAAACCCCTCTAATTCATTTTTACTTCTTCACTTCCAGAGTTCCTGGCCCTGAGGCTGGTGGATGGCACTGACTGTGCTGGGAGGCTAGAAGTTTTCTACAACGGGACATGGGGTAGCATTTGTTCCAATCGTATGTCTCAACTCACTGCAATAACTGTATGCAAACACCTGAACTGCGGAGATGGTGGGGAAATTGCGAGAGACTTCAAATACGGCAGAGGTTCTGGGCCCACATGGCTGGACCACATTGAGTGTACTGAGAAACACAGCTCTCTCTGGCAATGTCAGTCAGACTCCTGGAATCCGCAATCATGTGACAACCGAGCAGAAGAGACCCATATTTCTTGCACCGGTAATTAGAAATGCATCTGTACGGGACTGCCCAGACATATACATAAACCTATGCATTCATACATGGACATTGTAATAATTATCCCATGTTTGTTTGTTATCTGGTACATATTATTTCTTGTTTCATGCAAATAGCACAAACATTTTCCTTTGTTTATATCCTTGATATAGCATGTCTGAGTGAATTAAAATTACAGGCGTTTCAAGTATAGTTACCCAGTGGAAATCCACAGGAAGCCCCTGATAGGATGATGGCATTGCATATTTTTGAAGCAAATATCTGTGATACACAGTCAGTCTGTGAGATCTGAGTTAGGATCAGACTTCTCAAGAAGTCTAGAGATGTGCGTTCCGACATGTCTGGAGGCGTATCAGTGCGTATGTACACACACGCGTGCACATAGTGAAGGACAAGCGTATGAATTAGTTCAGTTCTAAAGGTGCATTTCTAACTCCTGCTCTTATAACCACATTTCATATCTGTGGGTTCCCACTATAACATAAATAAATTCTAGATGACATGCAGATCTCCTGAAAGGGATTGCAGCTACCTCATACAAGAAGAAAGAAAGTGCAGTCATTGGAAACACTATTTAACTCACAGCAACAGACAGAGATCCACCAAGTACTAAATAGGGCATATAACAGTACAGAAAAAAAATTAACTTGATTACTTGTTTTCAGGTATTTTATACTCACTCGCTCTTTTCAGAGAATAATCCAATTATTCACTTCAGTATTTAAATTCTGCAGGAAGAAAAGAGGCAACATCTCCAGCCACATTTGTTGAGTGTCCAAACTCTACAAGTTGTTCAGGTACCTCTACATCTTTCTTTCTCTTTCTTAGTCCCTACAGACCTTTTATTGCTGTTTCAGCAATAAAAAAAGGTTTCTGTGTTTTGCAGACAGGGAGAAGTTACGAGTCATAGGAGGAGAGGATGGATGTTCAGGCAGAGTGGAAATTTGGCACCAAGGTTCTTGGGGAACAGTCTGCGACGATTCCTGGGACATGGCAGACGCTAATGTTGTATGCAGGCAGCTGGGTTGTGGATCTGCTGTGTCTGCTCTGAGCGAAGCTGCCTTTGGGGAAGGGACTGGTCCCATCTGGTTGGAGAAGGCGCACTGTAAAGGAACAGAGCTGTCTCTTTGGGACTGTCCTGCCAAGCTCTTGTTTAGCAAAAACTGTGATCATAAAGAAGATGCTGCTGTGGATTGCTCTGGTTAGTGACTGGTCCTTTGGTTCATTACAGAGATCTGGGAAGGAGAGAGATAAAGGAACGTTATGTCAGCTGTACCTCCCAGTCACTAGCCCCTTCATAATTTTGACAGCAGGAACCTCAGAAATGATGTAAAGATGTTTTTCACACATGCCTCTTCCTTAATCTGTACTTGCCTTCCTTTTGCAGGTATGACAGAAACAACAGCATCACCCACTAGAGCAGGTAAAACATTCCTTCTTCCCCCTTTCTTTTTCCCACCAAATGACTATTTAATGTCCTTGATACTGCATAGCAGGTAAATAAGCAGCATATTCTAGGTCATCAGAAAGTATCTCCTGCAGCATTTCGTAAAGGAGAGTTGAGTGGCAGTATCCCCAGCTGCTGATTTCTATCTGCTTGAGTAGGACCCAGAATGGAGCAGCAGGTGACCTGCCTCACCCTGCTAGCATGGGCACAGCAGGAGGCTACAGATGAGCAACCCTTTGGGTCACCCGATTCTCTACCTGTTGCTTCTTCATTTCCATCCAGATCCTCCCCGCCGTCCTGCAACAGGCAGTACAAGAATTTCGATGCCTGTCATCCTCTGCATTATCCTGGGGGTTCTTCTCTGCCTGGTCCTTGTCATTCTTGTTGGACAGATCCGAAGTGCCAGGGCACAGCAGAGAGGTGGGTCGCTCGTGACTGGTATGCAGTGCCTCCTGGACGTGGTTGTTTAGTTGGCTGGGGGGATGGGTGACTGCGATGAATGGCATCTGCTGCCACACTGAGATTTTAATTTACCAGTTGGCAGTGAAAGAGCCCGGCGGTGCCAATCCTCAGTCAGCACCTCTTGGTGACGTTCTGGGTACTAAGTAGGCCATGCAGATCCCTTTGGGTCACTTCTCCTTTTCATGACCCCAGTCTGAGTATGAGCAGAGACTGTGTGAGTGATCATTGCCTTTTACTTTCAGGCTCCAGACTATCCTATGACCCCTTCTCTGAGGTTGTCTACGAAGAGATCGACTATAACCTGATGAGGGAAAAGCAGGGCATGACTGGCCTCTCAGGTCTGTGTGTCTTGATCTTGTTAAAGAAAAATTCCTCCTGGTGGCCCAAATCCCAATCTGGTACTTTGCAGCTCACAAATCTACCGGGAAACTGAAAATTCCTAGATTTGAGGAGTTTCCTGCCCACTGGACTCCGTCAATTCCTCTCCTAGGGACAATTAATTTTGTGCTGTCCTCCCGGCAGCCATAGAGCATAGATTAGTATAGGTCAAACAGACAAACCACAAACAAAAGGCTCTTGCTGCAAGTATTTAAAGCAGGAACAAATAAAGGAAATATTTATATCTCGTTTCCAGCAGCTATGCGTCTCTGTAGGCTTCCTCCTGTCAATATCTTTTCTCCCTTCATGGCTTGCCTCCTCCATGAGCCAGGACAGGTGTTATGGGGCCCCTTGGGGTTTTTGGCTATTCCACTGCAAACTCTTTACCTCGCAGCAGTAATACTGACTGCCCAAGAATTTGTTGGACTTGGGTGGTATTACTGTAAGCATACTCTTTTCCTCATGATGCAGTCCTAGCAGCAAAGGAGAATTTAATCTGATTATGACACTCTTCCTTACTTGCCTAGATTCTTATTCAGAGAGGACAGAAAAAAAGACACAGATTTATAGTGGGGACAGCGATGAAGAAAATGGTCCTGGAGCAACTCAAGGTAATGGAAGATAGGGATCCCACAAAGAAAGAGGCACAAAATCAGGGTAGTTTTTAATTTCCAAAGCATTACTGGTGGTTAAAACAGTTTCTGGCTGCACTTCATGTCTACTTGTAATGTTTTGATGTGAATCAAAAATCTCTTTGTAACTCTCGTGGTGGAAGAATGTTATACAACCTTGTATACAAGTGCTGCTCTTCTCTTCTATATGAGAAGCTGAAACTAAACATTTGCTGGTAGTATTGCACTCTTCACAGGATCCAGTCACGGGAATCAAACAATTTGACAACTGCTCCTTCCAGAAACTGCAACTGTAACAGTCTGTAAGCTGTTGCTTCATTTCTGAAGATAAATGGGGAGAATTAAGACAGAGGAAAAACATGCTCCAAAAAAGAATGGGGTTTGATTAGGATTTTTAATCTGAGTGATCTGAAGAAACTGTAGTTTGACAGATACAGGGCGTTTCTTTTATAGTTGAAAAAGCTGAGGGAGAACAAGTGTTTGGAGAAGAATTGCATTTTCCTAGAGTTGATCAAAAAACTCACTCAGCTACTGCCTGGGCTTTGAGAGATCAACTGCCAAGGCACAAGCAGTTTTGGACCTCAGCTGACCTTATCCCAGACTCTCTGCTGTGATATGTCTTTAATTTTATTTTCTATTATTTTTCTTCTATTGAGTTTTTTTTATTATTAAAACAAATGCTTTTATTTTCCTTACTTGCTTTGACATGCATATCAAGAAGATAATTATTCCATAAAAGATCTTTTTCTTATTCAGATTGAATATTGTTTACTAGGTAAAAAGTGAAATAGGAGTGCTTTGATTGACTTAATTTTTTATTTTTTTTTATTTTTAATTTTTTATATGTATGATTTGTATGTCCCTGTGTGTATGTACATACCATTGAGCTGTGAAAACTAATATTCTCTGAGGGATGGAGTCCAGTTAAATACAGATCACAGAGCTAGCTGCCTCTGGGGAATGAGAACTGGCTACTCACAGAACTAGGCTTGATGGACAGACTATCCAGTGAATAAGGAACTGGCTGGACAGATGCATCCAAGTAGTGGCAGTAGCTCAGTGTCCAAATTGGGGATCAGTAACAAGTGATGCCTCTCAGGGGTCTGTACTGGGACCAGTACTGTTCAATATCCTTATTAATGATGTAGCTAGTGGGACTGAGTGCACTCTCAGCAAGTTTGTGGATGACACCAAGCTGAGTGGTGCAGTTGATAGGCTTGATGGAGGAGATGCCATCCAAAAAGAACCTGGGAAGTTTGAGAAATGGGCCACTATGAACCTCACCTCATGAAGTTCAACAAGGCCAAATGCAAGGTCCTGCACTTAGCTCAGGGCAACAACCATCAGGATCAGTACAGACTGGGGGATCAATGTTTTGAGATCAGCCTTGTGAAGAATGACTGAGGGATACTGGTGGATGACAAACTGGACACGAGCTGACAATATGCATTTGCAGCCCAGAAAGCCAACTGTACCCTGGGTTACATAAAGAGAAGGATGACCAGCAGATCGATGGCCTGCTGGTCTCTGCTCTCCTCAGACTCCACCTGGAGTACTGCCTCCAGTTCTGGAGTCCTCAGTACATGAAAGACATGGACCTGTTAAAGCAGGTCCAGAGGAGGACTATGGAAATGATCAGAGGGATGGAACACATCTCCAATGAAGAAAGGCTGAGATAGTTGGGGTTGCAAAGAGAAGCAGAACTGAGGATATTTTTTTTTGTAGCCACATGTCCATAAGCAAATAGCCAAGTGTGGCTACTTAGCTAGATCATTTCAGAGAAATTTAACAGAAGGTGGTTAAAGTAACGAAAAGACAAAGACGTAGGTGCGACACAGAAATAAACAAGGAGTAATTTGTCATTGTGCAGTTATGAAATGCAATAGGGAATCTTACTCTGAAACAAATTCTGTCACTTCTCCAGATGTTCTTCCCCGTCCTGTCCCTCCTCTATGTTGATTTTTGCTTTCTAATTGTTACAACAACGTATTAGTGTTGTACCATTTTTGTCTGGAATGCCTTAGAGTACTCAGAAGGATTCTTGGTGTATTATTATTCATTATCAGCATGTCAGTATTACAGGCCCTTATTACTGGATCATCAGCTATTGCTTTCTCTAATGAAAGATCTTTCCCTGTTACAATTAATACCTGTACTGTTCCAGGGGTTTCTCTACTGCCTGGAAATGCCCTGGAAGATGGTTACGATGATGTCACAGAAGCTCCTGGGTCTAAAGATGCTTCTCTTTCTGGGCAGAATGAACAGAAAATCACTGGGATCCCTGAAGAAAGCTACAGAAACAAGGAATCACGGACAGGTGAGGCCAGAAGAGCAGTACTATTGTTTTTTACAATCCATGGTTACTGTACTGAACTCAGGGGAAATCAAAGCGGAAGGTACCTCAATGGATCGCCGAGGTATTATCTGATCACTACAAGGAGCGTAGGTTAGAATTGTTTTTATTCTGTTCTTGCAGCCATCCAGTAGCAAATTTTCCACAACCTCTGCAGGTAACCTATACCCATGCCATGCTTTCTTTGCTACTATAAAATTATTGCCTGTAGTCCAACCTAAGTCTTCACTGCTGCAAACTAAATTTGTTACTTCTTACTGCAATGATCACAGGGATAGAGCAGTTATATCCATCTCTGTAGCAGTCTTTCAAGTACTTGAAGACTCACAACATATCTTTCCTCAGTTCTGTTTTGTATTTTGTTTCTCTAGACCTTCAAAACCAAAATTAGTCAACTTTCTACTTAGGTTGACTAAACTCTGTTCTGTATGTCTCCACTCAGGTTGTGTCAGTAGGTCCGTATCTTTCAAAAAGTGTTTCAAAACCAAAATTTTACAGTATTTCTGCATAGCATGGTACTAAGACCTTACTAGTGTCGGGTAGAGCAGAGGGATCGCTTCATGTGTCTTACAGGATATCCTTCTGTTTATGCATGCTAGTGTGATGTTTCCCCTTTTTGCAACAGCATGTCACTCCTGACAGTGTTCAGTCTTTGGCCTGATGCAGCTTCAAATCCTGCTCTGTAAAATTCTACATATCATTAGAGATCAATCATTCTAATCATGCAATTGGTTGGTTTTCCCTTCATCTGTAGTCTTGTATGTGTCCTTATTAGATTTCATTCTGTGTTCATCAAAACTTTGCCAGGATCATTTGAATTATAGTACGGTATCATCTGGAAAATTTACTAAGAACATGTTTTTTATCTTAGGACTTACTGAGTTTCCGTTAGGGTTATCAATCTTACCTGGTACAGTGAGCTACGCTAAGAATACCATTTTTGACTGAATTTGTACCCAGTTTACAGAGGTTTGAGTTAGACCATATTTCTCTAGTTTACTTATAAAATTATCATGTGAGTTGAGTGACAATTTGCTCTGCTCTCTTATAAAAGCACTTTAAGGCAATCAAAAAGAAAATTCAGATTTATCCAGTGTGATTTATTTTTGATAAATCCGTATCTGTTATCTGCCTGCTTTTCCTCTTCTGTCTCCTTACAAGTATTTTATTTGTTCTCATCTTTCTCAGCTTGAATTTTCTGTAACTCCTAATCTTCTTTCTTCTCCCAAACACAACATGTTAAAAATAATCATATGTTGCCAGTTCTTCATGGCCTGTTCTCTGCAGAGACAGTGGATAGTGCCTGGAGGATGGATTCAGCTAAGTATTTATTCTAGCACTAAACTGTGTCAGGCCCATCTAATAAAAAAAGACTTATCAAAAAATATTTTAACTAGACTTTTCTTTCTCTATGCACTTAACTGTGGAACATCTTCTGAACAGCAAATGAACTCTACCTTTTGGGGCAGTGACTTGACAGACTGAAGACATGGAAAAAAACCCACAAACTTTAGAACTGAAAGTGATTAGAGAAACATTAGAGAGGTTTGTTTTTTTTAAAAAGCTTTTTGAAAGTTGTATACATTTTTACCTTACTAAATGAATTCTCAGTGTCTTTGTGAACTGCACTTGCAGTTGACTACATATAAAGATGCTCTGTTGTATCGACAAACTTTGCTATTGGCAAAAATTGTGTACAGTTAAGATATGTTCATCTTTCTCATCTCTTGTTCGCCTTCTAAAATCTGGTAGTCTGATGGAGGTTCCCTGGCCAGTAGTGAGGCTAAGAATGCGTAGGCATGCACATGCATGTGCATATAAGACATTTATGCAGATACACAAGGCTGACTTGTAGAGTCAAAAGACAGAAAACATAGCACTCAAACACAAGCAGCACCAATGGCCTCATCCTGTTCTCCTTTCTAGCTGACCAGGATGAAAGCCTATTGGTGGAGAATGCATACGTACACATATAACATGGATCCCTCCAACAGTTGCCTTTGACACTTAGTCTATCCAGTAACTGCCCTTGGATCATAGGTCTTTTAAGTTGTTGGTACCTGCATGTGCTAACTCGGGAGGCCTACAGACCCACTCCAGTTTCTGGTAATCAGACCTACGCACACACACCTCACACACACACTGTACTTCCACCAGTAACGGGCCTCAGACACTCAATCTATCCAGTAACTGGTCATAGAAACCCTTGGCTTTTCAGTTACTTCACACATCCACACGCACACTAACACCCACACTTATGCACAATGTGTCTCCCAAAAAATGGGCTTAGACAAGCCCTGGATTCCCTGACATTCCTCAGTCGCTGGTGTCTGAACATGTGAGACTGAGACCCAAAGTCCTTCCCCAGCTGTTGACGCTTGAAGAGTTCTCTCCACTCAGGTCTCTCCAGTTACTGGCAGCACAGATGTACAGACTCTTTTGACCCATAGTCCGGCTCCGGTTGCTGGCACGTAGACCTCCATACACACATACACACAGAATACAGAGCACTCTTTAGTCAAGAAAGCAGTTAGAAATGGAGTTTAATAAGAAGACAGAATATATCATAGAATCATAGAATGGTAGGAGTGTTAGAAGGGATCTCTGAAGATCTTCGAGTCCAAACCCCATGCCAGAGCAGGATCATCTAGGACAGGCCAGGCAGGAACATATCCAGGCAGGTTTTGAAAGTCTCTAGAGAAGGAGACTCCACAGCCTCTCTGGGCAGCCTGTTCCAGTGCTCTGTCACCCGCACAGTAAAGAAGTTTTTCCTCATGTCAAGGTGGAACCTCCTGTGTTCTAGCTTACATCCATTATTCCTTGTCCTATTACTGAGCACCACAGAAAAGAGACTGGCCCCTTCTATTTCACACTCACCTTTCAGATATTTATAAACATTGATAAGATTCCCTCTCAGTTTTCCCTTCTCTGGACTAAACAGCTCCTGGTCTCAGCCTTTCCTCATAGGAGAGATGTTCCAGTGCCTTAATCATCTTTGTAGTCTTCTGCTGGACTGTCTAGCAAATTCCCTGCCCCTCTTGAACTGGAGAGACCAGAACTGGACACAATAGTCCAGATGTGGTCTCACTAGGGCAGAGAGGGAGGAGAACGCTGCTGATCAGGGCGTGGCAAAACACACATACTGGTCACCAGCCCCTTTAACACCCTATTGTTCTCTTTTCTCATGCTTGTTCCTCCTCAAATTACGTTGCCTCCTTCTCTGTGCTTTTGTTTCCTCCCCTAAGCAGCCCATAGTAAATTGTCTATAATCCTAAAATTCTCTTCCGCTCTATTCCGTAAGTCATATACCTTTGTGGGCGATTATATGGTTTAACCTCAGCTGGCAACTAAACACCACGCTGCTGCTCGCCCACTGCTACTCACCCTCCTTCCCCCGCAACCACCGTGGAATGGGAAGGAGAATTGGGAGAAAAAGGTGAAACCCTGTGGGTTGAGATAAGGACAGCTCAACAGAACACAGAGAACAACAGTAATAACGACAATACTAATGAAATCATATATAAAGCGAGTGATATAAACTATGAGGCTCTACCGATACCCAAGACACGTCTTCAATGCTGTCACCGGAAGCTGAAAACAGGTATCCCCTCTCTTACATAGCCTCCCCTTATAGAGCCAGCATCAGCCAGTACGGTATCGAACATCCCATTGACTAGTTCAGTTGTTTATCCCGGCTGTGGCCCCTCCCAGCTCCTTGTGAACACTTACCCTCTCCTAACCGAACTCAGGAGAAGCAACAATACCGCTCAGTCAGTAAGGTGGGTTACATCCTTTGAACGGGTTTCAAACACAGACAATGGGCTGAGCACTCTCCTGGGATAGCCCTGGGAGGAGCCAGATCAGGGCATTATATGTGGGGTGGAGAAGGACACAACCACCAAATTTGCAGTGTCTCTGATAACACTTGGAGCAGCAAAATGGAGTAGTGTTATTTAGTGATTTTGAAGAACTGTCTTTGTTAGAAGGGTTTAAAATTAGATTGGTGACCTGTTTTCTGGGAACAGCAAACTTGATCCTTGAATATGTGTACATGTAGCAGCATTTCTGAGGTTTCCACAGCCATGCATATCTATGGTTCTAATTTCTGGAGAAGACAACTGACAGGCCATGCTGCCAGATGCACAACCATGTGAAGATAACACGTAGAGAATGAGCATATCTCAGTGTTCTTCCCTTCCTGTTTTCAGATTGGAGTCCTAATGTGTCAGGAAACAGGACCTCAGAGGCTGAGAGACATTCATCACCCGCTCTTGAAGATACAGGTTATGATGACATTGAAGAGCTGGGACAGCGATAGAGACTGCTGAGCTGTACTGACCATTTTTGAAAATACATCTCTGTTCATAAAATGCTAATATAGGTACTAGTAGTGTTGTCCCAAATCTAGGCTTTTTACTCAGTGTGCAAAATCCATTCGACACACAGAGTCAAGATACTTGTTTTATTCCAATTCTGCGCAGAAAAGGGTACTAGGACTGCACAAAGCTAGCATACCCCTGCAGAGAAGTTGTAGGACTTTATACAGTTTACAACAAAGAAAAGTTGGTCGCCTTTTGATCATTTAAGTAATGCCTTTTTGCACATGCTCTGATTAGTGGCTAGTTCATTATAGAAAGGTGGTCTGACCTTAGTATGTTAGGTCTTCTCCCAGGAGTGTGATTTTTACCCAGTTAACTAGTCGGGTTACTCTATGTTACCCTCAGGCTACGCTATTTCCCCCTTCCCTGCCCCTGTGGTCAGGAGGTGATTGGAATTTAGCCCAACCCTGTGTTACCTTATGTGGTGCCTTGAGGACTATGAATTTCCATATTGTGATTCTTTTGACAGCAGAACAATCTTCATTTTGGATTAGTTTATCCAAGTTTGGTTTATTTGCAGAGAAACTGTTACATACTTAGAAGATATACAAGTTAGACTGTTAAGAAAATCTTTATAACTTCCCTTATAATTCCTTGTTGCCAAGACTGCCTGGACACTTTTTGCTTTTTATATTTAAATATTTACATTGCAATTTTTTTTGCTACTGAGTTAATGTTTCAACTTATGATATTTTCTTATTAGACACAGTTTAAAGATCTCTCCTCAAATTTATACTTCTCCTCCCAGATACACGGGACACCTTTCTGGAGATTATTAGGAATAGAGACTGAACTGCAAGAAAATTTTCAAAGTTCTGTTTCATCTTTTGAATATTCTTGCTTGTCACATAGATTGTGAGGACTGGGATTAATTTTCTAGACAGTGCTTTGTGAGATAAGAAACTCAGCAGGAGGTTATACTTGTCCGCACTTTAGATGCTGGTCTGTAATCTGAATTATGTACAAGTGAATCGCACGTTTGATTGGAGGGAAAAGCTGCTCTTCTTTTTTCTCCCACTATGACACGATGACGCACTATCTCGTATCCCTGCCCAGAAGTAAGGGTACCTGGGAAGGAAAGTGGGACTGAAATCCTTGCCCAGGAGCCTGGGAAGGAAAGTGGGACTGAGATCCCTGCCCAGGAGTGAGATTGTGTTATGTTTGTGAATTGAGACGCAGTCTGACTGCAAAGCGAGCGTGGAGTCGCGATTCGCGGTTCTGTAGTTCTGCGAGGAGCACAGCCAGAGACGAATGAAGCATTTGTAAATTGTGTGAGTCAAAACATTGATTACCGCAGATTTCTGTTAACTTGGATAATCCTAGCAGCTGCAGGAGGGATAATAACTGGACTAGTTACAATTTATGTTATATGTTTTAAGTGTCCTAACGTCCTTTGTTTGTGTTTACTGTAAGATTGTTGTTGAATTAAAATGGGAAACGTTCACAGCAAAGAAGTAGTTAAGACAAGTCCATTTTGTCTCACTGGAAAGAGATAGGAGGACCGCCAGGAGGTTCCGTTAGTAAGAAAAACCTCATTAAATATTGTAATCAGTGGTGGCCGCTTTACAAACAAGAGTGTGAGGGAAAATGGACCTTGGGATTTTTCTTGTAACCCAATATTTGGTTTTGAAAGTTTTGGTTGTAAAAAGGACAGCTGGGTACAGTTAGGGGATGGGTTTTGGTGTAAAAGGTGTCCGGGAAATAACTGGTCTGAGTGGGATAAGATTGAGCATTCAAGTCGGGTTAAGCAGGTGTTTTGTGGAAATGTAGGAAGGGTGAAGAATCAGTGAGAGCGGATATAGGACAGAATAGAACCGAGTTTATTTGGCGTGGGGTGCGGACAAGTGCCTGCCTGCTTTTCCATCAGTATTGCTTGTCTGCTTGCGTAAAGTATCTTGCGGTTTCCTGTATTTTTTATTTAGGATAAAGCACTAATCTGTTTATTATGGGAGGCAAGCAAAGAGGCGGAATAATGAAAAAGAGTCCTTTAGGCTGTATTTTAGAGAGAAGGGAAATGGGATGAGGTCTCTTACGTAGACATGTTTTTCACCCTCTGAAATCATCCTGAGTATCAGGCGGACTGTGGATTAGTGCCTCTACAGGACCCCATGGTCAAGATTTTGTAACAGTAAAGGGAGTCACTGGCCAAAAAGAAAAGTCATATTTCCTTAAAGCCCCTTAAATTCAAATTGGGAAAGCAATTAGAGGTAATTTAGGATAGGGAACAGGCAGTTGATTGAGGTTTTGAGCCTGGCCCTCAGAAGTGCTCGGTTTACCATGTTGGACATAAAGGATGCCTTTTTCTGCCTACGTTTAAGCCCGGAAAGCCAATTATTATTTGCCTTTGAGTGGGAAAGTTCCGACTCCGGAAGAAGGAACATCCACCTGGAGTTGGGGTGGTGTTACAATATATGGATGAATTGTGCATGACATGGACAATCAGTTTACTGAACTTTCTCAGACTAAATGGCTATCAAGTTTCTCCACAGAAAGCCCAAGTAGCTCAACAACAGGTGACAGACCACAGCTGGCCAGCGGACCTTGGGGACAGCAAGGAAAGATGACCTTATCGGACTTGAGAGAAGAACCACTAGAAGATGAAGATACCTGGTATATGGATGGGAGCAGCTTTGTCAGGTAATAGAAGCCAAGGCCCTCCCTCCTAATACCTCAGCCCAGAAGGCCGAAATTATAGCCCTGACCCAAGCCCTGGAGTTGGGACAAAGAAAAAGGATCAACATCTGGACTGACCCCAAGTATGCATCAGGAGTAGTCCACGTTCATGAAGCCATCTGGAGAGTAAGGGGACTCCTGCCTACTCAAGGGAAGTACATCAAACACGCCAAGGAAGTTCTCAGACTGCTGGAACTACGCGGAAAGGTGGCCATCATGCACTGCAAAGCCCATCGGAAGGGAACAACTACCCAGGAACCAGGCAACTCTACGGCAGACCAAGAGGCAAAAAGGGCAGCCGAGGAAGGTTTGATAAAAGTGCAGTCCCTGGTCCCAGACGGTAAAATACAAATTGATCAGGTTAATGGGGAACCAAGATATTCAAAGGAAGATCAGAAATTCACTAAAGATTTGGGTGGGGAAATAAAGGAGGGCGAGTGGGCTAGAACCCCACAAGGGAAAGAAATATTTAAACCAGCATATGGATGCTCGGCAGAATAATTCTAAAACAGGCCCTAGAGTCCTGCTCAGACAACTAGAGAAAGGGCAACATCCCTGGACAGCACCGGCAAATTGATTTTTTGGAACTTCCAAGAAAACGGGGGTATTGATACCTATTGGTATTAACGGATACCTTTTCAGGTTGGCCGGAAGCATTTCCCTGTAGAACAGCAAAGGCCCGAGAAGTCACCAAAGTTTTATTGCAAGAAATTCTCCCAAGGTTCGGTGTACCAGCAGTAATGTCCTCAGATAGAGGGCCACACTTTGTGTCAAAGGGAGTTCAGCAAGTAAGTCTACAACTAGGGATCGACTGGCAGTTGCACGCTCCGTATCGGCCACAATCGAGTGGCCAGGTGGAGAAAAGGAATCACTTAATTAAACAGCAAATTGTAAAATTAGGACAGGAAGCTAACCTGCCACGGCCGCAATCCCTGCCCCTAGCACTCTTGAGAATCAGGACAAGACCCGGGGCTAAGGGTTAAGTCCTTTTGAGATTCTCTAGGGCAGACTGTATTCGACAAAGCTAGGAACATCACCACAGGCAGGGGAGGAACAACGGAACGGGTACTTAATAGAACTAAGTAGACAACTCAGGAAAATTGAGAAACAGGTCTATAGTACAAGGGGAAGGGGACTCAATGGGCCAGTCCATAAGATATACCTGGAGATTCTGTCTATGTAAAGTCTCTTGCAGATAAGGCCTTGGAGCCCCAGTGGGAAGGACCATTCCAGGTGCTGCTGACCTCGTTTACAGCCATTAAGATCAAAGAACAAAACGCCTGGATCCATCACTCCAGAATAAAGAAAGCATCCCATAAACAGTGGAGAACAGAACAAGTTCAACCTGGAAAACTGAAGATAAGCCGCAAGTAGGATGGAGAATA
Organism: Baryphthengus martii; assembly: GCA_013396935.1. Classification (NCBI taxonomy): domain Eukaryota; kingdom Metazoa; phylum Chordata; class Aves; order Coraciiformes; family Momotidae; genus Baryphthengus; species Baryphthengus martii. Next base: position 9,114 of record VWZK01017662.1, on the reverse strand, counting down.
TGAGGAGTATCATCAGACTCCTGGTTGCAGGTTTTGTGGCCCTGCAGGTAGAAGGGTGGAAGCACAATGTATTCTTACAAATTACAGAAAATTGTTTGAGGCACTGAATGTTACGCATTGTTGGGTCCGTGCTATGATGCCCCAACCAGGCATGTGGCAACCCATGGTTGGAGTCTACAGTAAGAACTGGACCTAAACCTTTGTACACACTAACAACACCTGTAGATATGGGGAAGGGGATGGAAACCTAGGATCAAATTTTATTCTACTATCAGGGCAAAATATGACTGTAACTAATGATACCTGTAGTGGTTGAGACAACCGGTTATGGCCCTAATCATACTATTAGTCTTGGTAATAATGATGTGTGTGTCATTAAGATGTTATCTCTGGTGTTGCCAGAATACTGGAGTCTCTTATATTAACTGGAAGAAACATCAATTACGCCATAAGCTGGAGTCTAACGAGTATTTCAGAAAAATGCTTGACAAAGAATCCAAGTATTAAGTAAAAGAATTTACTAATTGTATAGAAAAGGGAGGACTGAAATAAGGGAAGGCTAACTAACCATGCAAGGCTAACAAACAATGCATTGTTTAGAATGTGGTTAATGAGAAATTTATAAAAGAATGTAAGCAAGAACGTACCCAGCTGCTGGAGCCTACGTGATTGCTCCCACTGCTTAGGTAAGCACAAGCAACAGATAAGCTGGAACTCTGCTGTCTGCAAGGACATCCGAGGGACGACAAAGGAACTGTAAGTTACAGATAAGCAGGAACTCTGTTCCCCGCAAGGACACCTGAGGAAGGACAAAGCCAGCTCAGCACAACTCAGCAGCTCTGGAAGGACAGAGCGAGGAAGACTATTGCCTTCATCTCAGGGACCCCGGCCCACGACCACCGGACGGCAGTACGCATGCACCAAAAGGAGGAGACTTACGATAATGATCCCAGAACTAACTGTAATAACCCAGCCCATACTAATGAATATGCACGTTCTGTAGCCATAAAAGCTAGTAAGTTTTAGTCCCTGGTATGCAAGTTAGCTGGAGCTATCCCACTTGCATTCGGCGCCGTAATAAATAGACCTGCTTTAAACTCTTTACGAGTTTGGAGTTTATTTCCGCACGTCACTTTCAGGTCTTGAAACAAAAAGCCTCCCTTGCATTCTGTCAGCCCTCTTGGCCTCCTTTATGCCTCAACATCTGAAGCCTAGAAGGCACTCCCTCTCCACTCAAGAAAGCTGCTAATTTATTCAAGAATACGATGGATTTTTTTAATGAACCCTATTCAGATCAACTAAGTATCTTGAAAAGAAAAGGTCTGAAACTTCAACACGGATATGATTTTTTGAGAATTTGCCTAGAGCATGCCAGTGTAATGATGTGTCTGGAAGAAATACCTGTGAGAGTCACCATAATCTAGATGACACTCATTTGTACATAAAAACAGCAGTGCCATCATGATACACAGAGAAATGTGAGTTTGTCCCAAACATGAAAAGACACAGAGGCAAGTATATCCTTTTCCAATCTCACTAACCTCATTAGCCCAGCATTAGGACACCTTAAAACCCTGTGACAACTAAGGCAGAAGAGGTTGCACCGAGATGAATAAAATACTTCTTTACTTTGTGAATATCCTGGCAAATTTGCTCTTCCCTGGATGTCTCCCTCTCAGCGCTGAATGGAGCTTCCTGTGGAATATTGCAAGAGCACCGGAGTCCTCTGTACTGATATGATTCTGATATTGTACCAATATGAAGAAGAGAGTTCTCTAAGACTAGTTTTGGCGTTTTAGAAAGCAGGTGTTCTTCATTGCGGCACTGGATGCACAGGGGATAGCTCCACCTGTCACGCATACCTGGGTTCATTGTCTACAGGCTTATATGGTGCTAAAATGTACATACTCGTTACACTCTCTAGAAAAGGCAATCTTATGCTAATATACTCTTAAAACTTACTTACCTCATCTCCTCCCTGTTGCGAGCGCTCAACAATTTGAGGTGGTGGTCCCTGAGGGTCTCTGGTGGTTGTTTTAGGACCCCTGACTCATGTTTGCTAATTGACCCCACTTTCTGGTTTCCTTATTGACAAGATGTTCTTGCAAGTCAGCCCGTGAATTTTATTGCTTCCTTATCTACAAGGCCGTACATTGTTACCTCCAGCTTACATTCTTTTAGGAGTCTTGGTTCCCTTGACGGCTCCTACATTTCAGGAGTTTAATTTAGCTCCTTTTGTTTACATGGTTGTGACACCTGCTACATTCCAAGCGTTTAGTTGTTAATCACTATGGCAGGCATGAATTCTATACGTGCAACATTATCCTTTTCAACAAGACTGGAAGTAGTGAGTAGGAAATTCAAAAGGAGAGACAAGTCTGGCAAAGTCAAGGCACAAGGAAAGCAACCATCTTAACATCTAGCTCTAAGCAAGAGTGCTTTACTTCTTGCCTGGTTAAAGCTAAGATCGCAAGAGGACAAAAAAGTCATTGCAGCAGCTAAGTAAAGAAAGCAGCCAGTAAAGGAATTCTTGCAGCTTGCTTCTCCAGCAGCATCAGCAAGATCTAACAGGCATGCTACAGGCAAGCTGTGAGACACAAAAGGAGAGAAACACATAGATCCATGTAATTCAACTGCATCACGCTATCTACTTTTCCTGAGTCACTAATAGAAAAACTACAGAAGTGGAAAGAGGAAGTGTTAGCAAAGAATAGGAAAAGGCAACAGAAGCTGACAGAGGTGACGAATTCTATGCCAGAAATAGGTGTAGCAGACTATTTATCCCTGTCAGAATTATCTATACAGGACAAGACCTTCCTTCACTGGGTGCACCAGGAGGGGCTCCAGCAACCAGGAAGAAGGAATCTTCTGGGCCTCAGAAATGGCATCAATTGATGTCATTGGCATGATCCAGTTGAGCTGAGTGCTGCTAAGTGACCATATATAAGGGTATATAATACTCAGTGTGGTAAGTGGAGTGCTCTTGGAAACATGCCCACAGTGTTCAAATTTCTATCTAAGGGCGGAGAGCTGCCCAGTTCCTCAGGGCGGTCAGTGGGCCGGGCAAAGTACCTGCTTTCAGCTAGTTTCATTTCCCATGATTTCTTTTGCGTACTGTTTCATTGCTGTTATTGTTGTTGTTTGTTATTCCTCCTGCTCCGTTGTATTAAAATCTCCCTATCTCAACCCACAGGGTTTTGCACTTTTCTCCCTCTTTTCCTTCCCATTCAGGGGGTGAGGAGACAGCGAGCAAGCGCTGAGTGGTGCTTGGCTCCTGATTGGGTCTAAGCCACGACAAGGGCTCAGACTCAGGGCATGAGCAGGAAGAGGGGCTGAGGTCCCCAGCTGATCCTCAAGGGATCTGCAAGTGTGCATGTGCTAGTGAATCTAAAGGGTAAAGGGGTGTGTTTTCCCCAGTGGACTTAAACCTGATCAGCCATAGAGCAACAGGAGGACTGGACTAACTACACTTCAGAGTTTTTTTGAGTTCTGGTAGCATTGTGAGTGTTATCACAGGCAGCACTCTGCCTGTTGCAGTTTGTGTAGCTGGCCTTGTTAGCATCCTTGGTGTATAAGGGTGTGCACGCATGTAGCTCTCTGGGACGTACACTTAGTCTCACTACTTGCTGAACCTGCACATGGGGAAGCGGCAGCCACATATCTAGGCTTCAGTGACGTGGAAGGAGGAACCCTCAGACCACAGAGGATGTCAGAGGCAGTGTCTTATCACTTAGTGTCACACTCTTCAGTTTTGTGGACTCCTTGAAAAACTGTAAGACAAAATTCTCCTTTATAGAAGCCCTACCAATTCTTCCAAATAGTTTTTTTATTCAGTTGTTCATTAATTCTTTTTTTGCCAAGTCTACCAACACGCCTGGTAAAGACCTCACACCGAAGTTTCCTAGCTCTCTCCCAAATCCATTCTTAACGACCGTCTCACTGCCCAGTACTCAGATGTTAAAAAAGATTTTGGTGAGAGTACACAAACTACTGCTGGCAGTTCCGATTTTTCACCCGAGTTAGTAACTTTGATTTCAGAAAGCTGCTTTGCTGAAAATCAAGATTACAGCAAGAAAAGTCATCAGGAGCATATTCCAGGTCACATTTAGGACAAAAGCGGGTTGCTGCCTAGGGAACTGTAACATATGACAGGATGCAGGGGAAGAGTGTTTTGGGACTGTGCAGGACTTCTTGTGGGATGGTTAGGGGAAGAACCAAAGGTGGGAATAGGGAAGGGCTTCACAGAATTACAGAACCGTTGGAGTTGGGAGGGACCTCTAGAGATCTAGTCCAACCCCCCTGCTAAAGCAGGTTTGCCTAGAGCATATCACACAGGAATGCATCCAGGCAGGTTATGAAAGTCTCCAGAGGAGGCTCCACAACCTCCGTGGGCAGCCTGTTGCAGAGCTCTCTAACCCACACAGTAAAGTTTTTCCTCATATTTAGATGAAACTTCCTGTGTTCCAGCTGGTGCCCATTGTCCCTTGTCCTGTCACTGCGCATTACTGAAAAGAGCCCGGCTCCAATCTCCTTGCACACACCCTTTAGATATTTATAGACATTGATAAGGTCTCCCCTCAGTCTTCTCTTCTGCAGGCTAAATTATCCCAGTTCTCACCACCTTTCGTCGTAAGAGATGCTCCAGTCCCCTAATCACCTTTGTTGCCCTCCGCTGGACTCTCTCCAGTACTTCCCTGTCTCTCTGGATGACATCCAGAATCATTTGTTCCACTACTTTTCCAAGGACAGAGAGGAGACAGACTGGTCTGTAGTTTCCTGGGTCATCTTTCTTGCCCTTTTAGAAAACTAGAGTGTCATTGGCCTTCCTCCAGGCCTCACACATCTCTCCTGTTCTCCATGACCTTTCAAAGACGATGGAGAGTGGTACAGCAATAACATCTGCCAGCTGTCTCAGCACTCATGGGTGCATTCCATCAGGGCCCATGGATTTATGGATGTTCAGTTTGGCTAAGTGGTCTCTAACCTGGTCCTCCTCTACCAAGGGGAAGTCTTCCTCTCTCTAGACCTCTTCTCTTACCTCCAGGGTCAAGGATTCATGAGAGCTGGCTTCAGCACTGAAGACTGAAGCAAAGGCGTCATCCAATAACTCCACTTTCTCTGCGTCTTCTGCCACTAGGGCACCCACTTCATTCATTAGCAGGACCACCTAGTCTTCCTTTTTCTATTGATATACTGAAAAATCTCCTTGTTGTCTTTGATGCCTCTTGCCAGACTCATTTCCAGGTGGGCTTTAGCTTTCCTTGTTGCATCCCTCCACTCTCTGGCAATGTTCCCATATCCCTCTCAAGTGACCGGTCTTGTTTTCCACATTCTGTAAATTTCCTTCTTCCATTTGAGTTTCTCAGAAGACCCTTACTCATCCATGCAGGTCTCCTGTTTAGGTGACTGAAGGGAGAACAAGTGTGGGAAAATAGAGGATAAGGGGATAAAAGGGCCAGCAGCAAGTAACTAGTTGGCTGACCAGTATACTTGTCTGGCCATGCCCTGCACATTTGTTATCTTCTTCTGAACATAATTTCTAACGTTTTGCTGGGTTAGGGTTCTCTGCTCTGTGTACACATGTGTACACAGGTCTGAGTGCAGCAACTGGAGTCAGACCACAGGTCACAGGGACCTCTGTGCCTGTGGTGTCAGCAACTGGAGCGACTGCAGGCATGCATGTGAGCGTGTCATTGCTAGCGAAGATCCAGCCAGACCAGCTAGTGAGTAGGTGAGGTGACCCGAGAGCTGGGGCATTGACTGGGTCCCTAAGGGACAGCTCTGAGGGTGAGAGTGCCCACATGTCTCTAAGGGCAAGACCATAGAGGAGGTCAGCTATTGGGACATCGGTATTTCTGGCCACCTCTGTGTGTTTGTGTGTGTACCAGCAACCGGAGTGGGCCTGTAGCCTCAAGGGCTACAGGAGACAGCAAGAGGAGACTGGAAACAAAGGGTGGCTCCTGAGCAGACTGAGTGTCTAATCCCAGCCACTGGAAGAAGCCACCTTGTACACACTTCTACGTATTCTCATTAGTGGACTTCCATTTTGCTTAGCCAGAGTGTAGCAGAATGAGGCCATTGGTGCTATCTGTGTTTGCGTAAGTGCTCTGACTGTCTCTGTGATCTGTGTATGTATATATAGTTGTGGTGACTACACACGTGCCCACCTGGAATATATCTTCCTCACCACCTGAGGAGGACATGGAGCTGCAACAACCTTGCCTCTCTCAACTGTTGGATCCAGCATGGTATATTTCCTTTAACATCTTTGTCCTCCTTTTCCTTGAGAACTTCACATTTTGAGTGCCTCATATATCCATATTTATCCAGAGTTATTGGCAGTTTCACAGTTTTCCTTGAAAGCTTTTTATAAGTCAGTATAACACCGGCAACCTTCCATCCTCCTGAAAGCAAATAACGCAAAGTTAGAGGTTGCACATCCCTGGTGGTTATTCACTTATTTTATTCTTAAATTTCTTTAGAACTCCTATTCAGTCTGGAGAAGAGGAGGCTGAGGGGAGACCTTCTTGCTCTCTACAACTCCCTGAAAGGAGGCTGGAGCGAGAAGAGGGGCAGCCTCTTCTCCCTGGTGGCAAGCGACAGGACTAGAGGAAATAGATGCAAGCTGTGCCAGGGCAGGTTTAGGCTGGATATTAGGAAATATTTTTTCACTGAAAGGGTTATCAAACCTTGGAATAGTCTACCCAGGGCGGTGGTGGAGTCATCATCCCTGGAGGTATTTAAATGGTGTATGGACCTGGTACTTAGCGACATGGTTTAGTGGTGAGCTTGCAGTGTGGGGTTGAAGGTTGGACTGGATGATCTTGAAAGTCTCTTCCAACCAAAGATATTCTGTGATTCTGTTAACTCTTGGCTAACATCCCCAGAGTCTGGCAGTGTGTACACTGCTCATTTTATGTACAGGTTATAATGGCTCTACATAAACGCATAGAACTGCAATGTCCTCAACTCACAATCCAGTTGGAGCTACATTAAAGCAGAGTTCTAGCACAAGGACCTCCCAAAGCTCCTTCACTATAAACAAATGCTAATACAAACAATTGTGAGGGTTTGAAAAATATTTGGAGGGGGAGGGGGATAGTAGAATCTTTTGCTGTGACTTTATTTTCTCTGAACACTTCTTTTGTATCTTGATTGAACAATGATTCTGTAAACATTTTGACAGATTTCCTGATCTGAAGTGCTTAAAGAAAGGTCCAAAATTAATTTTTTACTTTTAAGAACTGTTACTCGTCATTCCAGATGCAGATGGTCATGGTTTCTCTAAATCTTATAACCCAGTGCACCTTTATTAAGGCTTAGGAGCCAAATTTTAGATCTCAAATGATGTGACTTCTTTCTTTCAAACATTTATCGATGTTTTCCTTAATAACATGATACAAGAAGTTGAGGAGTGTCTGGCTCCAATGCCCAGATTCTGCAGATTATAAAGGCTGAATGTCAGAATGGTTTTGTTAAGGACGAAATTCCTGCAACAATGCTAAGGTAACAAAATATTTATACTCCAGATTACTACACATAAAATCCTATGTGATTTCAAAATTCCTTTAATTTTCCCTACTATTGCTCTCTTTATGTGTATACACATAATATGTAATATAAGCAGTAATTCTGAGCCAGTTTGGCTTCTCTAAGGGAAAACTGAACCTCTCCCTTGTTTATAGTACCAGTGAATGAAGAACTCAATAGAAAAAGTCAAGCAGATAGAATTCTTAGAGGCACTCAAAATCATTTAGAAAGTATGCATTGATTATAGCTGTTAACAATGTTAGCCCATCCTTACAATGTCATTTCAGAACTATATGTGAAAAAGTCCATTTCCTTTCCAAGGGGAGATTTAGAAACTATAATCAATATAGTTTCATAGGTGAAACATGTTAAATATAAAGACAGACAGTTCTACTATAATGAACATCTATTTTTCTAAAACATAAAAGCTTCTAAGCAACCATAGCTCTATGCTGGAAACTTATAATCTCAATGCTTAAAATTTACTGTCCAAAGTTAGACACATGCATATTTTAACCTCTGAAGAGGAACAGACCCATTTTCAGAGCTTTTGAATCCTTGGAAAACTATAAAACCCAGTGGGAGATGCCTACCCAAGAGCTGAATTTAGTCCAGCATATTCAATATCGTTCACTGATGTAAGGGAGGAAATCAAGGCCAAGGCGCCGAGTTTGTAGATACAGCTCAGTTACTTCAAAGAACAAATACTCAACCCAAACGGTGGAAGAGGGTTGTATGGAAGCTTACTGAACTTCCAGGTGAGGCAGCATGAAAGGTGGAATTCACTTCTCTAAGGTGAGGTTGTGACTGTCTCCGAATTCCTGACGAGTCACCTATGGAAAGAGATGGTGGAATTAGCACAGGCTGTGTGCTTTTGGAAGAGCTGACTTTGTGCTGTTGCTCATGTACACGAGCTTAAAATATCAATTTACTGAGTATATCAAAAAGGAGATAGGAAGTAGCATGTGCTATATGCTTCAGTGGGATATTGGAATGTACTGGACAAGATTTAAATATGGAAAGAGACAGGAAGAGATTTACAGATTATTTGATTGATGTGTGCAACATAATATAAAAAAAATACCAAAAAAAAAGAAAAAAAAAGGTGATTGTTTGCTTTAGATTGTAGCGTAAGAGAATTCTTAAGAATAATGTCAGATTATTTAAAAGAATAGTTCATAACTGCATGATTTTTCTAGATAGTAAATATTTGCTACTGCAACTGATTAGTTTTCTGGGGATTTTTTTTTTTTTTTTTTTTTTTTTTTAAATAAACTTGACATATCCTCCGCTGGCTCCGGCAGGGAAGCCCGACTGCTCTGCTGAGTCAGCTCCCGGGTTCCCTCCTCAGGAGCCTCCTCTCCTCCTGCCTCGCCATGGAGAAGGGCACAGGCTCCCTCCCGGCTCCCCGCAAAGCCCCCGCTCCCTCCCCCACTCCTCCTCTTCCTCCCAAGCCAGGCTTCAAAGGACAGACGGCAAAGGGCACCTCACAGGTGGGAGCGGGCCTCGGCCGCGCCGGGGCGGGCGGCAGGCAGCACAGGGAAAGGAACAGCCATAAGGGAAGGCCGGGAGCGCAATGGGCCC